>OZ002743.1:32780739-33128822 GCA_963924295.1 Dioctria rufipes
AATGAGTCGTAACGCACAACCTTTAACCGCGCGAACATGAACACTCGCATTGTTTTCCAAAGCTTTGACTTTTTCAGGCGGTTCCGCGCGAAACCGCACCGCTTCAACCCTCATCAGGCTGAACACGGCCTTAGTACAGAGTGCGCTTGTACGACCGTGTAATTTCTCCTAAATTTACGGGTTCGATATTCCAAAATTTTCTAAGTCCTGTTAAATTACATGTCCATGTGTCATAGCATCTTTTTATTTATCCCATAGCTGCTAAGGATTCGAAACTGCGTTTTATGTTACTGTCAAATTATCGAAAAGCTAAAGTTTTGTGCTAAAAGTTAATTTTAAGAATTGAAAACAATTAATAGATTTATTTCACACCTCAGTTCATTTCTAAAAATATAAGGGTTAGTGCAAAGTCCATACAATAACAAAAAACAAAAAAAAAAAAAAATAAATAAAATAAAAAGTGTTAAATGACTATGAGATTGAAATCCAAGTAAACAACAGAATCGAAATAAAAAATTATTTTACCAATAAATAAGGCATGTCAGTTGCTCAGGTAAATTGGAAAAATTGTTAACAGTCCGATATCTGACCGATATGGAATAAGAGAAATTAATGAATGGGTTTAGGGCTTTAGGCTTTAAGTTTTAGGTCTTGTTAAAAAATTATTCCAAAAGCGTTCTATAATGAGAATCAGTAAAAAGTAAGTAGAAGATGGATAACCATGTAAAGGTAGTTGAAAAAATGTGTTTTGGTCTTAGGGACAATAGACCTCTTAGAATCTGTTGTTTTTTAAAACCATTTTTTTGAAAACATTAAATATTTGTAACATACCTCAGTGCGAAATTTCAGCGCTCTATTTCTTGTCACCCTGGAAATAAACCTATAAATAGGTTTCGGCCTTTGGATAATTTGAGGTCTCTGGCCAATGTTAGACCTCTTAAGAGATTTAATGTATCTCTATAGAACTAGGCCTTGTTGTTCTTCAGATACAGTGTCCAGTCAGCATAGTGAGTGAGTCATATTTGACTTATATAATTCTAGATATGGGATTTGACGAATTCCTTTAATTAATATGGAATTTATTTTTTCCTGTCAAATCAACTATTATGAAATAAAATTACAAACATTATTCTATTCTAGCTCTTCAATATTAATTGATTAATTTCAAAAGGGTCTTTAATTAGTTTTAGTTAAAAATAAAACTCCAAAACTAATCAAATTAAAATGGTCGATAATAAAATTGTTACCCGCCCCCCCCCCCCCGCCCCCCTATCAAATGCAAGTATAGAATGACAAATATACAGAAATGCATAAAGGTATTAACGGAAGTGGTATACCTTGAAATTTTCCGAAAAGAATGGCAAAAAGTCTCTAGTCTTCCATAAATATCAAAAGAGGATATCTGCATTTCGTGCAGCTGATCCGCTTTTCATTCGCTAGCTGTATTATATGCAGGAAGAATTTTCCATACCTGCAACGGTGGACTAACATATCACATATGCTGGATATACCTACTACTATACTTGTGAAAGTCATCCGCTTTTTGCTAGGTGCTCCCCGCAATGTTAAAGTCTATCTTTTCCCGGTAGTTGTAGTCAGGACGAAGAGATGAATGGGGTGACATATCGAAAAGCTCTAGCAAAAGACTAAGAACTGTTTGACACGAAGGCGAAGGCTCAGCTAAACAACTTTCAATCCTTCCCAAGTGGATAAAGTTATTTTGGAGAATTTTCCATATTGCCTTTATCGGATAAATATTGTGCTCGGCAACGTTCTTGTTATAATACTCACATAGGAAAGAAAGCATGCCCAATTCTAGAAGTATGGAAATTTCTTTACAAAGTCTGCGGTATGTCGATCCGGATGGATTTGTTGTTTACTTCACGTAGCTGTTATTTTACTTACTCTGTTGGAAGATTTTTTACTTTATATATTTTTTGCCTGCAATCTGTACGAGTTGTTTTGGTTTGTAAATGCAGAAAATAGAAAAGTTAGAGTCCTTAGAGATTTTTATATTAGTTCTCATATCTATAACATGAGATAGACTAACGATATCTAATTTTACCGCTAAGTCCTCAAGTGAAAAAAAATTAGGAGAACTCGTATTATATTACTTTTGGAGATTTTACCGGAATTAAGAGATAACCCTATTCTAGGTAAGAGATTTGTGTAAAAAATTAACGATAAGAGTAATTCTCTAAAGCGAAGGACGCAATTTGTGTTCGGAGCCTTAGAAAAGTTTGACTTTAAAATTTTATCTCTTACAGTTGAAGTGAAGCAATGTGTAATTTATAACTTATTCTTGAATTTTTCAAGCAGCATGTTTATAAAATTTTATGTTTTTATACTGTTTCGTTTTCTTAAAATCAAATTCATTTAAATAGATTACTTTAGGAGGTACCTCAGTGTAAGACTCAAAAAAAAAACCGAATTTTCAGGAAGTACGTCTTAAGAACATTCTAAAGTGCCACTACTTTTATTCGCATCCTTTTGGAGTGCTCGATTAAAAAAATAATATTCGTGGTAGTACAGGTAGTTTTCTGCCGTTTCGCATACAGTTTCCGTGCTTCGTTCCCGGATTTTGTTTCATTCACCGTAGAATCATCCTAAGATCTCTAAACTGAGAAGGAAGAACTTTTATATGGTTTAGGGGTAGATTCATACCGGTAAATTACTATAATAAGGAGCTTAATAGCAACTTGATAACTTTAAATAGCTTTTGCTCAGAAGAAAATATCTAAAAATAGAGTTACGAATTTGAAACTTTTTTTCTTAAGACATGTGCCTATTACCTTCAAGACCTACACAATAAGAAGAAATAAATGAATCAAAATTTTCAAACGTAAAATATGTTATTTTTGTATTTTTCATTTTAACAATTTTTTTTTATTCGGGATGTACGTTCTTGCGACAACCTACACATTTGCGAAGTACTAAAATATATTGATCGAACGCCTGTTTTAAAATATTCCATTAGGCTTCAATATGCTCAGCATCTAGGGATGTGGGCATTCATGGAGCGATTTTTTAATCATCCTTTAATAAATCTCTATTTTGCTTGAGAGTTCAATAATTTGAACATATTTTGAAATTTCTCACATTTATTTTGGACTCTAACGACTGATTATTACTAGAACAATAATTATTAAGCGGGAACTTGTTGGGGAGGTTCATGACGTTCATGACGATGAAAAACTCTATTTTTTTTACATAATTATCATCCTTAAAGTGTTTAGAACACGTGGGTAAAAGGTTATTTTCATATCTAAAGTATTTCGAAATTCACAGTCTGTTGAGTGCGGAACTGTCTGCCGGCTAGAAAACAGGAAGCTGAGGTGCTCGGAGCGCACTTGCTGGGGAGACCTTTTCTCGCTATCTGAGGTACCCTCATAAATTTCAGGAAGCCGTTAACCTTCAGATTCAGTATAATCAGTTCTTGAAGGAAGAAGAAAGGCCATTGTATGGTGTTGGAATAGCTGGAATAAGCTGTCGAAGATTTTTTATAACGTTAAACTTTAGATGAGTTTTTCTGGGAACAAAATTTTTAAGCGCGTGGGGCGCTCTACAGCTTCAACGGAGTTTTTTTTTTTAAACATCTAGCATGTTTTTATTCAGAGGTTTTTTCGAAAACGAAAACCGGTAAGGTCCCCCAAATTTTATCAAGTTTAATTATTTTCAACCCTATTTGTTTCGAATGAATTGGCAGAATTGTGGGGCGCCCAGCGCATACCAAAAGACGATGTGCACGGTTTTGTTTGATGGGTGCTGGAGCCGCCATTGTAGATTTTTTATAAATAAAATTAGAATTTACTCTCCATTGATAGAAGAATAAAATACGTTAAAACCATTTCAAAAAGTATTTATTTTATATAAAATAAAAAAAAAAAATTCTAAAGTTCATGCATTTTTCATGCCTCTCGACGGTAACCTGCCCTTAACTCAACTTTTTTTTTTCACACTTTCAAGCCGTACTGACGATTATACGGTTCCTGCTTATATGAAACGCCCTCTTTTTCCAATGAAATTTCTTTTTTAAAGATTTTTTGTTTGCATAAAGAGTTTTTTCAACTCAACCCTCTGTAGTTGAATGCTGAGTTTAAATGTAAAATTCAGGGATACGAAATAGGGATATTAAAAATATTTTTATTTAATTTGTCGATTTAAATCTTGATTTTATAAACTTATATATTTAGTAATAGTGTATTATTTTAGATAATAGAAGAAAATATAAGTCGGGTTGTGATCTAATTATCTTTTGAAATTATTTTTAGGAATATTTTTTTTTTTTTTTAATTTTTCTAAGCTGCTCTTTTCAAAAAATTTTACCACACTGACTATCATTTGTTCTCCAATGGCCGGGGGTCAAATGTTCGGTTTAATTCAATCTTTCTGTCTTCTTATGTTGCTACCATACAAAGCAACGAAAAAGCATGCTCCAGCGTCTGCGATGTTTTCTTGTTTAGCATTCTGATCTTTGGGCTAACTTATTAAAAAATGCGCCATTTACTTCATCTCATGGTAGTGTGGAAATGTGTTGATTTTGAATTTACATAACTACCATCATTATGTAATGAATAGCTACAAATTATTTGTTAAAATGAGAAAAACCAGAAGTTGGACGATTTCCACTGAAGGGCTTTCCTAATTTAAAGTAGTCAATTCGGGTGCTCCACAGGGCTCTATATTGGGACCGCTCCTGTTCGTTATGTTCATAAATGATATTTTTGATTGCCCTCAGCATTTTCGCTTACATCTTTATGCTGATTGATTATACATCTCTCGGCCTATTGGTTTATTTCAGGATGCGGTGTTTTGTATTAATCAGGATTCGGAATCAATAAATAGGTGTATCTTATTCTTGGTTAAGGTCTTTAAGTTTCAATCTCCAAATTATTTATACAACTGCTTACAATTTGCCAGATCTACCAGGACTGTAACATAAATTATTCATCGGTCCAATTGTGTTATATGTAAGAGCCAGTTCTTCGTCCATGCTGTAAGAATTTGGAATATTTTACCAATTTCTTTGGAGTTTATTACATTCAACGGTTTCAAAAGCTTACTGTTTAAATATAAGAAATCTAACTATACTTTATTTAATTTCGAATTTCTAAATTATTTTTGACCTTAACTGTGACCGTAAATCCCGTACTTTTTAATATACAGGGTGTTTTGTGAAAAGCCTGGATATTTTCTTAATCACTTAATCCATCAAATTTTGTGTGTGCCTAGGTGAGTACTCCCCTCCTTGCCTATGGACCTCTGATCCGTAACCACCCTATACATTATTTTTCTATTTCATGATCGTGCTTAACTAGAATTGAATGTACGATCGGAAAAAGCTGATCGGAGTCCAAAAAATAATAATGAACGTAATCCAGATCAGTAAGCGAGCTATTCAAGAAGAAATTCCAGAGTAGGATAACTTTTAAATATACATGTATTCTCCTAAAATATAAGACGGTAAATAAATTAAACCTGGCAACACATATCCGATGACGGACGATTGAAAGATTGGACCCTGTTGCACTTCTTCTTGCACTAGACGGCGATGGGAATAATGAATTGTACTTATCTGAGATATCGTAGGATCAATCACCATCTAAAATATGAAGTATCTATATTCTTCGAATTTATATATAATAAAATAAAGAGATCATCGTAACTCCGCTTATCTTATTTATATATCCCTTAATGTATAAAAATATGCCTATGTAAATATCAAATCTGAAGATACTGAACTTGAATTGCAGAATATAATAATACACTGTCGCCACCTGTAGGAGCTTTATTGAACTAAATTTATAAAAAATTAATTAACCAATCAACATTATTGGCACAATACGTTTCTTTACAAGGTGTTTTAAGAATTTGGTTTTTAAATAAAAAACCATCATTCGTAAAGTGATCTAAAGAAATTTGAGTATTTTTCAGGGCAATGGTTTTGTCTCTTGCACAAGCACTGAACAACACTTTTTAAAACTTCCCCATATTGTGATAATACCCATAATCTGAAACTGATGGGGTAGCTGCAGTTAATGGTACTGACACACAATATTTATAAGGAGTCCTATAAAGAATTGGTCAATTTGTTTACAGTAAGTTCCTATTACTGGGGAACATAATGGAATGGTCAATATTCCGCGAAGGATTAACGTTAGATACAATTTACTATGAATAACTTTCATTTTCATATTGAAAAATGGAAATTCTGTCTGCATTCTTATCCATTTCCATTTAAATTTAAACGTATTTACAAGGTTTTCGTAAAAATAAACTACAATTCATGTGTAAATACAAGCAAAGTTATGGTTTATAAGTGAATTGCTCGCCTTATTGATGACGCAAATAAAATCGAAAAATCGCATCAGAAATTCAAAGCACACCCTTCAATATTTCGCCAAAACTTTATGAATAATGCAATAAAGCACCCGCCCCAACAAATGTTTGAAATATTTTGCCGCTTCCTAATAAGATATCGTCAAAAGTCTGTGAATCGATGCTGTCGCGGGTGCAGACATATCTTGGTTCGATTTTTTTAAAAACTTCTCTCGAAGCAACAACTGTCGTTGTTGTTATTGTTGCTGCTGTTGCTGCTGCTGTTGCTGGAGGAGTACAGTATATTTTCAATATGGTTGGGTATAAGACGTCCTAGTTTATGTGGGGTCGGGGATGTTAGAATAAGCATCACCAAGTTTACGTATATTAGGAGTGAAGAACTCGAAACAATTTTTTCTGCTTGTCAAAGTTCAACTTGCTAAGCAAAATGACCTCCAGCAGGTTCAAATGGATAAAACTTTTCCTTCCTTATGCCATTTTCAACGAAATATAAGTCGTAGAGGTGCCCTTAGAAGTGAGCAACTTATGTTCCTCAATTGAGTAACATTTTGAAAATAAAAGTTTCGCCGCCTTAAGGAAAACACGGTGCACTGTGTTCGTTGTATTCGGCCTGCCTGCTTGAGCTAATGATAGGAGTTTCCACAGGAGGAAAATATCATTCTGCTAAAATTATTCTTTTCTATCCTTCATTTATTACATATTTTCTGGCGAATATAGTATGAAAAATTTGTGAAATTGATTGAAGTTTATTGAAATCTTTGCATGATGCAGTGTTGGACACAGAATTGGAAATTGTGAAGAGAATATTTTAAAAACATATTAAATTTTATAGAGATGAAAGGACATCATGAGCATATCAGAATGGTAATATTATATTAGTAATAATTTGCTTAATGTAATATTAATCATTTTATTGAACGTGATTGCGAAAACATGTTATACCTAAGCAGTAACAAGTCACCATGAAAATTCATATCTGAATGTTCAAGAAGGAATTTATGGTAGAAAAAATTAGTTCTGTGGCATACTTAACTGTTGCGTTTGAAATGTGAATTCAACATGGCTTGAAATTGAGTAAGAGCAATTAAAAGATTATTATTTTATTAGTTTTTATTTTGACATTTTTAATTTATTTTTAATTTTTCTCTTTTTATTTTTTCCAATTTCTTATTTTTTAACTTTGGCTTTAGCATTGTTTTTTTTTCATGAATTATGTCATAATACGCATTATTTTTGTTAAACCAATGTACTAGAGTATGCATATATTAATGAGTCATACTATGTCTCAATTGTGCAAATTAATAAAGCAAATTTATTTATTATTAATTTATTTATTTAAGTTCAATCCGAATTGACTCACTTAAAATGTGAATTATGTAAGTTTACAAGCCATATATAAGAGAGTTATCGTTCAAATTTACATATTTACTACCTACAATCTGTTTGTTATTAAAGTAACATAGAAAAATTAAAATTTGAAGGAGTATAGTGAAGCCTTTCTAAATACGAAGATTAATTCTTTGAGAAATTTAGAATGCATCAATTTCTTTTTATTTTTAAGGATAATAAACAAATTCATTGCAGAGAGGAATTATTCCAGATTAAAAACTCACATTGATTCAATGTCCATTGCAGCATTCTATTGTTAAGCCCATCGTTACTTATGCCGGCTTTGTATAGTGTGCCAAAAGAAACAGAAAAAGCAGTGCAAATAAAACTACAAACTACAAAGACTTGCATGCATCAAATAAAAAATATGTGACGATACTTGCGTTACGGACTGCACATTCGGCAGAGCACACAAAATTGCTGCATTAAAATCTCAATGAAATACCTTGCTAAAAAACCAAAAGACCTTAGCGCCTACCTGGCTGAAACTTGTAAAATAAAAAATGTATTAATTTTTCTTATTATCAAATGGTATTTCAAAAAGAAAGTTTATGGATTAAGAAAAGTTTTTATTTATTTACTTAGAACTTCATTAAAGATCTGATTACTGAGTTTACAAAATTGAAATATAACAATAATAATGAAAAAGATAAGTATAACTTTATCTAAGATGATTTCTTATTTGACTTTTTGAATGATGAAAGTAAATGCAATCAAACTGACGGTTAAAGAGATGAGACATGATGAAACCGTCTCGTGCATGCCATAGTTTTTGTACTATGCTGAGGAACAATGAAGAAGTCACAGTTCCTCAAGGAGCGCACAGGAACAGATATATTGAAAGTATTTAAGAGTTCAATACACTGAAATGAAAAAACAACTCTGGAAGTTTTATCGTCTATGCTCAAGAGAATCTAATGGAAGGAATTTAAGCCCGTCAACATATAGGGTTGTTCCAATGAAGTCTACGCAGGGTAAATCGGTATACAGCCTCGGTGCGATTTATGTATACAGCATAGAAAGAAGACCAGACAGGACTGGCATACTTCAAAATAGGTCTATCGTATGTGGAGTGAAGGACCTTCGTTATGAATGGATTATTAAACTCTTTTGATCATCTCTTCACAAACCACAGAGTAACATTAACCCTAGTAGCGATTTTATTAACTGATGCTCGAAGGAGAGACGAGTATTAAAGAGGACAACCAAATCTTTGGTTTTCTCAAGTCTAGTTAATAAGCATCCATCTAAAGTATAACTGATGTTCAATGGTTTCCTTTTACGAGAAAAGAACATAGGAGTACATTTGTTGATGATACGAGGAAGACAGTTAATTAGTATACCATTTATGAAAGGTGTCTAAGTCCAAATTTTGAATTCCACACTTGTTTTCATTAGAAACAATGCCGAAGATTTTGGCATCGTCAGCATAGGAAAGTATTCTTGAATTAGTCAAAATCAGAGATAAGTCATTAATGAAAATAATAAAAAGGAGTGGTCCGAGATGGTTGCCTTGAGGAACACCAGAAGTATTATTTATTATGTCAGAAAGAGCTTCGCGAAATATAACTCGCTGTGTACATACGATCCGATAAATAAGAATGAAGCTAATTGACAAAGACAGAAGGAAAACCAAGAAGAGTCAATTTATGAATCAAGATTTTATGATTGATTCGGTCAAAAGCTTTACTAAAATCTGTGAAAATGCAATCGACTTGCTTTCCGCTTTCAATAACAGAAATGCTGAAATTAATAAAATGCAACAAATTAATCCTAGTAGATTTATCTTTCATAAAACCATGCTGAAAAGAGCATAGGAAGGGCTTGCAGTGGAAGTACAAAACATCCCATACCGTGGCTTCAAATATCTTACCAATACAACTTAAATTAGCGACAGTTGTGTAGTTAGAGATGTCGCACTTGTTGCCCTTCTTGTGGAAAGGAATAATCATAGCGAGTTTCCACTGTTTTGGAAAAACACCACATGTTAAAGATAAATTAAATAAATAACATAAAACAGAAACGATGGAAGCAGCACAATGTTTCATGAGTGTGGAAAGAAGGCCATCCGGACCTCCAGAAAAACTATCAGCTATGCTTGAAATATACTTGGAGACAGGCGCTTCATCGAACAACAGGTCTTTAGGTTGAAGAGAAGTCAAATATCACAGAAGCCAGTTTTAAAGAAGTCACTAAAAAGATTGGCAGTCTCTAAGGGATCCACACTGCTTATGTTACCGAGTCGCAATGATGAAGGGTATCTGTCACAGTGGCACATAGAATTAACAAACTTCCAACATTGCTTTGGTTCAGCATGTAAAGCCGATCTCATTCTAAATACATAATCGCTGTACGAATCCGTTAAATACGAAATTGAGCACGCGAATTAGAATAAATTAAGTTACTCCTTGAGGAACAGAACCCCCTCCAAGATTTATTCTTTTTAAATTTTTAAGATGCTTCACAGAGCCATTGAGCCACGGTTGACAATTCGAATCACGATTCGAACGAACAAATTATACACAGTGAGTAAAACAAAGAAATAATTATGTCATAAAACGAGTTAACAGTTTCATCAATGTCAAGTTCACCCAGCACACTGATCCGATCACAAGCGGATAACCATTCTTTTTATCAAAATCAGCTTTTTTAATGTTATAGCAGTAGTCACTAGAAACATTAAATGATGAAGTTACAGTATAAAAAAAGGAAAACTATATCTAGTGCCGGATGATGACTTGTTTCAGGAACCATAGTAGTTAAACAACGCTTAACGAGAGCCCAATTGGGATCGGAAGAAAATTCCAGGTACAGCAAGGCTTGAACTGGAGCACAAGAGCGATATTCGTATTGGGATCAGATGAATCAAAAACTCAACTCTATCAAGCCACTTCCAATGGTTAATGCTAATTGTATAGAATCAAGAGTGATTTATTAATGCGTCTCTCAGGAGTACTCACTGTCTACGGTTTCTATTCCACTCTCCCGCAGGTCTATACAGTTCATATAATTGTTTTAAGATTAAGATGTTTCTCGGACAGACATCTTACTGACAGTTATCTGTAGTAATTCTAAAGTTCGACGTTAGCCAATGGATTCAGAATATGAAGAAACCTCAGCCTTCTTCACATAGTGGGCATATGTTACAAAAACTGAAGAGGACCCAGTCTCAAAAGGTCTTTTAACCTAGTGAACACAGAACACAAGATATATACATTGGGAACCTTTAACTATTTTATTAATATAGTACCTTTACAACTGATGTTGGTCTTACAACCTCTGATACCTTTTATTGAAAAAAATGCTGCTTTTAGCGTTAAGATGCTAACTGCCAGCTACAATAAACCTGCAGACTTAGTAGTCGGCCATCAAAAAATTCTGGAACAGTTTTAAAATAACTCAGTAGCCTGTAAGTTCACTCTAAGAGTTGGGTGACGCTTTGAAATGATCCCAGCTGGAAGTACAATGGACTACAATTCCTACGCGGATCACTCGTCTGGAATACAGATGAATCAAATAAAAAATGCACGATAGGTGTAGGAATCTATGGGCCGAGATGTAAGTTACACATGAAGAAGATTTTTCGTCTAAAAGACTGAAATTTATTAAAAATAATTTCAATAAATTTGCAAATTGGATTTAAGTGCAAAAAAATGATTGAACTTTTCGACTCAACGATCAGAGAGGTCTCATAAGTATGGTTATCTCTGATCACCTATAATAGAAGTTCAATGTGGAGGTCACACCAATTGCCCATTTAAGTGTTTTTAAAAAAAAGTAAGTGTAAATTATATGGAAGCAAAATTACTCATTGCAATTTTCTAATTGGGTGATTGTTCTTTGCCTTGCGGCGCATGGTTAAACCAAGAAGAAATTAATTGAGGAAGATTTCTCCTCTAAAAAACTGAAATTTATTGAAAATAATTTCAATAAATTTACAAATTGCATTTAGTGCAAAAAATTAAAAGTTACACATGGCCCTGGGATTTTACTGAACTTTTCAATCAAAAATTCACGCTATATAGTATAGTAGAAATGAGCATCTTAACAAACCTACGCAGAGGGTATCGGAACGCAAACATATTGTTACCAGCTAGGCCTTTGTTCGTTATTTAAACACCCCACGCGAAGTGTGTAGATGTAGCTTGTGCTTTTTCAATTGCAAGTAACAATATATATAAATTCCGACAGCCAATCCACGTTAAAGGCACTAAATACCACTGCTTTCACCTTAAGGATAGTATAGGACTATATGGATGTTACAGATCTATTATTGCAGGCAAACAAAGTAAGCCTTAGGTTGTTACCAGGATTTGAGTGCCATGAACGTAATGAGACTGTTGACTATATCTGACTAGAAATGAAACATAATCTGCATTTGTCGAACCCGAACCTTCTGCGGCCTTAATAAGAAGCTCCTAAGAGAAGTAATAATGCCCAAAACAGAAAACTCTTACTTGTTAGTAACAATGAGAGACCGTTGCTGGACTAAAGCACGCGAAGAAGTGTGTTAACTTCCCATAGAAGGATTTTATAAAACAACAGTGATAAACAGAACAGGATAATCGTTGGCTTAATAACTGGCCCACTTAATTACATGCTAAAGCTATTGTCTAAAACCGCTTTAAAGAGGCAGAATCTGCAGAGCACAGGGCTCGCTCTAAAAAGTCTCCAATATTTGACAAAACA
This sequence comes from Dioctria rufipes, assembly GCA_963924295.1. Classification (NCBI taxonomy): domain Eukaryota; kingdom Metazoa; phylum Arthropoda; class Insecta; order Diptera; family Asilidae; genus Dioctria; species Dioctria rufipes. The sequence goes on from OZ002743.1 coordinate 32,793,157, forward strand.
ATTTATAATCCCATCAGACCTCCGGAAAACTGACCCTAATGGTGATGTAATAACTTTCCTAAAGCGGTGATAAGCGGACTCGACTTAACACGGCAGGGGCATAGCACAAAAGATCGTTTAGGTCGTAGTGCATAGAGGTTGGAACTCCGACCCTGCCTCCCACTTCAGATCAAGGGAAATCAAAAAAATATTAAAAATTTATGAATTGAAAATTTTTTTTAAACTTTTACATAATATTTAGTTATTTTTGTTTTTATTTTTGTCAATTTTATCTCTACTCTTTTTTTTTATAAAACTAGCATTTGCTGAGTGAATCAGGTCAATTGTTGTTTCAGTAAGCAGTTGTACTCACTAAATAATTTTAAATTTAATTTATTCACTTTCAGTTCACTTTCTGTCCTTTTTCATTTTTTATCAACAGGCGGTTTGGCTGGTCTCTTGTACACAAGGTTGTCGGAAATACCTTTCGTGCTAATTTTATATGTTGAGCATTTAAATATGGCAACACCCAAACTTACACAGTAACGGTTTTACTTAACCAAAAGTTTATCAATAATGCTTTGAAAAAGATGCATTGCCCACAATCAAAAGATAATTGCATTGGCATATCCACCTCTGCCTTTATTCTGTCTTGTCTTAGATCTTGTTTTGTAAAATCTAGATGACACTGAAATAAATATTTTCCTTCGATTTGTCTTTAAGAGAAGTAATCGCGACTTCATAGATAAATCAAGCAAGAAATGAAGTTATGGGGATCTAAAATTAAAATTAAAAATTAAATTAAAGATACATACGACAGGTTGCCTAAATATAATCGCAACTTTTAATATACGAATTAACTGTAACACTCATCATAGCCATCATCCATAGTGATAGCTGGTAATTCCAAAGAATCAATAAAACCGGTACTGGTAGAAAAGTAAATACACTGGATCCATGTGAACTCACAAGGGAAGAAAATAAGAAAAACTTTCCTGACCCAGAAATGCACGATGTAACCCATCGGATAGAAAGCTATTAATTAAAAGTGTCCACGTAGCTTAAGTTTCCCCAGGATTTTTTTTATGTGTAACAGTGTCAAATGCCTTTCAAAAATTAAGGAGACCTAAAATGACAAAATCTCGAACTTTAAAGAGAAAACAGACTAGGCTGATATGTCTGTAATTCTCAGGATAGAGACTTGTCCTTTTTTGGAATCGGAAGTCTTTCAGGACATTAGAAAGACTGACTTAGAGGTACAGGTATGTATAAAAGACATTTGTAACAGTGGTCTATTGATAGTTGTTGCCATAATTTGAAAGACATACCATCAGAACCGACAGCATTTGATTTAAGTGCAAAAAGCGTTTCTTATCAGCAAGAACTTAATACTCTTCAGTACTTTGGCTGGTTCTTGCTTGCCGTATACGCCTGGAAAAAAGCTAAATTGACCTAATATATAGTTAACATTGTGAGTGTGAGTCTTCTTGATTTTTCTGTATGACTTTTTCTAGTCTCGCTTAAGGCTAAACTGCTGAGTGCAACGTAAATACTTAGTATTTCGCCTCATATAGATCATACCCAGAATTTTAACTGAGCAAGTCAGCTTTTTTCCAGGCGTATACGGCAAGCAAGAACTAGCCGTACTGAAGAGTATTAAGTTCCTGGTCATACAAAACGCAAGCACTTTCATCAGTTGCAGTTGTAGTTTTAGCAACGATATATTTTGTTATCAATGTTTTAAATTGATAACTTTTTCTACGAAAAATCTTCTTGACTTTTTTGTATAGCACTTGGTAGCGTCAAGTAGGTCGGTATTATGTAAACCAATGTAAACCAACAATTTTTCTCTCTTTTTATCATATCTGAATTCTATACAACAGACACTTCCTTTACTGGATAAACCATTCCATATAACATATGGGAAGCCACATCATAAATATGCAATCTTGTAGCTGCATTTTTTTTACTTTAGATGAATTAATTAATTAATTTTGCATTGTCATATTAAATTTTTATTTTAATAACAAGTGCACGTTGAAATAGTTCATTTATATTTCAAATGTTATCTTATGCACAATCGAATTGAAAACTTACTTTAAGGTAGAATATCTTTCGAAATGACTTTTCCCTGCTTTTACTGTAGAATCTGATTTTATCTATCTAAAACATAAAAATAAAACAAAAAGAAACTAACTATGACATCAAAGTCGTATGATTTTCTTTTCTGAACTATAACAATAACTTGCGCATATTATTCACGTTAAACTAAAGTTCTGCAGGAAAAATCAAGGAAACCATTTATTTTAAGGAACACAGGAAAGCATTACAGTAAATAACGACTCAAATGTTGGGTGGTGAAAATTATTCCCTCTTTGGCAACCCTACGATATGTTGCACCGATGTCAGATGAAAATGCACCACCAGACATACACTCGTCTACCAAAATACGAGAATGTGCCGTTCTATCGTTGGACTTTTTAGAGGTTTTGCATTCTATAGACTTTGTAGAGCGGATGTAATATTTGTCATAAAAAACAGAAAAACATGGCGAAAATCAACACATAGCCACCTCTTCTAGTACTGCTCGGGACACTGTTTTTTGTATTCATAAATTTTAAAGAAAAGCAGTGAACGCCGAATGCGGTAATATTAAAATGCGAAGATTTCAGAAATATTTTGGATATTTTATTATTGGTAGGCACATCGCGTCGTATACAAAATTGTTCTACTGTAGTTAGAAGATAGTCGTAAGATATTTATCTTTTTTCCGGTTTAAAATTTTCTTAAGTAAATTTTTATTTTTTTCAGTTAAAGGCAACATTTGAGAATTCATTTTATGTTACTTTCTGGTTTTCTTATATCACAGGGGGAGAAGTCTCAATCACGAAAATAATATGTGTCCGGCCTTTTCTTGTACACCAAGAGTTATAATAGCTCCAGAAAGATATTCCAGGGTTTATTATGGGTTACATTCCAGAAAAACCTCCGAAAAGGTGGTTCCGGTGATCTTAATGTTACGTGTAAGGGTAACTTGGATGACAAAACTCGAGTAACATAAAATTTAATTCCCCGTTAAAAATTTCGTTTCCGCTTTAAATTCCTAGGGTTTTTGTTACATTATTATTGTCTGCAGTGCTCGATGGGTGGTAAATCGAGTAATCTCGGTTAATTTTTTTATGTTTTAATTTAATAGTGAATTACTAGATAATTTCTTAATTTCTATATTGTTTAAGGTTGATTGAACAAAAGTCTTATCTTTTGAAGAACACCAAAAATATAGTGGTCCACTTTGGATATTTCTGAAAAAATTGGCAGATCCCAAACGGCTATTTGACTTTTTCTCAAATTAGAAACTCTTCTCTGGCCAAATTATCGCGAATCTAGATCTTTCAGTCATTAGCGGACGTGTTAAAAAAAACCTTATTGAAAAATAAAAATCTAGTGATCCAGAAATGAGTTAAGAAATCTCCACTAACTGGAAAGCATAAAAACGGCCAGGCTGAGTTTCGCAGAAAAATATATTTACTGGAAAGACGAGCAGAAGACCGTCATTTTTATCGACGAAAAAAGTTTAATCTAAATGGTCCTGATGGTTTCAAGTACGAAAAAAGACTCCAAGAGATGGTCAGCATTGCACGAGTTTCTGATAGTGGCGGCGTAATGATTTGGGCTCATTTGTTGGTATACGCGAAGACGGACATTGCAAGGGTTCCCCAAAGAATGGACTCTAGTGTCCATGTAAATAAAATTATTAGACAACATGATGGTCGAAAGAGGGGCGAAAACTCTATCTTTGGTCATGATAATGCGTCAATTCACTCCTTCAGAGAATCAAGGAAAATAAAATAAAATTCATAAAGGCTTTTACAAAAATGTTAACGATTTAAAAAAAAATTATAACTAAAAGGCTGTAAAACCTGCAGCTGGCGCAGATAGCAATCTGGCGTCTAGGCAAGCAGGAATTAGCCCTACTGAAGAGTATTGGAAACTGTTGATATGAAACGCCTTATTTATTGCATCAAGGAGTTCTTTAAAGACAGAATATAAAAGTTCTCGATTGGGTTGCAAGAAGTCCTGGTCACAGCCCGATCGAGAACCGATCCGGAATACTTGCCAGATGGGTTTATGCCAATTGCAGGTAATTTAAATCGGCAACTGAGTTGAAAATTGCTATAAAATTTTCATGGGGAAATATACCGACGATAACCCTGAAAATATTGGTACAGTCAATGCCAAAACGACTAATTATTTATGGACAATTTTGAAGGTAACATCTTAAAATTGTAGAGATATCCGTTTTGTTAAAGTGAGTGTGCGTTCTCTGCGCAGAAAGGGAAGGTGACGGTTTTTGGAAAAGCCCAATTTAACGATATAATTAAAATTTTATTTATCCACAAATCGAATTTCATGCAACAATTCAAAGAATTCAAAAATCTTAAGCCTACGTATCACAGTTCAAAACTAAAGGTAATCTATTAATACTATTTAAAAATTCAGTAAAAATCCATTGTAGCAAAAAGAAATCCGGACAACAAATTAAGAGTTCAAAAATGAAATACAAGATTGTGTGGTCCGCAAGCGTTTCTTCCATATTTCTAAAATTCACTGGAATTAACTTTCACTATTAGTAATTAATATAAAACAGATTAAAACTTCCTGCTGTAGCAGAATTACACACTGTACTGTTGTAGCAGTAGAATTACATTTCTGCTATGGTATGTGCTGCGGGCTAGCAAAATTCGACCTTTACTTCAGTGAGTGCTGCAGTAACAGAATTAAACTTCTGCAGCAGAATTACTTTTCTGCTTCAGTATGTGCTGCAGGTGTAGCAGAGTTCTACTTTTGGTACTGTGTATGCTGCAGTTGTAGCGCATTTGTACTTCTGAAGTTTTGCAGGTAGAATTAAATTTCTGGGCGTTTTGGATATAATAGAGATAGACTATATAGAAGTCTATAGATAGATAGAATTAAACTTCTATTCAACAGGAAACAAAATTAGACTTTTGTATATAGGATGAGAAAACTCAGATTAGACTCTGGTGGAATTTCTACCACGGTATTTATAATGAGAAACCATCTCAGAGACTAATCAGTCTTCTGTTTTAATTTTAAGTACTATATTAAAGCAAACAATGTGAATAGAAATAAATAAATAAACAAGTAAAATTGAAGTAGATGGTTTCTGTAAGTCAGTGTTTTGATAAGGGTCACATGAGAGCAAAATAACTTCGCAATTATATGTACAATGGTAAAAGGAATTTTGTTGGTGTTTTATTTTAAGAATGGTTATGGGTTTGTTTGTAAAAATGACATAAAAACTCTAGAGAGGTAACTATTAAGCCTATAGCTAAAAAATAAATAAATAAAAAAAATAAATCTCTTAAATATAATAATAATAATCTATATAAATAGAAATCAATTGCCGATGTATGTTACATAATCACTTGAGAAAGACCCGACCGATTTGACTCATTTTTTATTGTTGTGTTCGCAATTGTTAGAACATGCTTCGTGGGGAAAGAAAACTTTGAATCGGCAACCCCAGTGCTGCCATACAAAACTCTGGTTTTTACCTATATATTTGGATAGTGCCTGAGAGCGCGTCGAGGTGGAGATCTTAAATTTTGTACAAGGACATTTAAAAAAAAAGAGAAATACATACAAAAATTTCGTTTTTAACTATATATTTGGGCGCTGGCGAAGAGCACGTCGACGTAGAAGGCTAAAATTTGGTACATGGTTCTTTTATAACACTGGTAAATAAAATTCCAAAACTGGACTAATTCGGTTTACCCCTTCTTGGTGTTGTCATACAAAACTTTGGGTTTAAACTATATACTTGGAAGATGCCTGAGAAGTCGTTGGGGTGTAGAGTTCATATTTTCTACACGGCGTTTTTATAAAAATTACAAGTAAATTCCAATAGTGGAGTAAATCGGACAACTGTTTATTGGTGTTGCCATACCAAACTTTGGTTTTGCACTATGTGTTTGGACATTGTCTCACACGTCGATGAGGAGAGTTGAAATTTTGTACACAGGCCTTTTTTTTAAAAAAAAGGCAATTTAAGTTGGAAAATCGGACTAAACGAGCAACTCGTTCGTAGGATTGCCTTACAAACTTTTCGTTTTTTACTATACTATATATGAGCTGCCATACATATATTACGATTTTGAACGTATGTTTATTTGAGTACAGTTGAAGAACGTGTTAACACAGAAACCACACATTTCAGATGGGTAAATAGCATCATTGGTGTAGGGATTGACTTTAAGAAAAATTTCTTCGTAAGATTATCAGACATAACTTCTGACCTTTTACTTATTCTGGAATCACGGTATGCCCCAGACGTGAAGAATACTTTGAAAACATATGATAGTCAATTATTATGACATTTTACCATCTGTGGAAGCATTCTAAAAAGTTGTAAAAAGAAAAGCGAAAAAGAATTTTTACGATTACGGACGGGACGAGTTTATCTTCTAAAAAAACAGGAAATAATGGCAAAGCTAATATTGGGGGTGTTTCGAGATAAAAAAATTATTTAGTCGGTAATACTGTATGGAAATGAAGTGAATCTATAGTTTTCGAATGGGGAAAACTAATTTAGGTACGTGTTGACTTTAAGGTACTCATCTAAGGATATTTAAAAAAACACTCATTTAGAGGATATTTAAGTGCTAATTATAAGGGCTAATTCTGAGTTTTGATGAAATTTATTAAATTTACTGATTTCTGGTGGAAGAAAGCAATTCAGTTGGGTCTTGACTAGAGAAAATACTCATTTAGTTAGTATTTACCCCATAAAAAAATAAACAGTTCATTTAGGGACAAATACTGGATTTTGATAGAATAGAAGTGAACCTATAATTTTCATATGCGAGAAAGTGATATAACTAGACTTTGAATTTAGTAAGCTCATTTGAAAGGTAGCAACTAATTTATGTACCTAATTAGATGATATCACCGGATTTTGATTAATTGGAATGATAAAAGTAATTGAGTGTTCATATACTATAAGACAAACAATTTTTATATGGAGAATAGAAGAATGTTAAGAACTTTTATTTTTAATCATTCTAAATCAAATCATAAATAAAAGAGGAAAAAACCAACCGCCTCGTCCGGGGTTTGAAGCCGTGACCTTCTGCTATCGACTGATCTTACCACTAAGTTAACGAGACAGATGACGATTTAGAATCGTTAAAAATAAAAGTTTTTAAAATTCTTATGTTCTTCTCTATCTTTAACCGATTCTAACAAGTGTGGGTTCGATTCTCGTCCGGGGAAAAATAAATTTTTGTATACTTATTTTTAAATTATTTTGTCTAAGAATTTTGATAAAATCGGGTGAAGTTGCTAAGGCTATACCTGTACCTAAGAAAGCTTCCCCTATCCGTCGGTTTGACTTCAGACTTATTAGCATTCTTAACTTCCTGTACAAGGTCTTGGAAAAACTTATTTTTTTACCAAATTCAGAAGTTCTTAGATCAAAATAATCTGCTTGTGAGATACCAATTTTCGTACAATGCAAAGCTATGAGACTGTCTTACTGAAGGTATATACTTATCTACGTTTGGCTCTTGATGCTAGCAAAATTTACATGCTTGTCTTATTGGATTTTTCTCAAGCTTTTGATAGTGTTAAGTGTTGTGTAGTAAATAAGTAAATAAGTAGTTTCTTCACAAGCCGTTCTCATCATGTAAATTTTAAAGATATTTTCTCCTCCTACTTATTTTTGTGTCATGGGGTCCCGCAAGGATCGGTATTAGGACTGCTTTTCTTTAGTCTGTTCATTAATTATATAGGTGATATCGTATATAATGTATAGTTACATCCATATGCTGATGATTTTCAACTGTAATTGAGTAGACCTCTTGGAATTATTGAGTTTAGTATTTGCAGAATCAATGATGATTATGCTGCAATTCACAGATGGTAAATTAATAATAAGCCTTCGAAGCTTTTTATTCCTAATACGTCACGGTGTTTGACTTTGTGCAGCTCACCTCCTGACTTTGATGATATACCTCCAGTTATTGTCAATAACGTCATGCTACCTTTTGTGAACTCGGTATCAAATCTGGGAATGAAGTTTAACTGTCCCCTTAAGTGTTGTGATTATGTTAAGGGTGTGTTGGAGTAAAATAAAGACCCTTTTGTTGCCCCATTTTATTATTTACGGCAGTCTAATTTACCACACTTGACTGCACTAAAAAAAAATTGAGTGTACAACCCAAATAAATTTAGCAGGAAACACTATAAGTATTTGGGATTGTTCTTGCTACAAAAAATATTATTCTTCATACAAATAAATTAATTATTTCCCTTTAAATAGAAATGTTATTTCTCGAAAACAATTTTGGTTTATAGGAATGATAGGATTAATTTAGTAATACAGTAGTAGCTTGATCTGAATTATAGTTTTGACTGAAATATTTTGGGCGAGAGTTTTTTATTTAGCCACATTAACTTATTAGTTGATATAAGCTGAGAAATCAACGAAACAAAATTATTTATCCAATTAAGAATTTGATGAATTTGCTTCACTCGTTATTACCTGCAAACAATTCCATCTTTGTCATATATATTGCAATGATTGGTTTGCATGGTCTCCGATTTTGCTATTGTAATATTTTAAAAATTGTACAATTCAATATTAAGGTAGGGTTGACGCTAACGAATCATTTTGTATATTGGAAATATCTTTCAATCGACATGATGAAATAGTTAATTCAAATATTGTTCTAAAGATTGCACTCTTTCTAAAAGCACTACCGAAAATCCATAGTACCTATCAGGAAGATGATCACTACTACTATGTACACTGTTTTTGAACACTAAGTAAGTTAAAGAAATAGTTTTTTCAAAGAAATATTTTGTATTCACATAAGTGGGTTATAATTATAATAATAAATGCCATAAACATACATACATACATTTTAACATTATTCTATTATTTTCTTACCTTTACATATTATATATACCAAGTTTATGAGTTATTGGAATTAAGTAAGGGAATAAATAAAACTTTATTTATTTATTTATTATTTTTCTAGAAACAAAATTCTTAGATGTGAGTCACTTTCCAGTTCCTGACAAAAATATTCTTCTTCATTTGAAATTATACATCCAATAAAAAAAAAATACAAATATTTCAGGTTTCAAGTAGTTTTGGTCCTTCTCAAACTCATCCAGTGGCTAAAAGGAAACAATTTTATTAAAAATATAAATTTTTTAATCATAGTCAATGCATATAATGGGGTTGGGCACTATGTGAGGCAACAGCCTTAAACCAATAATTTGTCTCATTTTGGGATCTATAAAAATATATTTTGAAAGTAAGTTAAAAAAGTGTTCTTAAGAATTCAGGATCGCATGGATATGTCCCTTTTAACATGATTGCACATATCTGATTAATTTGAAATATATGTCAAAACTGATATACAGGGTATTTCATAATTGGTGCACCTAACTAAAGGATTTGATAGCTGAGGTGGGGACAAGCAAAAAATTATAAGTTGAAGGGTTGGTTAAACGGGTCGTTTCGGCGGTAGGGGGGTTTAAGATTCTTAGTACCTTTTCCACTTTACACTCTGTAATTTTCTTGGTACATACCCTATCAAGGTAGGATTTACCTCTGATGATAACAAACCGTCTCAGCTCTCCAATGAATGCCCAATCAGTCTTCTTGTCATATTCCGTCGGAAGTTGTAGGACGTCAAAAATCGAAAAAATTGGAAAAAAATTCTTAATTTTTTCAAATTTTAACAATTTTTCCCAAATGGCAGTTTTATTACAAGATTTAGAAACCCCGGAACGTTACCTGCCTAAATGCAACCGTTTTTGAGATACTTCCGTTTCTATGATTCATAATTTTATTTTTTCCCCTTTGCTACTTGTCCAAATTTTGCAGGGTATAGTAAACATTTCTACACTTTTAATATGTTGTGACTAAAGAAATTAAGTCTCAATTTTTTGATAAAACAATTTTTACATTCGTGTTTAAAAATATTATTTGAAGACGGAATACTATGAACTACAAATAAATATCTTTTCAATACTAAAGCTGTATGAACTATATTAATTATGAAATATATTCACTTACCAAATATCTGTGTGGGCTTCTCTATAATTTTGTCAGAAAATTCACTGTTTGCACTGCACTGCACTAATTTAAGTCCAAATATTTTGACTACCAGTTCCAAAATCACCAAAAGAGAAGCACATACTAGACTATGCAATAACCTACTTTCTGCGGCAAGTGATAAATATCTGTGGGAAATAATCCACATTTGTTTAATAATTTTTTGTAATTAATTACAAGCATTTATAAATCGAAGCGTTTGCGGCAACCAAGATGAAAAATTACTACTTGTCCCACACCACATATTTGAGATAGTAGCCACTTATAATTCCATTATTTGAACTTGAATATTATTTTCTTCTAATAAGGAGAGTGTTTTCAGTAATTAATGTAATTACTTGAGCCGTATAAGACATCGTCGAATTTTTTATTGTTGCATGGAAACACTTAAAGTGTTTGATGTAAATGCAATCAATATTAAGATGGAGGAAGAAGAATTTTTATTTTTAACGATTCTATAAATTAAATTCATAAATAGAAGAGGAAAAAACAACCGCCTCGTCCGGGGTTTTTAACCGGGACCATCGGCTTGCCGGGCGGGGCGACTGCTCTTACTACTGAGCTAACGAGACATATGATTTTTCCTCTTGCTTTTATCAATTTGTTACTTTTGTCACTAGCCTACTAAGCCACGTTTTTGCTTTCAGCTGGCATTAACCAGTAACGATGAAAGCGAACAAATAAATTGTACATTCCCTGGACGAGGCGGTTGTTTTTTCCTCTTGTATTTATGAATTTGATTTAGAATCGTTAAAAATAAAAAGGTTCTTAAAATTCTTCTTTCTCCATCATTGACTGATTCTACCAAGTGTAGGTTCGATTTCCGTCCGGGAAAAAATAAATAAACATTAATATTTATAACAAAAGCTACTTAATTGGAGGAAAAATTGTATCACTTCAAGTATATTCTCCAAACTGGTATTAGTGGTGGGAAATTATAATCGCTATTTAAAAGTATAATTATTTCTTGATGTAGGCATTATATAATTTTATGGAAACACTTCCCAAATACTTATTTTTTTCAGTGTATGCAAACCTATGGTGGAAGTTGCATTTAATAATTGTTTGCTATTTCTTTTTAACCTGTGAAGGTTTTTGGTGCTGAGATGCTCAATTTAAACTTATTTAAAACGTAAGGTATTAGTATTAATCGTATTATTCAATTTAATATAGACTGCAGGGATACCCATGAATCTTTATGAAAAAAACAAAATTTTTGCGTTTTAGGAGATGAAATATGCTCTTTAACAATACTCACGCACGCTTCTGTTAACGAATGTAAAACTTATTTGTTTCATAGTATCCTTTGAGTGCTATGGAATGTTGAGTATGACAGTCTAAGTTTGTCTATTTTGAAAAAAACTCTTTATGCAAACGAAAAATCTTTAAAAAAGAAATTTCATTGCAAAAAGAGGGCGTTTCATATAAGCAGGAACCGTATAATCGTCAGTACGGCTTGGTTCCTGCCTGCCGTATACGCCAAAGCAGGCAGGAACCAAGCCGTACTGACGATTATACGGTTCCTGCTGATATGAAACGCCCTCTTTTTGCAATCAAATTTCTTTTTTAAAGATTTTTCGTTTGCATAAAGATTTTTTTCAACTTAATTCTCGAGCTGCAGACTTAGCAGCAAACTGAGTCAATTTCATATTGACTTATTTCGCTATGAATTTTCATAGCAAAACTCTACTTTTTCTATTTTCTCTTATTTGTTATTAAAACAATTTCATTTAGTTTTAATTTTCTTTTACTTCCTAAAAGCTGTTTTAATTTCTTTTTCTTAGATAATAGTAGACATTTTCTAAAAATGTAGTTTAACTAGCTTATACAGAGTACTAAGACTTAGGAGATACTAAGATTTAGATCTTACATATGTACCTACCTATTTAGTTGAACCATAAATGAATTTGAATTTGAAATCTACTATTTTCGGATGCGAAAAAGGGATTTAGCTGGGAAATATAATTTGCGGCGTTAAATAACTAGAATAATTTTTATTAAAATAGAACTAATTAGCAAACATAAAAAAAGCTTATCTTCAAAGCAGTAATTATGTACGTGAATGAACTAATGTTTAATCTCCATCGACCGTGAAGGAAAATATAAGTCATAGACAATTAACGAAATGATCGCAACTGGTGTAAATTTTTTTTACAGGTGCCGATCGATTAACATTTTGGTAGAGAACAACAGCAGATTACTATAAATATTGAGGTAGTGGTATTATGTTCCATACCGCATTTTGAAGTTAACTATTTATATAGTTTTTAATTATTTTAGGTAGTCATTAAACCGCAGTAGCCACAGTGTATTCTTCTAAATTGCCAATTAGTGAATAATAAAAAAATATATATACATACATAAATAACCTAACTCCTCTTATACTGACCACACTTACATCAACTTGGATTAATGCCAAAAAAACATCTAATGAATGAACATAACCAACATTTTAGTGTTGTTGAGAATAATCGCGCCTTCTCTCCAAATACTATGTAGAATTTTCCATTTTGTGCCTACATTCATATTGTATCATCCGTATAGACTAGGTACCATATCAGAACAAATGTAGAATAAAGAATATCAAGTGCTTCCTCGTATTTGCTTGCGTTTACAAGTACTTGTTGTAGGTGGTAGGTATATTCCCAGACATTCTATCCCCTTTGGCATTGTGGTTAGAAGTTCTAGAGCTCAGCTACACACTAGACAACAATTAACCGATGGTAAATGTTTGTATTTGGATTTTAACAGAAAATTGATGGCCAAGGTAATTTGAGATTTTACTGCTTTCTGATTCCCACTGGTTCTGTCGTTGTTTGCTTTTGTGTTAAAGGGTGGAAATCTGATGAGAACTCAAAGTGGAATTGTACTTTTGTTTTCTTAATTACTTTCCACTTAGAAAAAACTTGAAAGACTTATGGCAAAATCATCGAAATTTTATATACAGCCTCATATGCTGAAAGAGTGACAAAATTATGCTATACTACGTATGGAAAATGTTTTTCAATAAATTTCTAAAAGTCAATTTGATATCGTTATACACAATATAGTACTGAGGAATTTCAGAAAAGGGAACTGAAATCTTGTTATTCTCAATGTATCTTATAGATATATTGTATGGGTATATTTTTGCTCTCGGTAGCTCTACTATATACCTCTGTGAAGCTCTAGATCTTTAAACATTACTAGTTCGCCCATTAGTGATGCAATATTACCCTTACAAAATAGGGAGAGCTTTCTATGCTTGCAATGCAACGGTACATTTGATGACATTTATCATCCAAGGAGTATTTTACTGCCTACAATGTCCCTATTTCATCCGAATAGAATCGAATACCATTACAGGATGCCTGAGTATACATCCATGTTCCATAGTGACATCTGCATTTGATTACAATAAATTATGAATCCAAAATGGATCAGATAATGTAGGTTGAAACGTATATGTATACATATGTAGGTAATATGGTTGCAGCATTTTATATGCACATATATACATAATCATTTCTGGTTTTTGTTTATTGACAATCTCTTCCAGAATTTCTCTCTGATACACAAATTCTATCGTACAAGGAATACTGATTAAGCTAAAAATAAATAGTGGAACCTTTGGAACTCCGAAAAAAAATCTGATCAAACAAGCAACAGTATAATCATAAAATAAGTAAGCTTTAGTGAATTAAAGCTTACGCTTTAATACATAAATTGTCGCAAATATTCGTTTTTACTAATACCATTTATTCCATTTACGAAAACACGTTTTGCACTTTTCCCATAACGAACGGGTTGAAACCGAATACATGTAATGATCGAATGCAAATCCTGTAGAGATACGAAATTCTTTCATCTTATGAAAAATATCCTTTCAGAGATGTTAACATTTCTCTCTGGTCATCTTATTCTGTCCTTTCTAGTGACATCTATTCATTCATGGACGACTAGATAGCTTAGAGAAGATAAAGATTTAAAGGAATTGAAGGGCGGTCGGGATTGGGGATGGAGATGGGCAAAAGTCTAGTAAAGTACACTTGCATTGAAGTGCTCCATACAAACAACTCAAGAGTGTTCCGAAGAGGTTGTAAAAATTCTCAACTCAAAAGGATCTTATAACGTTACATACATATTATATCGAAATGCATAGTCCGTTGTCGTTGCACGAAATGGATAGTACCCTTGTGAGTTTTTCATAGTTTGCCATAACTCGTGATGAATGACTGGACGTTCGTAGCATCCTTACAAATTTCAACATTCGTTCAGTTCATTTTATTCGCAACGCAACTGTGCACTGTACACGAATAACAATAGCATCATATTATGTACATACATATATACTACCAGTATCAACAAATAAAATAACTTTCTCCTCGATTGAAACGGTCCTCCGCGGAAATCAATAGACATTTCATTATTCCTTCATAAAAATTTTAATACCACTTAAAGTTATAAAAACAAATTTATCAATATTAAAACGACAAAGGGGAAATTTATTGGGGAGCAGCTATCTATTTGGAATTTATGTTTACCCCAAAAAGTTTTCAAAATAAATTTTTAGGTAATCCAAAGAAATAAGAAATAAAAAGTGGTGATGACACTATGAATTCTTTTATGTATAATAATAAATAATAATAATAAATTGCTCCTTTTCGGAATAGGTGTTTTATTTTGTTTTTAATTAGCTGCAAGCTGCGACATCTATTAGGTTTTATGGGCTAATAATTAAGGTCGAAAATGGACCAGTACATGTACAGATATGAAATTTTGTATTGTACATGTTTAGGGTAAGGAATATAAAATAGCGCCACAATACTATGAAGCATTAATAACTTAAGTATCCACAGATGTGTACATAATCATTTATGTATTAGAAATGAGATGTCGCTACTTGTCTTTCGTTTGTTATTACATTTTCTGCTTTAAAATTTCTAATAAATAATTTTTCAATTGCTGGATATGATTTTGGATTTAGTTTTTAGTAATTTTTACATTATATGCTGGAAAAATTTTATTTGTACATTAAATAAAAGTTTCTATCATATTCGTTGTTAGTAGCGACATCTCATTTCTAAGACGTAAATGATTCTGGGCACATCCATATATAAATAATAAATGCTTTGAAGTAAGGGATTGGTGTTCCTATTTCAGATGAGAAAAAGAAATTTTCTAAATATGCGCACCAGGACTTGAATGGTGGTGAGCCGATTCATACTTAACTTGATTATTGTGTTGCGATTGTTTCACCTGGTGTCTGGTTTTGGATTCAATAGATAATGGGCCATCGCAGACGAGTGTTCTTGATGCAGTATGCAAACCGGTTTTTTAGGGAAGAGGTGAAAAGATCTAAAAAATCGTTTGTATACTGCATCAAGAATACTCGTCTGGGATGGCCCAATGGACTATAATGAGCGATCGGTATCTCAAAACTCGTGTGATAGTATATAGAGGCGCTTTTTAATTGTTTTATATTCTATGTTTAGATTTTGTTCAAGAAAGAATTTTTTGGGATTCTCCGGATATAGCAAAAGCTAAAAAATGTTCTAATTTGTTATTTCATCACACAACCCATTAATTTTCCGGAGAATCCCAAAAAATTCTTTCTTGAACAAAATTAAGTTTAACCCGGTAAAAAGTCCAAACGTAATCTGTTTATTTTTTCTCCTGGGCATGTATAGGAGTGTTTTTTCCTCATATAATTCACACCCAGAATTTATTTCTGAGTTTATATGAGAACAGATCAGTTTGATCTATTTTAAAGCGTCTGCCTCTGCAGCAGGCAGAAAACCAAGCTGCACCGATGAGTGTAAGGCTTTCTGCTGACACGAAACGCTTCTTCTTCGTTTTCTTTTTTATTTTTCAGCCCACTGCGTGGCGTATACAGGTTCGATTCGCTTCGAATGAATCTGTTTCCTTAAAATTTTTTAAACTTTTTTAATAAATAAAAAAATTGTTTTTTTTTCTATTTTCTTAAACTTTGCATTTCTTTCTTCTTTTTTCATTTTTTCATTTGTTTTTCTAATCACCCAATTTCGCTATTTGGGACCTGTTGATGAGTCAAACCAAGACTTGAAACTTGTCACCAAAAATTAATGGATTGTGTGATGAAATAACAAATTAGAACATTTTTTAGCTTTTGCTATATCCGGAGAATCCCAAAAAATTCTTTCTTGAACAAAATTAAGTTTAACCCGGTAAAAAGTCCAAACGTAATCTGTCTATGTTTAGAGTACTAAGAAGTATCAAACATTTTCTTTTTGTTTTCATCTGGTCAATTCATTTGGCATTCGCGGTTCGTAACTGATACGCTACACTCGGCCATTCTGAGAAGTAATTTGTTTAAAGAAAACAAGTCAAAATGGGAAAGAGTAGTTATTTTTTTGAATA
This sequence comes from Dioctria rufipes, assembly GCA_963924295.1. Lineage (NCBI taxonomy): Eukaryota > Metazoa > Arthropoda > Insecta > Diptera > Asilidae > Dioctria > Dioctria rufipes. The sequence continues at coordinate 32,809,664 of OZ002743.1, forward strand.
TAACAAAAAAGAGTAATAACACATATAAAAAAAAGTACGCCCTGCAAACATTTTAACGAAAAATTCGCTTTCTCGAAGTTATCTCGAATTTTGGCAAAAAACATAATTTCGAATTTCCCCCGAAATACCTTTGTTTCTCTGATTTTGTTACGAATGAAAGGAAAACGAAGAGCTCAGCACGACAATTTCGCTTTTTGATCGATATTTTTCCATTTATCTGATTTTAGAAATATAATGAAATGAGACCGATGCGTTTATGCTACGAATTTACTGCGAGATTCCTTCGTTTTTCTGATAGTAATAATAATAAAATTGATCTATTTAGTGGCATGTGCTGACATGACTAGTATCTATCTAGCTAAAAAAGTTGTATAATTAAATTTATTTAAGTGAGAAACAATAAAATGTGCTGAAAACGACCGCCAGAATTGAAAAATATGGATCTACATTTAAGAAAACAAATCATTTCCTACCTTATTTATATTTATTTGTATTTAACTCAGTCATAAAAGATGCAACGAAGTGATCAGAAAAATAATATCCATGGACCTTATTTCCCACGCAAATTGAATTAATGTTCATTTCCATAGCTCTAATTAAATACCCATAAAAACTCGCTTTGCGAGAATCGTTTACTATGCGGGAATAGCTCGCTTCTCTTAATATATAGGAAATATATAACACTGCAAATACGTTATTCGTATTTAATTCATTTTTAACATCAATTTCGATTCGTTTTAAGCATTACAGCAAGTCGGTATCGCAAGAGTATCTCGAGTTGATAAGTCGAAAATCATTATCCTTTTACTACGCCTGGTAATTTGTTTTCTTAACGGTGTCGAGTTCGTTTTCGAAGTTTTACCCAGAAATTACGATCATTTTCGAATCATGATGTTTGCAGGTACGGCAGTAATTAAAAAAAAAAAGTAATACGCTCAACCTAGTTTTTATCTTTCTTGACAAAATGCATCTATTACGATTACTAGCCCATCACCGCCTACAAAATAAAAGAAAAGGGTTCGTGAGAAATAAATCTCAATGGACGATCCTACATATGCTCATACACACTTTCTCTCTTGGAGGTCAATTTAAACTCATACCGCGGTTACGTACATCAGCACGGACAGGTAAATGGGATTTTATAGAGAGATAGATACATCCGTGAAATAGGTACACCGTACACATGCAAACTTTTGGCACCACCGCGTTGTGCACGAATGTAGTGTAGACAGAGGGATTGTAGCAATCGTCAACATGGTACTCACCGTGGCATTCACCGAAATGAGCTACGAAAACTCGCTTGCGCAGGTCATTGAAACCCCAATGAGAGAAATAATCAGGATTTCATATGAAAGGTATCTGGAAGGAACAAAATCCGCGATGAAACATTCCTTAAAACTTCCTAAAGAGGTGTTTTGGAAGAAAATGCACATTTTAGTGGAGTACTGAAAATTTGTTTGGATGTGCGTTGTTTAATTTTTGCAATTATCCTCCTTTTTCGTTCCTAGAAATGATATTTGCATTACTTCCATCAAACTACTAATTCCACTCTGTATTACTTCCCTTGGGAGGCCTTGCTGGAAATATCCTAAGAAGACAAACACGATTTTAGCCATCCATCCTTTCTAAAACTTGCCTTGCTTCCATCTACGGATATGCCTGTAGAAAAAGATACGAGGAGTCATGCATCCAAACCTTCCAAGGAAGGCTTCTGTATGCATGTTTGTATGCTGCCATTTCCCACTCATAACACATTCATACCTAAACCTATTCCTAAAAATGCTACTAAGTACGCTACTTTTCTCAACTGTGCGCAAACTACTATAATAAAATTATACTTATGTATAATACAGATTAAAATACGACACTAGGTTGTATACTTATTTGTTGATGCGGTCGGGAGGAAACAGACGGGAAAAAGCAAGGATTTGACACTGAGAGAATATGCACGAATTGGTACTACTCACGGCGAGATAACTATACCTTGTTGAAATAAAAATTGAGATTTTTGGCTTTGTTGGTACTGTACTAGGGCTTTAACGATATGAGGTCATTATGCAAAGAATTTAAGTGCTCATGATGGGCAAAAGAATAAAATCTCAGACATAGTCTCTTGGACAGGGGGCGAAGGGATGTTATCGTTGATAAATAAGTTGATGAAAAACGGAAATCAAATATGTATGTTAGTAGTGCTTATATGGTTAGTATGCATGGTCAGCTATAAGATCCAAATGGTAAATCTCGAAGCCTATCCAGGCTTGAATCCGGGCCTGTCTTAACCTTTACGTGATCCGCTCTGACAGCGCCAATTAAGGGTTTTGCTGCCTGTACAGGTTAGATAAAATTCGTTTTAGACATTGCAAATAAGATCTAGGCCCGAACGAAGTAACCATTCCCATTACAAAAAGCATATATTGGATGGTGATACCTCTGGGAGTATTCGTGGTCTGTCGATCATGCTTTAGGAAAGCCGTACCAAATGAGTAGCCCTTCTTTAGATAACTTGGTACCACAGGGTTGAAGAGCCCTGAATAATTGGAATTCTTCAGCGCAACTTGGGATGGCCCATTTATAAGAGCATCGTGGTGGCTATGGCGCCGTGACCATAGATTGGCAGAAATTGGATAGGTCTCGCTTCGACCAGTAAGTTAATGTCATGTTATGCTCTGTTGTCATACTGGTACTCATTGTGACGATATGAGGACGTTGATTGTCGATAACTAATCCGAACATGAAGAATGCCGTGAGATTAAACCATACTTCGTAGATGCTTACGTAAGACCATAAGGACTTTCTCCCTCTTTTCCACTGTACTGCAAGGCAATGTAATGTAAATTAAAATTCTCTCAAACAATGTATTCTTGATGAAACCGGTTTCCTAGAGTCCTAGAGAAGAGGTAAAAAAAACACGCAATACAATGCATGTGCATTATGCGGAGTGTAGGCATCGGCTCTGGTGCTGGTGCTTTGACAACCGGCAAGTCGCTACCGTGGAGAGTGGCGGGTCGTCAAAAAGCAGACAATTTTAGTACAATTTGTTAGATCGGGTCGTAATATCACCACAGGCAAAGATAACCTAATAAGAAGATAGGAAGCAGCCGAACAAAACTGAAAATTCTGTTTTTTAGAATGAAACAAATAATGTCATATACTTTCAGTTTTTGCATTAATGGAGGAAAAGAACTTGGCTATGCTAGTGCTATTCCAGTGCAACTGAACAACAAAATCATATTAGCTGTGTTCTTTTGTATACCTTGTTCTAGAACTCCCATATACTCGAGAGAACAAATTGTTCTGTTGATTGAAGCGAATTATTTGTACTGTTCGATTCATGTATAAATCTTCTATAAAAATGTATATGGCATTATTTTGTATATCTTTTGTTCTACCCTGTTCTGCGGACACAAAAGCACACAGCTATTGAATCCCTCAAAATTCTATCAAACTATTCATAATAATGTACTTCGGGTCACACTACCTCACTTTTTTAAGATAAAGATAAATTTCGATTTTTTCAAGATACTGAAAGGAGATGTAAAATTCCTCTCAAATAAAATTCGTATTTTTTCCGAAAATATCAGAGAATCCAGCATGAGTTTCTCCCTTTTAATCTCTTCAGACCAAAACAAACAGAAGCACGCGCTGTTCAAATATCATAGGATTACAGCAACAACATGTTTCCATTACAGCAACAACATGCGACCAAACTTTGTAAAAATTTCAGAAAAACCTATTTTCACATAAGCGTGGGAACATTTTATGAGAGTAAAATCTGATCTGAAAACTCCATCCCTTTTCATTTATTTATGAAAACGAATAATTTGCCATTCTGTTTCGATGCATGTAATCTGTGCTTTCACATTTTTTACCTTTATTCATAAAAGTTTTAAAGAGAGTTTGAGTTATTTGTAATTTTTTCACCTTCTCACTTTTCCTTTTCTAGCCGTGTGCATTTTAAATGTAAAACAGTCGGAAATCTCACCTGCTTCTTAACTTATTGTTAAGTTAACTTTACCACAGGTGACTGGGTGGTGAGTGTCGGGTCGTCAAAAAGCAGAGAGTTTTCGTAAAATTTGTGAGAGCGGGTCATAATAATACGACCCGCCATATAAAACCTTTCAAATTACGAGTTGCATATTCTTTCTGTTAGATATTCTTTGCTATAACATACCTTGGTTTCACTATATCACTGGCCGACACGGTTTGTCTCAATCGATTGCAGGACTATTTTTCTCTCCATGAAATTTGTAAGATAATTCAGGGACCATAAACCTAGGACCAATTTTAGCTGGAATTCCTCTGATTATGTCATACGATTAGTGAAATCCTAAGTTCGATGTACAGGAAACAGAACTATATAGAAACCCGCCTTAAGCCGAAATTTACCTCTGCATTCAAATAATTAATTTATTTTACCCTGATGGCCTTGGTTGGCTTACTATAATTATTTTCATTAAATGCGATGACACAATAAATACTTCGAGTTCGGGTTTGAATCCAATGGTTGTCAAAATATAATGTGAGTATGACAGTGTTACTTAACCCTATGTTGGCTTCGATTCGATGCCGAAGCGGCTATCAAACGATATTTAATATTCGAATCGAATTCGATACCTGAATTCGAAGCCATCATTGTCTCATCGCCTTAATGCGACAAAATATTATTAGGATAAAAAAGCGATCAAGATCGAGCCACATCTGCGCAATCAGGATCAACAGAATTTATGTATATTTTAATGTAATAAAAATTTGCTTGTGATATCTGACAAATGAATGAATTATGCCACATTTTTGTGGGAGCATTAGTAAATACTTATTCGATTTTTAATTTTAACCTCTTAATTAGCTCTACATATATTTCATATGTTTTAAATATTACGACTTCAAAAAATTCAATAATATTCAAACAGTCGGACGCAAGAGTGATCTTAAAAGTGTTGGTTTTATTAGTAAGAGTTGTCTCATAAGTTAACACAAATAAATTGTTTTTTTTTTTTTTTTTTTTTTTTTGTTATATAGAAACTACGAGACATAAACCGCAGTTTTCCTGTTATTTATAACTTAATACCAACTTACTCTGATAATACAAATATTTTAGCTTTAGAAACCTAGATGATCAAGGGGAACGATATTTTTTCGCACATTTTGGGTTATATATTTAAAGCCAACTCACCAAAAATTTTGGAAAAACTTTTTTGGATTCCTTGAAAGTATCTCTTTTAATCGATACCCTACACGGTAAAAAAGATTTTTTTGTAGATATTCTAACACAACCCCATTAAAAATAAAAAAAAATATTTCATATTCTCATAGATAGTTTTTGCTCCATTAGATGAATTTATCAAATTTTTGCTTAAAAAATGATGTGCTAAATTTGTTTTTTAATTAATTAATTAAACTCATCGTTTATTATTTTTCGATATATTCCTATTTTCACAGGATTTTTAAAGTTTTAAATTTAAATCTGGTGGTGGGTAGCTTGTTTGCGGTTTATGCCCTACACGTAATGCTAATTCATTGTTGGGATGTTGTTGAACTTATTCAACCTTTTTAGGTACGATTTGGTACATTTACTTTTTTCCTGAGCATTCCTGAGTTTTGATTTGTGAATTTATTAATTTATTATTTATTTCATTTCTGATCAATTCTTAATGTATTAACACAAAAAATGTACAATAAACTCTGTGGGTTTTATCATCAGCTCCTAGAAAAAATTGAAAATTATGTGACTTTTTCTCCGTTGTATTATTCCGGTATCGTATTCACGTAAAATTTAACTTTATCGTCATCGGACAAAAAACTCTAAGAATCATCAGAATTTTTTATCCTTGCTCTGCAGAAAAGAGTTTTGAGCTGAGGTAAAAACAGATATGCTTATACGGTGGGTGGATTCGTTTCTTCGATTTTTCAATATCCTTCTGACTGATATATACGCTTGGCCTGATTCACGTAACTTTTTATTAGTATTCTTGACCCAGTTTTCAGGTATTATTTGACGTTTTCTTACTCGAAAATGATTAAAAAAATTAATTAAAGTGCTAGTAGCGATATTATATGGGAGTATAACACTGAATAGATAGAGCAATCACATGGAATAATTATTTCCTAGACTGTAATTATCTGTTATATGTGCATTATAAATTAATACTTACGTGGAGCTTAACCAAAGTACTTCATCGTTTCACAAATTTTTTTTTATGTTTTTCTTTTGCTACTGATTATACACTTGGAGTAAAAAAGAACCGACTTCGTAGAGGCTTAATAGAGCTATTGTAGTGATTTGCTATTGTTTTATTGCTATTGCTCTATTTTCTGTTTATTTAAAAAAGAGGAATATTTTCGTATATACACCACCTATTGCACACACTAGAGAAGGGTAGACTGGGTATGGTTGTAACATTTCGACTTCAACAGCTTGTAAAAACCTTGATATAACATCTAGATCAAAACAGATTACTGTTTCATAAATCTTATTTATTTGGCTAAAAACTGGAAATACTCATGTTCCTTATAACAAGAGAGGTATAAAAGACAAAATGTAATAATTGACCCCATCATCAGGACGGTTGTAACAGGGGGTCGGGTCGAATGTAACACATATAAAACAAATTCAAAATTTGTAGAAAAATAATGCTTATTAGCAGAAATTTAGAATCAGTCAACCTTAAGATAATTACAGCTCTTAGAAACTAAAATTTAGGAATTTGGAACTTAAATAGAAATACACTCTTCAACTTTAATAGAACACAATAAAAACAATAAAATATCTTTTCGAAGCTAAACAATAAACTTGATGACTATGATTAGTTGGTATTACAATTATGGCATACATAATATCAATATCCAGCAGTACACTCTTCATGAGCCCAGTTCTTACAATTGACAGTTTGCCAATCCTGTAAATTGCTGAGATTGTGCCGCAGCCTCTAAAATTATATAGGAAAAGAATAGCACAACAAAATGAGAGTTTTTGGAGTACTTGTGACGAAAATATCTTAGTTTCTACTTTTCCTCTTCCTGGCTTGTCAAGAAATATTTGCTTTTCTGGTGGTGATAAAGCCATTAGAAGAACTACTAAATCCACATCTTCCGCAACAGCAGCAACCACGGGATAGTTTGCGGCTTTCTCAATCTTATAATTGTACAGCCAGCATCACTAGGAGCCACTCGTGTTTCGTTCCCCTCAGCCTTCATTTTTTCTGTCAGAAGTTCAATGAGTCGGGACTTGTTTTTCGCATTTGATAGGAAATGTTCTTGTTGAACAGTGACCTTCATAGCAAGCTTAAAATTTATATCAACAGACGTTTTCGTTGCTTGCCTTCTTCTTTATTCTGATGCTTTTGTACTGTTTTTTGTGTCATCTTAGCCATCAAACACGACAATACTTTACGTGCTGGTCACATATGTTCGAATAAGCAGAGCCAAATTGCCACTTGGTTCGGTGCTGAAGAAACCCACCATCAATGATCATGACACTAGTTTTGTAGCCGATAGTAGTGTCGGTTTTGGGGAGAATGCCACATAAAGCTGCTTCTTTAGTTTTCCTCATGCTGCTTTCATACTCCAAAAGTGATACCAGATGTTCATCATCCTTCTTGGCAATCGCAATCGTTTGGAACTAAAGCAATTGATCGATGGCTTTTACTGGCCTTTATAAACCCTTGAATTCCTTTCTTTGATATTTTACTCCGTCACTAATCACGTCTTTATTACAAATTGTACATTTATCAGTTACAATGGTTGCATTTTAAAATAGATGCAACAATCAAATTCCAAAAACTGCACGATATGATGCCAAACAATAACAGCGTCGATACGCGGTAAGCGTTGTAAGCATACTAAATGAGGCAGTTGGGGTGGCGGGACGGTTTTAATTCAACATCAGTGGTAGTGGTATGTGGCGTTTCGCGCCTCCAATGCCCGTCGTAGCTAAGAACTCATGGTATCTTGGACCCTTGGCCCTTGTTTACATTATCGCTTTTTTTGTTTAAAATTCTCAATAGATCGACATTATGTTGGGTCGGCAAATGACTAAGCTTGCTTATTCTAAACTAAAAATGTAAGTGATGACGAACAATGACGAAAAAACAACGCTGTTTTCTTAAATCGTCTATTTTTTATCTCTCTGTTAAAACTTACACACCCAGGAGCTCCTAAGGTATTGATTGTAGAGCAAAAATAAGTATGACCAAATTTGTAGGAAATTTTTTGTAGAAATTTTTGTCAGAAATAAACATAATACTATTCGTACAGATATTCGAGATATAAGCAAAAACCTGAAAAAAACATACTTTAATCGCCCCCCCCCCCCCCACACACACACCGTTGAGAACTTTTAGTATCTACATCTGGATACCGCAAGGCATAACTGTACCAATTTACGAAGCTACACGAATTATTTCCGCTGATTGCCCATTTTCGGCTTAATTTGATCATACATCAATAGTAATAGCAAAACCAAGAATTAATATATTTGTTCTCTAATGTCCAACTATTGTTAAAAGATAATGAACGTATCTGAACCAGGTACAGTAAGAGAAGATAGTATAATATCAAATACTTAATTTTAGTTTTAAGAAAGCAAAAATTCCTCCTGGACACATGCAACACACGCGGCGCGATTCAGACGACTAGTGAGAAAGTTCGTACATGCAAGGGCTTCACCCCACCCTATAGTGGGTTACAAAATCTTGATCGCGGTACAGATAATACAAGGTATTCTCATTACGCACCACGTTCCACCCTTAAGGCTTATGTTGAATTCTTTTCAACGAGTTCTACACCATTGCAGTGCAGCTTTACGTGTTTTTGCTTTTGTAATGCAACAACAAAAACACGTAAAGCTGCACTGCACCGGTGTAGAACTCGTTGAAAAGAGTTCAACATAGCACAATTGCGATGAGCGACAAAAAACGACGACGAAATTCCGCTGTCAAACTTTTAAAAGCACAGCTGCTTCTGCGAACGCACCAAATTACGACTAGCGACGAAGTTTTCGTCTGGATTGATCAGTTTCTAATTTTGCCGTTGTCGCTGCAGTACTACCAACCAAATCAATCTAATAAAATTGTTTTGGTACTCATTTTAGTCTTTTTGAGGTTGTAGCGCGCCGCGGTAATTTTAAAATAATGAGCTTTGAGGAAAAATTGATTGAGGAAGTGCGAAATCATAGAATAATTTATGATTTTCAAGACAGGACAAAAAAAAAACGTATGTTGGATTGATATTGCGAGGCACTTAAATACAAATTGTAAAGTCGTGATATCTTGCAATTAGTTTGATTTTAATTAATTAATTTCTGCAGTTTCAGGCTTTCCTTTTCACACTTATATTCTTCTTCTTCTTTCACAATCATCGCTCACTACCTGTCGTTGCAATTGTGTTCCCAATTTTTCGACGGCCTGTTTCGACAGCAAATTTTCCGCTGTCGTCTGTCTTTCTGTCACGCTGTCGTCGGAATTGTGTTTAAGCCTTTAGGAGCCAAAATGACGTTTAGTAGTGTATAGGAAAGTACGGTACAGAGAATACAATTCACAATACCCTCTCTCCTCTCTCTCTGTCTTTTATTTATAAATGTATTTACATTAGCGTACAAAATTACGTCACAGCAGATGTGTCAAAATTTAATGAGAGTACTTGTATTCTGTGTTCCGTGATCTTCAGCAGTTTCCGAATTATTTGTAATGTTACAACCGAGCGATTTCGGATAGAGTGCTGTAGTATGATTTAACACAAAATATAAAAAAATGGCCAATAGAGTAAATAAGAACTCAGCCGATGATGTCCAATTGGACAAGACAAGGAAGGTATATCACAGCAATTCTTAAACCATCTGATATGATTGTTATTATAACAAGAAGTTTCGCGTCCCATTCGATATGTCTTTTTTAAATGATCATCTGGTGTGGGAAAATTTTGTTTTGTAGGATATGCAAGCAGGTATTAAATACGACCTAAAGTATTTCAAACCTCACCTGAAAGCTTTCAAACCTTTACGTAAAAAGCTACGACAGTAGGCAATATGACTAAACTCATATCATATCATTAGGTACTGGTGAACAATTTAACTTGGTAAATTTTCTGGTTAAAAACTTAACCGGAAACTTACACACACACACACACACACACACACAACACAGAAGTTTTTATTGCAATTTTTTAATTAATTAAACGAGCTTATATAGAACATCTGAAATCATATCGGTGACCAGTGCTCCTTCATAAATACCTTATATCAGGATACCTATATACTAATAGAGAATTAACATTTCAATGAATCATTCTTTCAGACAGAGTTCGCATTCTTAATTCGTTTAACTACCTTCATTAAGTTAAGTAGGTTAAATGGCCCTTCAGGTAATATAACAGACACAGTAGACATGCACTTTAGGCAAGCGCTCCGCCAGAAATCATTTCGGTAATATGAAAAGTTCTGGAAGCAAATTTAACAGCCACTTATTTTCTTATAGGCCCATTTGTGCACTACCTGAGTGTGAAAATTGCTAAAGTTTTGTCTTCTTTAAACAACATCACATTCGAGCCATGTAACATGACGAAGAGTGTGAGCTTAGGGAAAACTTTCCGAGTTTCTGCACCCACAGTGATAGGCACTGCCTTAATGCCTTTATGTTTAATTTTTATGACCCCCATCCTAGACTTTAAATAGAAATATACGAAGAAAGTTTTTAAATGTGCAATTTTGTGGTTAACATTTCTCGTATTATTTGCCAATAAATTTTATTATTTTGCATAAAGTGGGGTTTCTTTTATCATTGTAAGAATTGCTACAGTATTTTATTATTGTGTCCCATGGGCCTGTTAGTAGGAAGAAAATATTCTAGAATTGATAGTCCATTTATGAAACATAAATGATTTCTATTGTTTTTTTGTTTTTTATGTATATATGTGGTAAGTGGGTTTCCACGAAGTAGAAAAGAAATGTAAGGTATACCGGAAAGTATTTTCATTTCAAATATATCTCCGTTTTGACTATTCGCCATTTATTGTATGTTTGCAAAATATCGGTAGGTATTAATTTACGTAAAGGGAACTAGAGTGTGAATTATCGTCTTCGGTAGAAATGGGTTGTTGTTGTCTATACCGCACCCAAGATTTTGTTGTGGTGGTGGGGGGGGGGGGGGGGCATATGTGTCCCAAGTGGTCGGAAAATTATATTAAGAACTCCTTTTTTGAAGATATTTATTTTCAAGTTTTATTTGCTAAAATCTCACCATGGAGCATAAAGCTACCTTTTTATTTTATCTTCAATATATTAATCATAATTTCATAAACAATGAAACACATTTAGGTATATCTATTGTTGGTTTCTTGTAGGATTGCGTTGTAGAAATAAACTTATGCCGAATTTAGAATCAGTTGCCACTAAGTCTTGGAAAATCAATTCGTACTATATTATACAATAGTGCACTCAATAAACTTGCTATACTACTTGTACTTTTGAACGGTGCGACGTGTCACTACTTATGTAAAACGAGAACACCAAATATGGTATCCTATTAAAGTCCAATATGAAGTGTTATGATTACATTAATAATACGATTAAAAAAAAATATATATAGAGGCTTAGGCAGACCGTGACTTTCAGAGAATATTTTAGTTAGTCATTCTCCTCTAAAGCTCGGTCTTTTCCAAACTGGATAGTATGGATGTATATGTACTTGCAAGAAAAACGTTGCAATAAATGAAGTTAAGTCTTCGTAACACGCACATATTTCCAGAGTCAAATCTTAAATATTTTCTTAAAAATTTTAATTGGGGTTAGTTGAGCAGTCTCAAAGAAAAATTTTATTTTTATTGCGTCGTAAACGTGTCGTTTGAAAGAGCTACTTTGAAGAATTCCAAAAATTTCAAAATGTTTTTGAAATGGTTTTAAAGATATAGCTCAAAATGTGCGAAAATACATGCCGTTCCCTGATCTTCTAGGTTTCTAAAACTAAAATTTTGATATTATCAAGAAGGTTATTAGGATATAGATAACAGGAAAATTGTTGCTTTTTGTCAGTCTCATAGTTTCTATAAAGAATAAATTGTTTTTGTGTTAACTTATCCTTACTAATAAAATCAACTCTTAGATATATGTAAGGTCATTTTGGCGTCCGCCTGTTTGAATAAATTTGAAATTTGACGATACAGTATAAATATAGCAAGCTTTTTTTTTGAATGAAAAAAATATTTTAAAAATTTAGGAAGAGCCCAGGCTGCCTGAAACGAATTCGGATTATAGCATTCTTTTTTCTTAAAGATATATGAAGAATAAAAAAAAGTAAAGAAAAAATAAATAAAAGAAAATTAAAAAACTTAAAATAAATTAAAACAAAATTTAGAAAAATAAAAATAATTAAAAAAAAAAACAATTTAAAAACTCACGTTCTAATAACGGACAAATTAGCTAATATAGAGCTAATATAGAGCTAACTAAGGGGGAATAATTATAAAATCGATAACGCATTTACTAAAATGTTCCCACCACAATCAGGCACAATTCATTAATTCTTCAGTTATCACAGGCAAAGGAGGATGATAAAAAAACCCAGGCCAAGAAATATTACTTTCTATGGAGCTCATTAGCTCCACTCTTGTTATGAAATATGGAAAAGGAGAGTGACGAAGTCCAACTTCGACTAGACTAGGTTAGGTTACTTATTCTATTGTTTTGAGTATTTAAAAATAATAATTTAAGTGAAAAAAAAAAATCGCTTTTATAAAGAAACAATTAGCAATTTTTTCTATTAGCCATCGATTTCGAAAATACTAATTATGTAGAATTCGTATACACATTTAGTTATACTGATAAATCTGAGATATGAATCGTTTGCTCCGGGGTAGGTTTTCTGGTTATGGACCATGCGTATTTTCCCAGGCACCGTAGATAATAATTATTACTAATTTTTTAAATAAAAAAATCATAATTCAAACGGATTTGTTTTCGTAGTGGGAATAAGTTACATAGTAACATAATTGAGATAGGTATATTAAAAAAAATCTAATTTTTGAAATTAAAATCATTATAAAATTATTTCTTTGATTTTTTTTTCTAATTATTGATTGTTAATTTTTATTTATTTGATAAAAAATAATAATTATTTTTAATTTTTTTTTTTATAGTCGGAGATAATAATCACTTTTCAATTTTGAATTTTTTTACTAGAAATTAACCGATTTATATTTTTTTTTATCAAAGATAATAATTAATTTTTATTTTTTTGAACAATATTAAAAATTATTTGCTATAATAAAAATAAATATTTGTTTGATTGTTTTTTTTTATTGAAGTGAATAAATAAAAATTTGTTGTTATTATTATTGTGTTTGATTCATTGCGTTACGAGCATCAATAAAATATTAAAAATGCTAATTTGTACGAAATGTGAATACATCTACAAGTCCATTTTTTAGGAATTAGTTTTATTCAGAGGTTTGCGATTTTCCTTTTATAAAATTATATTAGTTTTTTTCATATGGCATTATGTTGCGCTTCCAGTGTTCAGTTTTTATTATTGCATTATGTTTTTCTAACATTGATACCCAATAGATTACATCTACGATCGATAAGTATTAACTTTAATGCCGAAAATACCCTTGCAACACTTATAAGTGTGTGTATGGAACTTTAATTAAATTCTCGTAATTTTTATTTGTAATCGTATCGCAATGAATCAAACACCTCAAATAACAATAAATTTTTATTTATTAACTTCAACAATAAAAACCATTAAATAATAATTATTATTTTTATTATAGCAAATAATTTTTATTTTTGATAAATAAATAAACATAAAAATAACACAGTGTTACAGCGAAAATATACTTTTGACGTGCCATAGTGTAGATTGTAGGTCTAATGAAACTAAAAGTAGTGGCATTCTAGAAATTTCTCATACACCCTCAAAATCTCATTTTAGACAAAAAAAACCGTTATTCGGTAGGTCCATGTATATAATAATTTATCACTCCGCCATTTTTTCTTCGATGTCGATTTTTTTGTGGTATCTGAAAGAAGAGAAATAGGCCTTTCTAACCATATATTCCTTATTTCGTTGCGATGAAAAGTCACAAAGTTACAGTCGAAAACATTTCGAAATTTACCATTTTTTATACAGTTTTTCAATTTTGACAACAATTTGATGGCTTATTTTGCTCTACAATATTTTTATTTTGTTCATATCACTAAGAGCGAATTCGATTCCGCGTCTAATGAGCATTTGTTTACTTAATTCCGTTGAAATTTAACTGAGTTATCAAATTTTTGCTCATTAATCAGCTATAATTCCGTATAATATTGAACTACAGAGAAAGTTGAAGAAGCACTGGACTTTAACCTCGAAAACTGTGAAAACGTAAAAAAATGCAACAAATAACAACAACTAAAACAACAACAAATACAAAAACTACAACAGCAACAAATTCAAATCCGTTGTCAGTAACACCAACTTAGAATTAAATTTCATGACGCATACACATCGAAGAAAAAATGGCGGAGTGATAAATTATTATATACACGGACCTACCGAATAACGGTTTTTTTGGTCTTAAATGAGATTTTGAGGGTGTATGAGATATTTCTGCCACTACTTTTAGTTCCACTCGACCTACAATCTACTATATACTATGTCTCGTCAAAAGTATATCGAGTTTATCTTTTGTTTTTGTAACACAATGTAATTATTATCTGTAATAAAAAAATTACAAAATCAAAATTAATTATTATTTTTTATCTAAAAAATAAAAATTAACAATTAATAATTATTTTGGATTAAAATACTTTAGATTAAAAATAATTATTATGTCATGATTTTTTCATTTTGATCATGATAATTACGGTTGCTGCATTCCTTTTTAGATTAGATTTAATTATAGTACTTAAATTCTGGCCGACGTTGATAAAGTTCTGATATGGAACTCTGATTGTGCAAGCCCAACTTGGTGAAGAGAGTTACTTTCTTTAATTTAATCTTTTTTTTTCTCTTCGGAATTACGATTTTCATTTAATTATGGCTTTGTTTCGTATTTATTCTTTGAATTTTGATGGGTATGATTCTAGCATCACTACAACTATTATACCGTTAACTATTATACGTTAACCGAAATAAAGTTTATTTTTATTATTATTTTTGTTATGAACTAAAATATTCACCATTTAATTAACATTTACAATAATTAATTAATTTCGAAAGTGAAGAGAAAATTTCTCACTTTTATCACTTTAATTTCGAATTTACTCCGAAATTTATTGTAAGCAAAAAAGAACTCTTATTCCACATTATATTGTCACTATAATCTATGCTCATACTCTACTTATAATGTTATACTATACCTATACCAAAATACATGCATACATTTACACATATATCCGTTTCCACAATATTGCTCCAGCTTGTTCCAGTATTTTCATCAAACAAGAAAAAAGTAATTTTCTTGTGTGCTTGTGGATATCCCATATACGATAGCCTCTTCTGTAATAAACACCCACTAAAATTGTAACAGATGTTCTTCAAGATATTACATACAGCACACGTGAACTATCTTGCAATCAATGCTCTTCTATGTATGTCGATATGTTTGTTCATCGACAAGATTTTGATCCCTTCCCTCGGCTCGGTTGCTATAGGAAAGTAAAGCCTCTCCAAAGTACATAGTCGTAGGCGTCGTAGTCCTTTGTCGTAGTCGTACTCGGCTTCGTCGAAGAGTCCTTTTCAGTTTGAACCACTTATCCTGCATCAACCTACATAATATAAGAAATGGCACATCATACGATGATACTCAAATTAAAGAGCAAGACAATAAGAAGCAGGGGCCTATAGAGGAATGTTGCTATCATCAGTAAATATCGTCGCACAAGACGCCGTTTCACTGTTATACGTTATGCGCAGATTGGGGTAAATGTGACGTCATCATTATAACATTTCTTAAGTTTCATTGGAAAATTCATCAATTTTGTCTTAAGAAATAATTATTTAGTGAGGAGTAATGCGAAAGCTATTCATCTGTATTAGCAACTCGAATGGGTGACAATGTCCTCACACACGATTTATGAAGGGTGGGGGTAGGGAGTTTATCCCCCCCTCTCTATTTGTTAAACTAACCTCGAGAATCTTAATTATAGTTCCCCACAATTCTCTCTTAATATCACAAAAAAGAAATAAAAACATAGCTGAAAAGGGGGAGTAAAATCGTAACAATTGTGAATCCTTCATATCCTTTAACTGTTATATTAGCATGCGCAGTTAATGCTATTTATCTAAAAAAGCATAAGTTTAACTTTGTACTATCAAAATTCTCTCTAGTCCTTGTGTCAGTATACCTAGGCCTATAAACCAATGCTTTAAGGGTTGATTGTCCTTTGGAAAGTTGTGTTGTCTTCTTGGTCTCATCTTAAACCAACACCGAGCTTTTTCCATTCTTTTATATTTTTATGTTCTTTTTGTTTTTTTAACTTAACAAAAAGGGCACCGCAGTTCAACATTTTATCAATTTACGTTAGTATTAGTATTAAAGTAAAAACATTTAGGTATGTATATCGCGATTTTGAAAAACAAAACTTTTTTATACTTGTTTTTTTTTTTTTTTTTAATTTAAATAAACTAAAGCCAGAGCATGATGTGCATTACAAAATAGTAATTTCGTAATATTCCTTAGAAAAATACTTCACAAAAAATAATGGCTAAAATAAACCGGCGAAAGGATATAGGTAGGAAAGGTAGATAGATAGATATAGGCATTGGTGAAAAATACTCAATGAAATACCCTTGACATGAGAAGAAACTCAGGACGACAACGACGACGACGACGACGACGGACGAACGTGAGGAAAGTTGCAGTAATTTAGAACGTAATAAAATCAGAACTTATGTTTTCTAAGGGAAGTATGTGATTGTGGGATGGGGGGGTTGGTTTTTTACCATTTCCCTGAAAATGTTGTCACTTGGTGAAATTGTAGAAATGTAGAGGAGTATTTTATAGTGGCAGAAGCTATATGTCTGGAAGGTTTTCTGAAGGGGTGTGCTGGATGTATTTTAAGTGACATCGGATGTCATCAAATAATCGCTGTAAAATTTTCAACCGGAAATTTTTCGAATATAAATTTAAAGTTAGTGTAGGGGTTTGAATTATGGGGGGTGGGGGAGGGTTGCAATTCGTACAGATATACATATGATTTAAATTTAAATTATTCTATTTTACTGATTGTTATAATTTTATATAACAGTTATAATATGTAAGTATGATGTTCAAGTTAAAGCGTCGTATAATAGTATGGTTCAGTATTCGGAGAGAGCACGAAATAATACATAGTTGCACATTTTTATTAGAATAATTATTTGTCATTCTTTTAAGTTTTTATTTATTTTTTTTGCTTATAAATTATTGTTATAGACTTAAGCAATATTCATCAAATTATATAATAAACTTTGTTACACTCTGTACTCAAATACGATTTTTGCGCAATTAATTTTGACAAAACTGTTAAGAATAAAGGACCATACATATACTGCGACGTGTTTACATACATTGTATGGTTTTAAGAATACAAGGTACTTTGTAAGAATTTATAAAAATTTCGTAATCATAATGTAACTAACCTGAAGATATCAGTAGTCTACATTTATTCCTATTATCGACATCGAAGGTTTTTTATTTGTTTTTGATATGGGGTAACATGGCGGTTTTTAGAAGAAGTAAGTAAACTGACAACAGTGTACAATACTGTGATCCTTTTCGCTCTCATACCTTCGTCATTTGCATCGTTGTTGTTAAATGAGGACGGTATAAATATTTATAGTTGTGATTATGAAATTTTAAGCAATATTTTTAGCGTATTCTGTTAGAGTATATTTAAGTATGTAATTTTTTAAACTTTTGTTTTTTATCGGATCATTAATAATATTTTATAATTTCTTAATATTGATTTTTTTTTCGAAATGGGTGTTTTAAAAACTAATTTATGGTGACTTTCGTTTGATGGGACACCAAAGAATGTACGTTCGTAATTTTTACAGGGCTGTTGTTTATATGAGCATAATTTTGGGACAGCTCTCTATATTTAACATTTTCATAGCAATTAAAACGTTTTAAAAAGAGTAAAGTTCTGCGTTCCTTTTCTTGCTCTGAATGAATCTGTATAAATCGACAGAACGATGTCATAATTTAATTCTGTGCTCATAGAAAAGAAACGAAACAAAACCATTTCAAGTGTTTCACATTTCTTTCATTTGATAAAAGCAAGTATAAATTCGTAAAAATTATATTTTATGAAAAATAAAGCTATTTTCCAACAAAGGTAACTTAAACTCAACTAATACCACTTCGTCCATTCCATTCATGAATACAAATTACAATTACAAATTCTGCTTGATTCCGGGAAAAATTCAGATGCATTCAGAACGATTCGGAATCCGAAAGAAGCGATGACAGATTGAAACTAAATCGTTAGGGCCGAGAAAAAGAACGACATGGATTGAAAAAATTCATTCTGAACGAGAAAAGGAACGCAGCAAAGGATATTTTCTTTTTTAAATAACAGCTTATAGAAAATTTCACTAACTTTTAAAATTGATTGAGAGCAGAACAATTTGAACTAAAATTTTATATAATTTTGATATTGCAAGAAAATATTCATTTAATTGAAAATGAAGTTGGAAATGCGGTTACCGTTAACGAGGTTTACTAATGTAACATGTTTACCAAGTTTTTGTAGGACCAACTTATTTTATTTATTTATTTATTTATTGAATCAATCTACCGGAATATAACAATCTTCTAGACTCTCATAGCTTTATTACCTATGTAAACCAAAATTGTTTATCATTGGCTTAATCCACTTTTAACAAATAAAATTAATTGTCATAAAAAGATTTAATAATTGCGTAAACACAAAGCATTTTTAAAGATCATACTTTGAAAATTTTCACTAGACATACAAATATCTACAAGCGAAGAAAAAGAATTGTAATTAGATACCCAATTTGATATTCGTGCATGATAACCATAATTGGTTCTATGCTAATAAGTAAAAGAACTTCGGATGATTTTATTTTAAACGAAAGTATATCTTTTACAAATAAAGCCCAGGAAGCTTCGGGACGAAGTTTCAGACTTGACAAACCAAGTCATTTGCATTTGCAATGTATGATGGTAAGTTGTCATTTTGGTAATTTATAAATCTATAAAAGAAATCTTGTAAATGCTTTTTTAGTGGATTCAATACGATCAATATGTACGTCATAATATGGACACCAGACAATGGATGCATATTCAAGAATGGATCACATGTCAATTTAGTATTAAAATGAATACCTAAATCCTTAATATCAGTTGTTGTTAAGATGTAAATTATTTTTAGTGAATCAATAGTAGTAAGCAATCGTGTATAAGGTTTATTCTAACGAATAGGTTTAAATCATTCGCAATCATCATCTGTTAAATTTTATTTTACTACTGTTTTTTTATATAATGCAATCCCTTGTTTTTTTTTTAATATCGCAACTAGCTTAGTACAAGCTCGCTGTAGTGACAAGTTTAATAAATAAACGGTCAACAATACATACATGCATTACATGACTTAGTTGGTGTTAATATTAGTGTGTTAAACCTTCTGCGATGGCATAGATCAATTGCCCGCAGCTACCATGCTCCATAAGGATCACACGTATGGTTTACGCTCAAAAAGAAGATGGAAACTACACCGAGAGTAGCGAGGAAACAGTCAGGCCTTTATTAGAAACTCACTTTCCCGACTTTGAGCCCTCCACGGTAAACTGGATAGACTCGACGCTTAGAAGCAGGAGGATAACCACAACTCTAGGGAACTGTTCAGTCACGATCGCCGCTGTAAAAGGCTGCCCACAAGAAGGAGTTCTGTGTCCATTCCTGTCGTTGATCGTGATTGGTAATCTGCTAGAGGGGTTTAATGTACAAGGCTACGCGGATGACCTAGTAGTCACAATACGGAACAGGCATGATCAAGTCATATCCGACCTCATGCAAAATGCCCTCTCCAAAATCCGCAGGTGTTTAAACAAAGGTCTTAGCATAAACCCCAATAAGACGGTTATCATTCCATTTACAAGAAGATCGAAGCTTTAACTAACGGCTCCTCTTCTTGATAACACGGAATTGATATTTTCGGATGAAGTCAAATATGGGGAGGTAACTCTTGATAAGAAACTTACCTGAAATTCCCATCTGTTCAGAGTGACGGATAGAGCGGTGCGATCTCTCTACACATGTCGTCGCTTCATTGCCAGAACATGTGGTCTGAAGCCAAAAATGATGTACTGGATGTACACCATGGTTGTAGACCCATGGTAACCTATGCAGCCGTTGCATGGTGGCTAAAAACTAATCAAAAAACGGCTGATGCCCTACTTCAAAAAACCCACCGGCTTGCCCGGCGAGGAATAACTGGTGCCATGAGAACCTGTCCTACAGCAGCCATTAAAGCCTTAATAAACCTTCCTCCCCTGCCATTAGAGGTGAAAAAGGAAGCGATCTCCAGTGCTAATAGAGTGCAAAAAAGATAAAAAGTTAAAGCCAGGGGATCTGGTTGGTCATTTAAGTATGTTAAAACAGATATCCTTCAAGCAAAATATCTGATATAATCACACCCATGGCGGATTTTGTAAGACTATTCCAAGTGATTTTGGGAGACCGACATCAATGGCCTTCCACTGGGCATATACGTCCCCAAATGCCATATACGAAAGGCTCTGGGCTCTACCCCTATCATATTCTAAGGTATTGGCATATTCTACTATGTCCAATACCTGCATTAAAAGAGCCTTAAATGGCTCAACAATTAATATCCTCTCGGATAGTCAAGCTGCCCTCAAGGCCTTAAAGTCCTACACTGTCAAGTCAGGTATAGGCTGGGAATATCTACAAACCCTCAAAAACTTATCAAAGAGGAACAAAGTTATCCTCATGTGGGTACTTAGACTTGCGGGCCACAAAGGCAATGAAATTCTTGATGGCCTAGCAAAAAGAGGGGCGGAAGCTCAGTTTGTCGGACCAGAGCCATTTCATGGCACTTGAAAGTGTTAACCTAGTGCTGCCCTAAACGACTGGGAGAATAAACAAAAATCAAAAATCAACAAAAAACTAGCTTGCAACTGCGAAGCATTGGCCAGACAGAGACTACTCCACCTCTAATATGCTTTTCCTCCATCAACCTACGTGTGGAACCTTCATTCCAGAATGGTTCTAGACTTTATTAACTTGTTCCGCACATCTTCTGAGCTGGTTACAACCGGTTTAGAGCTTTTACTAATCTTACTACAAGAATATTTTAGATTTCAGATTCTTAAATATGTCCTCACAAAATGTTTCTGGAGAGAAACAGGCGACGGAAACACTGGAAGGTTTTGGTACTGTTTTCAAAGGGACGACAGTACCATTACCTAGAGACGACACAGACGAAGAATTATTCAATACCGCGGAAATAGGTGCAGGTTTTATAATTGTTTTATCAAAGCATATATGCCATTAAGGTATTATATGTTAACGTCCGTGGCATTGGCATTTAGCAAAAACAAAGCAAGTTGTTATATCCTTAACGAAAAGTAGAAACAATAGAGGAAGGACTTAATTGACTGAAATGAGAAGCACCCGAAGTTACCGTAATTACATCAGATATAATGTTGTCCATCCTTACATATTGTTTGCGGTAAATAGGCCACAATTCAACTTAAAAAAAAGGGAGTTGAAGCCTATAATTTTCAACTTGTGAAAAAGAAGAGGAATACTAATGTTATCAAATGATTTCAAGATATAGCACTTTTAGTATAGTTCGAAAATAATGACCTTTCGGTAATAAAGCCATGTTGCTCTTGGACAATATATTCCTTAACTAGAGAACTAAGCTTAGAGCTAAATAATATACTCAAGTAATTTTGGTACGACTTTCATTACAGAGACTGGCCTGTAATTCTTTACAGTACTTTTGGAATCTGATTTAAGTAGAGGAGTGATAAATGAGATTTTCAATTCGTTAAGAAAAGTACCAGTACTTAAAGATAGCTTAAAAATCTTACATAAAGGATCGGCCAGAAAAGTAGCGCAATTTTTTAGTAGTCAATAACATAACGAATCATAATCTGGCTTTGTAGTGGAATGAAGATCATTCAGACCCTTCAAGACATCATTACCAGTAATTTATAAATGAACAATCTCCAAGGGGGATGTGTGAGTGTTATCGGGATATTCATGGTCCGATTCATCAGAGGATTCGTAACTATAAACAGATTTGAAAAATATGGGTTTTGAAATGGAATATTTCTAATAGGATGACGCCACATGCCATACCACTCAAGAAATAAATAATTTACTGCACCAAAGAAGTGAATTACTGTACAAAAAATTGGTTTGCTGAGACTTCATCATCGTCTGCCAATTTGTCATCTAAATTAAAAAAAAAAAAAAAAAGTAAAATATTTTATGCAGTTCTTCGTTTATTTTCATAATAAGTAACCAGAAAACTTGCTTCCTGAATGAAAATAACCCAGAACTACCAAGTCGAACTGGCTGCAAATCGAGTTCCACCACCCACCCACCCTTTTAATCAGTTTCTTTATATTCAGTTGTCTTTAAAAACTTGTCGATACTGACCTTTTGTCTCGAATTATAGTAGGGATATTCTGGAAGGATTTCTAGACCTAATAAATTTATCTCTTGCTTCATAGCCATATACTGCCACTGATGCTTCTGTAACTAATTTTACAACGCGTTACACGGATATTTTAAAATATGAATTTCAGCAGGAACGTCAGAGATTATTTCCTCGAGATCACTGTTCAAAACTTGTACTGTCAGAGGTGGCTCTGTAACTGTTATTGACTGCCAGTTAACTAGTTCAAACTAGTTCAAATTGACGAACTTGGTTTTCATTATGTTTTGCTTGTCTGCATTTTAATATCCTCCGAAGACTTAATTCTCTAATATGCTTCCTTTCGTCAGGTCGATACTGTCGTTGGACGAAACAGTGGGGTCCTGAGGAAATCTTTCCAGGCATCTCCGATGTTACTTGACAATTGTCATCGTCCTGTTTGGATTTTTGCTTCATTTTCTGGTCAGCATTCTTTTTACGCACTAATCTTTTTTAAAGGATTTTAGTTGTCTTTATATCAATTTTGCCAATAACCATTTTCCTTAAAGTTATCTGGTCTGTTAAAAAGCTCCTTTCATTTATATGTACTTTGATTTTGCAAGAACACTTCACGTCTTCACATTTACACAATGAAATATCAAATAATTATTTTTACCAAATTCTCTAAAATGAATAACTTTATGTGACATATTTAACTTGCCATCCGTTTTATACCCTAGATGAAATCTATAGGGGTATACTAAGTTTGTCATTCCGTTTGTAACACCTCGAAATAATGATGGTAGAGCAAAATGGATAGGACACCCATGCGTAATATTAAAAGTTATTTTGATTTTTGTATGTCCGTCCGTCTGTCTGTCCCTCTGTGCGCACGATAACTCGCGAACACGTATACTCAGGGAGCTGAAATTTTGTGCACGGAACTTAAAAAAAAAGTAAAATTAAGTTCAAAAATGAGACAAATCGGGCAACTCCTTCGTGGGGTTGCCGGACAAAACTTTCTTATTCCACTATATATTTGGACACTGCCTAAGAACGCGTCGACGGAAAGAGCTGAAATTTGTTACATGGTGTTTTTATAGTAATAAGAAATAAATCATGGTGTTGCCATATAAAAATTTAAGTTTTGTACATATACTGTGAAAACGATCAGTCTTAGACATTTTTATAGCAATAAAAACTTCGTCAGAATACGAAATCCTATAAAATTAATTATAATCTTTTTTTCTGTCCGACGAATCGTTCTTGAAATATATGCGAAAAACCACTTCAAAAATTAAACTTGCATAGATCGGTGACCATACGAAATTCTATACGGTCATTCCTCTAGGGTATCATAAGAATTGGTCTTAGACCAAAATTCAATAAAATATAAATTAAAAAAAACTTAAGGATGTACCTATTCAGAACTATAATAAATTAAATTAACATTCATATTGCCATTTGCTTTATTTCAATATTATCAGTAAGATTTATACTATATTTAATACATTTTAGAATTAAAGAGATTAAGCATGTTTTCATAAATATATGTACATACTAAAAGATTTCTCTGTTTTTTGTCAAAAAATATTTAGACAATAAAATGCCTTTTAAGGTTTCCGCATTCAAACAATTTCCCAGTTTTTTTTTTTGCTGATACTTATCTGTGAAACATTATTATGACAAAAGAGAAGAACTAAATAAAGGGAGATCCTATTAGAAATATACCCGGTTAAGATTGTGAATTGAACTGAGCAAAAACAAAAAGTGACAATGGAAAAAATGTGAGGTTTGCCCAGTTTCATCAGACTTCACAGTTGAGTTCTAATCTGCAATCTGCAATGTTTGTGACTATTTTACCCACATTTCTCCATTGTTGCGCGCGTCTAATCCATATTTTTGCACGTGTATAGGAACTAGTTAGTTATTTTTACCAACTTTTCATGTTCCTTAGGTTAGTGTCAGAAGCGTTAATATAAAATATAGGTTAATAGTGAAAATCTCTAAAAATCGGAAGAGGCATCGGAAATAACAGAGCCAAAATCGGGGAATCGAAATCATACTTGAAAATCAGGCAAAATACGATAAATCGAGTAATCTGGCAGCCCTGCCCGTATGTTTGTTGCCAAGACACGATTCTAGATGATTATTTCCGAAGTCTATGGTCAATTTGTATTAAAATTAATATATTAAGTGCTCGAATCGCCCTAAATATTATTTGCATTTACTTAAAAAAATATACAAGTTTTTTGGCTATTTATAATATAATGATAAAAAACAAGGTCCTCTTGGCAGCCAAAGGACGAATACGATTTAAATGAGATTTTTCACAGTAATTACATTTAATCAAAGGAAACTATTTCGCATATAGACTACATGAAATTCAAAAATGTTATTTTTCGCTCCACCCTACTGTGTAATCTCATGACAATGACCTGACAACATCAATTGGCCAGCAAGATCTTATGTATATGGAGTTGTTTTTGTTTTTTTTTAATGTAAGGTAAGAAAATTCCACAAACACTTGCCGCCCTCAAGATTATATGCAAAGTGCTACTCATGAAATTAATCCGAATTTCTGGCAAAATGTTATAGAAAATTTCATTTAAGGAGCTAAGGTTCGGATCCGAAGCCGAGGTGGTTATTTGTCAGACCTAATTTTCTATATTTAAACGGAAAGTGAAAAATCAAATAAAGAAATTTTGTTTTATTTCACAATTAAGTTCGGCGCTCTTAGTTTGGACATCCTTTATAAGGAACTACACTCAGACTCTAACTTTTCATATCTAGCTTGACTTTTTACTTAAATTGAATTAGTAATTGTATTTTTTGAGCGAAAATTAATGTTTATCCCAAGACAACATTTGAAGTATATTGTTCCATGATCAGCGACCACCTCTATATCCCCTAAGATACCAACATTTAGGGCCGGCTTGAATCCAAGTCTTCCACAATGTCTCGTTGGCTAGTGAGGTAACAAGCTTTGCTATTTTGTATAATAATTGAGACCTATATGGTTGGTTTGATTTCCGAGTCTTATTTAAATATACAACATATTGTTAAGTTATGTTTGTCTGCTGTCTTCAAAATTAAGCTAACCAAAAGAATTCGGACAGTTTAGCTTCGTCTTCGTATAATTATTATAATAATTCAGCTTGTTGTATGATTAGCTGTTATAACAAGATAAAGTGGAAGACGACGACTTGTATGCAGATTGACTCTTGAATAGAAAAATGAAACGTTGCTCACTCTCAAAGGTTTCGATAGGAAGAACAATTTCTTTCTAAAATCGGCTAAACAGGTTTTAAAATCGGCTAAAATTCGGCAAATTCCATTCTATATAAAATAATGCAAACTCCTCGAATAAATATAAATGCACAACCAGCAAAAAGGTCTCCCCGAGAGTACTATCGAGTGGTGTACTTTTTTCCTCATTCAGAAAACTTTATCAGGACGTTTTTGTCGCCGGAAAATCCATTTTGCACCCCAGTTACACATTTCCCATATATGTTTTCGTTCTTTCTCTCAGGAAGATTAGTGCTCTGTTTTCTGATAGAAAGTCATTTTCCACGACGCACCAATTTCGCACAATCACGAGTGTAAAGAAGTGGTCTCGCCGAGAGTACTATGGACTGGTGTACTCTTCCTAGTTACTACATTTAGGATATATTTTTCCGTTCTTTCTTTCAGGGACATTAGTACTCTGTTGTGAACATTTTTATAATAGGAAGTTATTTTCTACGACACTCCAATTTCGTGCAATCACGAGTGAAAAAAAGTGGTCTCGCCAAGTACTATCGAGTGGCGTACTCTTCCCAGTTACTACATTTCGCATATATTTTATCTGTTTTTTCTTTTGAGGACATTAGTACTCTGTTGTGAACATTTTTATCATAGGAAGTTATTTTCTACGACACACCAATTTCGTGCAATCACGAGCAGAAAAAAGTGGTCTCGCCAAGTACTATTGAGTGGTGTACTTTTTTCATGATACAGAAAACTTTCTCGGTACGTTTTGTTACCGGAAAACCCATTTGCATGCACTTGGGTCACATGCACCCCAGTTACTACATTTCCCATATATATTTCCGTTCTTTATTTCAGTGAGATTAGTGCTCTGTTTTCTGATAGAAAGTAATTTTCCACAATGCACCAATTTCGCACAATCACGAGCGTAAAGATGTGGTCTCGTCGAGAGTACTATGGACTGGTGAGCTCTTTCCAGTTACTACATTTAGGATATATTTTTTCCGTTCTTTCTTTCAGGGACATTAGTACTCTGTTGTGAATATTTTTATCATAGGAAGTTATTTTCTACGACACTCCAATTTCGTGCAATCACGAGTGAAAAAAAGTGGTCTCGCCAAGTACTATCGAGTGGCGTACTTTCCCAGTTACTACATTTCGCATATATTTTATCTGTTTTTTCTTTCGGGGACATTAGTACTCTGTTGTGAACATTTTTATCATAGGAAGTTATTTTCTACGACACACCAATTTCGTGCAATCACGAGCAGAAAAAAGTGGTCTCGCCAAGTACTATCGAGTGGTGTACTTTTTTCATAATACAGAAAACTTCTCGGTACGTTTTTGTCGCCGGAAAGCCCATTTTCATATACTTGAGACACATACACCCCAGTTACTACATTTCGCATATATTTTTTCCGTTCTTTCTTTCAGAGACATTAGTGCTCTGTTGTGAACAATTTTCTCATAGAAAGTCATTTTCCACGACGCACCAATTTCGCACAACGACGAGCGGAAAAATCTATATTTTCATCCAAGAAAGTCGTTCAAAATACATCCCATCACCAAAGCACCACGCCAAACTAAGTGAAGTTTGCGTCAATCCCAAAATCGGCTGAAGAAATATCAAAATCGGCGGTCGTCTAAGTAAATTTTTTTCGGCTAATGAAGTTGAAAATCGGCCAAATTATTCGATTTTCGGCTCAATTGGCAACGCTATGACGAATGTCGATAGTAATGGAACTCCATTTAGTTATATAAGACATTAAAAGAACGTGAAATCATGTTACGTTCGTCTTATTTAGTGAACTTGCATTTAAGGTGGAACCATTGCAGACATTAACAATAGTCTTTCATTGCCTATTAATAGGGAATTACTCCTAAGCTTACACCCTAAAAATCAAGGTTATTTTATATTTGAAATTATTCCTTGATTCCGGAATAATAATCTTCGAGTATTAATAAAAACTAAAAGGAGGAAAATGTATTATCTGCCATAAAAGATGTTTATCTTTTATGACTTAATAAAAAGCACCGGTGACAAACTTCAAATGGTCATCTTTTAAGCTCTTTAAATGTAGGTGGCACAATTATTAAAATTCAGCTTCTGATGGGATTTTCATTGTTTATCCTGTTTGTTGTCCCTTCTATAAAAGTTCTTCACAGTCAGTCTGTGTTGTGTCCTGCTCATCCTGTTGTATAGCCCCGTAAGACAAAAGGCTTAATCTACACAGCAACAATGCCCGAGAAAGAAACAAAATAAAAGAACCACACTCACTACAGCAGAAAGCAACAATAAAAAATCTCTGGAAAAGTTTGCGGTGAAAGGAGCAGCCCACAGTGTATGCACGGCAAAAAAATTTTTATTAATATTGTATAACTGTGTACAGGACTTTTCTCAGATTTGAATGAGTCTTGTCATGGATTATATTTCTTGTTGTTGCTTGATTTTTTTATTTCGCAGAAAATATTAGTTTCCTAAGGCTCTGCCATTTCAGACGTTGAGATGAGAAATAAATGAAGGAGGAATTCTCATATCACGATTCACTCTTGCTCCTCACAGGAACGGAAATTCATATTTTTTTTTTTTGGAAGATTTTTGGCTTTAATTTAGCTTAAGGAGCCAACCCGGAGTAGAATAACTGGTCAAATGGTCAATGCTGGATGATGATAGCCATAAACTTGAAGGAGGGTGACTACGTATACGTACGTACAACATTTTATTACTTAAGGCCCTGTTTTATGTATGTATGTAAAAATATTTTATCTAAGACGAAAAAATTTTGCGGTTTTATGATATGAATATCATATTTTGCTTAAGGAGATAGCGAATAATAATAATTGGAGAGGATAATAATGAGAATTTTATAAGGAGACATTTATTTGGTAATTTTGCTAGCATTTTTTTTTTAATAACGTGAAGGACTTTACATGTGGTAATTTAACTAAAAATATCTCGACTGCCTTGTGGCTAAATGAAGAAGAAATTTTGTTTTTATACAAAATGTTTTAAGAACTCACAACTCGAGTTCAACGATCTCTACTAAATACATATATCATGGGCACGAGCCCAAATGTATTATTTCGATTGATTCATGTACTCAGGCCAGTAATTTTTTTGTTTTCTCATTACAGGCTTGAATTAATTTTTTTGTTAGAACTTTCATCGGTAAAATTTCTTCAGAATTCGTGTGCCTAATTAGTGGCTAAACATGATTCCTACAAGCTGTATCTGGGCAGATAAACATTAATTTTGTCTTAGCAATTTGCTGAAGCTTTTTTTTTTCAAAATTTCGGGAACTATAGGCACACGATAAAACTGATGAACGTGATTTTTATATTCCTGATCTACAAATAAAAATCTCTAAGTGATTTTCTTCCTTTTCAGTAGACATATAACTTTTATTTTTGGAATGCTAAAGTTATCGGTCAATAAAAAATAAAAGTACACTGTGATAATTACTATAAAATAGGTCCGGATTACTATAAAATGGGTCAGATTTCTTCTGAAGATCTTGAGCATAATCACGCACTATTTTACACAGCGCTGTAAATAGTTCCTGATTCGAAACATAAAAATTTCTTGATGATTTTTATTTGTCACCCAGATAAATAAAAATCACTTCGTGATTCCCGATGAATAAAATATTAATCATTTCATAACGATTATTGATGAGTTCAAAACCCTTCATAAGCATTTAACAGGGACTGAAATTCTTATGTACGTTCGGACTTTTAAAGTAAAATTTAAATGTAATTGGTTTAATATGGTTTTTATATTATTAATCACAAATTTTGTAATTTTACCAGCAATGAACAGAGTCCCTCAATAGCTGTGAATAGGTGTAGATGAGATCTTAATTGTATAAATATTAGCTGGTAAGTTATTACTTAAATGAACGATCTGCACATAGTAAAAATCCTCAAAGATGGCTCTGCGAAACCGTGGCATGACTGAATCTCGATTTCTGGCTGATTGACAAAATTCAATATTATCAAGCAAAATATTCTGGGGTGTTTGTGTGAAGTAAATAAAATAGAAAGTAAAACGCTTTTAGGTTGATAATTGGAGTTGGAGTTGATAATTATACTTAGATTTGTAACTCTATTTACAAGTAAAAAAGTAGTTCCGTTGGGCGCTACTGCTGGAAGTGCATCGGTATGAAGATTATTATTATGGAGCATCATTTATTGTGATAAGGACAGATTCAGCTTTAGCTAACTGTCTACTAACTATTTGTGTATATTTTTTATGTCGGTTTTTAAGCAAGCAAAGAAATCCTCTATTAGTTCAATCGGCATGCAGAGATATATCTGAATATCGTCCGCATATATATTGATTTTTACATACATCCTTTATAACTTCCGGTAGGTAATTATTAAAGATACTAAACGAGAGAGGGATGAATCATACTCTGTTGCAAGATCTCGTAGATTAATATTAGTATAATCCCTAAATTCGATCACCTCGGCTTCTAATAGTCTAAAGCGAATCATGTAGCTTAAAAAAAGAATGTCGAGATTGCTGGAAGAGTTCAGATAGCTATGAACACATACTTGCTCTGGATCTGATGTCAAAAATACGTCAAGAGGGGAGGAACTAGACGTATTAGAAAATATAGAGAGGCAGTTGCTTACAACGCTTAAGTGAAGATTAAGATTAATTCCTTTTTGGTATTCTGTTTATTCATCTTTTGATGGTTATTCTTGTTCTTCATGACCAGCTTTTGCAAGGTATTAGTTTGTATATGATTATGCCCCTTTGACCCTATTCACATATTATTCGAATATTTTTATTTGTAAAGGGTTTTCTAATAAGAGGTGTTATTTTAATTAGCCCGCTATTTCGGTAGATGTCAGTTTTGGAGCTGTCATTTTTTGGCATTTGACAAGTAGAAACTATGCCATTAATAAAAATGGAACGATACACGATTCAACAACGCATTGAAATTATTAAAATTCACTATAAAAAGGGTGAAAATGTGGCAGAGACGGTTCGTAAAACTCGAACATTTTTGGGTCGTCGTGAAGCACCTTGTCGAACCGCAATACAGAAATTGGTAGAAAAATTCGAGCTGTTAGTGATGTGAAGAATAAAACCCGTGCACGTCGCTCAAGAACAGCCGAGAATATTGCTGCTGTAGCCAAAAGTGTTGAAGAAAACCCAGGTTTGTCCATTCCTCGTCGTTCTTTGGAATTAGGCATTCCACAAACGACATTACACCGTATTTTGCATAAAGATTTGCGTCTTAAGGCTTATAAAGTTCAGTTAACATAAGAACTCAAGCCGGCCGATCATCAACAACGTCGAGTCTTTGCTGACTGGGTCCTTGAAATGCATGAAAAGGATCCGGAAGTCCATCGAAAACTCATCTTGAGTGATGAGGCCCATTTCCACCTCGATGGCTTCGTCAACAAGCAAAATTGTCGCATCTGGAGCTCGGAAAACCCAAGAGTTATTGTAGAAAAGCCTCTCTATCCTCAACGTGTCACTGTTTGGTGCGGTTGATGGTCCCGCGGGGTCATTGGACTTTACTTTTTCGATAATGAGGCTGGAGCAACAGTTACGGTGAATGGATTGCGCTATCGACAGATGATTAATGATTTTTTATGGCCGGAATTGGATGGTATTGATCTGGAAACGTTTACTTTCAACAAGATGGCGCTACGTGCCATACAAGCAACGAAACCATTGATCTTTTACGGGAAAAGTTTCCGGACCGTGTTATCTCTCGAAGAGGTGATCACAATTGGCCACCGAGATCTTGTGACTTAACACCTTGCGACTTCTTCCTTTGGGGCCACGTGAAAGAGAAGGTCTACGCCAACAGCCCAGCGTCGATTCAAGACCTCAAAGATGGAATTCGTGAGGCTATCGAGGACATAGGGCAGCCACTTTGCGATTTGGTTATGGAAAATTTCATGAAAAGGATATGGTCCTGTAGGCGTGGTCGTGGTAGTCATTTGGCTGATGTTATTTGCGATTATTAACGGCATACCTTCCTCTTTATAATAAAATAAAGATCCGATCATTTATCTCAAAAAATGGCATTTTTCTTTGAATATCAAAATAACACCTCTTATTGGAAAACCCGATAGTTAGGGTTAAAAATTCAATATGAATAATATCGACATTAAAATCACCACCCAAAATAACATGCTAACATCTATGAATTATTTGAGCAATGATTCCTTCAAATTCATCAAAATTGCAAGCATAAAAATTTCCCGGTTGACAATATACAGCGCCAACAACACATTTCACAAAATCCAAGTTAACCACCAGTAAAAGAAATTCTAGACCGGACATCTGTGAAATTCCTGTCACCTTTGCCGTATATATTGCTACGCCACCACCAATTCTATACTTTCGATCATTGTGGAATAGCTTATACACTTGTAACTCAGCTAAAGAGGAGAGAATTTGTTCCCGTAACCACGTCTCGTTGACCAAAATTGCATGCATATTTGATCCCGGAAATAATTGCTAAATTTCTTGATTTACTTGACTTTCCTGATGAAGTATGTTGGAAGTAAATTGGAGAAGAAGATCAACAGCTAGCCTGATAAGGCTCACAAAAATCCTCGTTACAACCACTCTTAGCTCTTTTCATAGCAAAATTTTGTTATGATTGATAATATTTGTTTTGAAATTTTTACATTCTATCTTGTTGAACTGGTTCCGTAATTGTTCATAAAGAGGAATTAATCTCCATCATTTGTTGTACTCTTCTTCAGCTGAAATAATTGGCAATTAGTAGTAAAATTCATCGAACACTGTATTTGTAGTATAGTATGTCATGAAATTTTTGATCAATTACGCAAAAAGGGTGAAGTATATTTAAATTTGTTAATTTCTAATATTTGCTAAATTTACAGATTTCTTGGTTTAGAAAAATCCTACCGTTTATTTGATTTTGGATTTTGCATTTCTCATAGTTATATCGTAAGTATCATAATACGTGATACATTAAAAGTATTGAAGACAAAACTATTAACACTATTTCTATCTGAACCGAGAGCAAACGAGTTTTTGGAAAAGTTGTGATTTTCCTAATAGTGTGGATTGATTTAAAACATATACGGATCTTTTGTCTCAATAAAAGTGGATCTGTATTCTTTAATTACAAGAATTACTTTTCCATCGTCTCATTAGCTCTCGTCGATGTAAATCACAAGTTCCTAATATAAAATATCAGATAATACGGCAAAGAAGGTGATAGTGGAATCAAAGAGTGCAATGTACTAAAGTATATTTTCAGGAGCTCTTTTCCCAAAAGATTGTAAGCTTCCGAGCTTAGATAATGTGCTACCGCATGTTATAATTGGAGACAAGGCTTTTCACCTAATACAAAGCCATCAGGCAATGCAGATACGGAGAAAGCTATTTTCAAATATAAGCTCAGACGGGCACGTAGAGTTCCGTAAAATACTTTCGGTGTATACCAAGTTTTTCGAATTTTTTAAAATCTTGCGATGATATTATCGTTGTTGGTTATTGCTTACACAATTTGCTGCATTAAAATCGTCTGCAAGATACTCTGATGCTGGTGGTTTCATCATAAGAGAAGAATTTACTGAATATTTTAATAGGAAAGGAGCTGGAAAGGGGCAAGAGCAATTTATTTCTAGATTAAGCTCATACAAATGTATAATATCCTCCTAATTTTTTAATTAACTACTCATAGAGATGTTTGTTGTCCATAAAGAGTAATAAAAAGTATGAATATATATATAATTGCAATTTCCTTACCATTTTTCGCCACGAATCTGGATACAGTTGACCATAATATTTCCCCTTATATTATGAGTATTTTTATAATCTTTATTTTGGAGATCATAACTAGCAAGGTTTAAGTACATGTCTTCACTTTTAATATATCTACCACATATATTAACTTTTAAACTATTAAGAAATGACTGAGCTGCACAACTACTGCGCTTCTACTGGTATAATAAGCTATAAGAACGTAACCGTATATACCACATATAGCCGACATTTGCAGCTAGCAGTTGGGATGCAGCAACGAATACAGTTCAATTATCTTACATATGAACAGAAAGTTCCTGGGGGCTTAACATGAGTACCTGCCAGGTATGGCTTAATGCCATGATACTCTAAATGCACGGATTTGCTTCAATGCAACAATCAACGCCTTCATGAGAAAGAGTATATCCTGTCCCTATAAGTTCCAGTTTGATCAGTGCAGGCTTGGATGAATTACTGGTAGAGCCAATATCTATCTAAAATTTCTGCCGATCTTTAGGCCACGGCACCCTACTGATTTAGCGCAATTTCACGCCGAGAGTCAAATATCTGAGCATGCAATACGTAACCGACCATAACTTCAAATCCTAAGTTGCGTTATGCATTTTATAAAAGCGACATACTTCTCCCATTACCTGTATGTGCACTTTTGCAAGCCACACTCTGATACTCTCTCTCTGCCCGCATATGGTCTACCACAACCAGCACGATGATCCCATTAAGGGGCTTTCTCCATGTTGAGGTGAATAGTAATAATAATAGTTAAACTATCCAGGGTTCCTCAACCTCGTGGTACCAAGCTAGCAAAGTCGACTACGCAAATGGTATGGCTGCGTAGTCTACGACCATAATGACCATATCCTTTTATAAAACGGGACTAGTTATTTCATTCGGGCTTAAGATCTGATTAGCACCAAGGTATCAGCGAGGACCACGAGATGGTTAAGTTACGCCCGTATAAGTCTGGGAGGCTAGAAAATACAGTCGGCAATCTTATAGCTGCCATGCATAAATGACATATAAGTACTAGTATCACGCTTGCTTAACTTCTCCAATCCATCAACTATCAATGTTTTCGTCCCTTTTAGGACTATGTTTGACATTTTTATAGTATCTGACTTGCGTGTGCACTTGAATTCTTTGTAGCACATAACTTGCGGGAAATCTAAAAGCGATCATCTACGGTACAACAACTTTTCCTTCAGTTCAATAAATTTTTGTCGTTATGTATGCATGATTTCCTTTATACATACACTTTTCACCTTGGCAGCCCTGCGCGTCACAGAGTCCTTTTTAACCGCCTTACTTATGAAAAATGAAAATTAGCTGGCTGTTGCAACCGGATATTCCAACTATCTGTATCAGTCAAACCATACCATACAGTTGTATAACTTCCAACCACTACTTGAAAGTTGCTTATGTCAGTATTGCCACACTAAAAACACTCTTTCTAGAACAAAATAATCGTTTAGCATATTATTGTTTTTAAGATTCTGTATGGGAATCCACATATAATCAGGATAATGCCCAAAAATGTTCTGGTAAACACTACTTAGAAACGAAAAAAAATCTAGAATCGGTTGAATTCATTATTATCAATATTTTTAGCATTATACCATTAATGTATGCGCTTATTTACGAACGGAATGGAGTTAAAACTTGCTGTATATTCAGGATTTAAAGTAAATGTGTACATTTGTAGACTATTTCTTATGAAATGAAAAATCCATAACCATATCTTACCTAACCCTTTTCTCTCTCTCGAACTAAAGCATTGTTGATTTAATGTTTTACTTGCAAGTACTCGTGTACTGTAGCTCATTTCTTTCACAGAACTAACTTCTACTGTCACGAAACAATTACTCAATCAATTATTTAAATAATTGGCTATATTGAAAGGGGTCCTTGTGTATACCTAAGAATTTAATGTTAACTATGGCGTGCATGATTTTATTGTCTGCAGAAAGAATGCATAAAGTCTTGAATCGATACACTTCGTATACGAACCGAGTTAAATCGATTTCAATTTTCTTTAGGAAGGATAAAAATGCAACTTTTTACGAGTATGTAACTGTGTGTACTTTAAGATTTCTTTCTTAGAATAAATATTTTTCAATTCGAATTTAAATATTTTGAGAAAGCTAAATTAATCATAAACTACAAATCGTGTTTCATATTACTTTTGTATTCCATTACATTTGGACACATAAAGTTATTTAAACTCTCATACAATGAAGAAATTATTATGTTAACTGGAAAAAGATGTTATAGATAATGCAAACAGATTGATTATCTTTCTACAACAGACAGAATCTAGATTTGGAAATATCTCGCTGCTACTGGTAAAAGAAGGCATGGGTAGTGATTTGACAAGCATCATACGAAAGTCAATGTAGACCTGTGGAAGTTCGACGAACGACGCTATTGATATGGTCACCACACGTTTTCGGGGCTATATAATTAATTCCCATGTTCCTCAACGAATCAGAATATCGCAAGTAAGACTTAAGCATAGATAGCCTATCTATACATCGCCTACCATCGATTAAGATTTAACAGGATTTAGTACTAAATGATTCTTCAGGGCCAAAGTGGAGACCATTAAGTCACAACGTTGATGTATCAGATTACACAATCGTCCATGAGGCCTATTGGACGTAGACCTTAAAATGTGCCCCAAACTCCAGAATGTAACCGAATCCAGCTAAAATAGTTAGTGCATTGGGAAACGCAGATATTCCAGCTTCTACTTTAGACTAAATCCAGAAAACAGTATTTTTAGTGTTTTGTGAGAAAATCCAGCAAACATTACGATTCTAAATCGAACCGAACGCGATTCGTTTTAGCGAAGTTTGACTTGGATCTCGATGTCGTTCCCGATTCGATTTCGAACCACTCACGACTAAAAGGAACATTCTATACTGAATCGTAGTAATGATTCGATAGCGATTCGTAATAACGATTCAATAATGATTCCTAATAACGATTCGTAATAATGATACGAGACTGATTCGTTTTCTCAAAATAAAATCAACGGATATTCGTAAGGGAAGATCAGTAAACTTTTTGTGAAATCCATCTATAGATAATGAACAATTATACTATAAATGCAATCTATTAGTGCATTGTGTACACTTACTTTTTACAGCCGTAATTATCCTGAGTTTTCCCTCGTAATTGTTTGTCCTTTTTGCCAAGCCAACAGAACATCTGAGCAATGTCATCTGTGAATATCCGCAGGAGAAGTAATATCAGGCAAATCACTACTTCCTTTTAAAACCGAATTGACAATGGCTTCAGCTTCTGGTCGAATTATTTTAGATCGATTCATTATCCCAATCTATTATACTTCTTTTTTATTCTATTTTAACAAAGCTTTTGAGTACTTACCGAAATTATAAATACAATGTCGAGTACACCGACTAACCACTTTTATTAAATGACCGATTTACTGCACCTTTAGACCACAAATTATATTTTTGAACAAATCTCCAATAAAATTGCGAGAAATCTACTTTAATTGCTTTTCAGAATTGAGCAGTAATGAAAAAAAAAAAATTGAAATGAGCATACCGATGACAGATACACATCCCTAAATGAAGAATTCTCGAAGAAATCTCGAGTTTCGGAATTCGGGAATATTTCCGATAGATACACATCGCTAAGCGAAGAGTTCTCGAGGGCTTTAACTTTTTCGGTGCCATAGATGTGTGTTCGCCAATTGGGAATTGCGAGCGCTATGGCCGCACGCCCGTATGTCATCGAGTTTTTGTATCTGTTTAATATAAATAACATCCGATTTGGAAATGGGATGAAACTTTCATAGTTTGTACGTTGGTATGGAAAAATAATTCACGTACATATAGTTTTTGTTTACCCTGCTACGTATTACCGCCATATTTTTTAATAAAATGACAAATATATTTATAAAGTGGAACATAAATTGCCAAGTTTTTCTTTTTCAAATTCTTTAAATTTGTTTATAATTTATATTACCTTACATCATAAATCATGAAAATATCAATGTTTATAGCTGGTAGAATGCACATGGCGCTAATATGAAGTGGAAATATTTTTCAACAGAGATTTATAGCCATCCCAAGAAACAATTTATTTTATATAGTAATAACTGTAAGGCTTCCATTACCAAATTATATAACTTAGGTTATATAGACTAGTATACTCGAAACCTCTTCGTAACCACTATAAACCTCTTATAGAGCTTAAATGGAGGATTATATAAAGTTTACTGTTGCTTGTTTTAGGTAACGTTATAAAACCATAAGTTTTATAAAATGAGTAATAAAAATATTCTGGTTACCTTAATATAACTTCTTATATAACCCTTATATAACCTGGGGTACTCTCGATTAACTTACTTTGTTCACAGCAGTGGTTGCAGTAATGTTTCGGTTACCTTTATAAACTTGGTTTCTAATGGTGTTGGTAACGTTTCCACAACGCTTGAAATTTTTTCAGACTGATTACTTTTAGCGATTGAAATGTTAGGGAAATTACTTTTCGTTACCTTTATAAAACAATATAAGGCAAATATTTACCCAACCTATCTTGAAATAGAATTTCGATATTTTTTTTTGTACTGCATTTTTATAATGTAAGGGTTTAATATTTTTACACCTTAGAATTACAATTTATCGGCATGTACATGGTGAAATTCAGCTGCAATTAAAATTTGACTGCGAATATCATTATAGATACTTCTAAAAAATACAGACCGATCCAGAAATAAGCAATATTTAATTATTTTAAATAAATATGAAAAAATTTAAAATTTTCACTTAGTTGATATTGATTGATAAAAGTAACATTACATAATTTGGAAATGTTATATACCTAAAACGATGTATTTTCTTCATATAAAATTAAAACGGAAGCCATATATAAGCAATTTAAATAATTGGCTTAACCGACATTTTCTTTTTTATCTGCAATGCACAGATGAAAAAATGGCGGCTTGTATTTAAATGAACAAATTACCATTATAAAACTTCAACTACTTTTATATAAACTCTGGCTCTGTTATATAAACTCAATTACCCTTATAAAACTTCTAGAAATATTATATAAACTAAAGGAACTACCATATAAGTATATACACTTTAGTCATAATATGCTACCTTTGGTAATGTTATACTATTATATCTTAAATTAATGACAAATTATCTGTGTCATGTTTTTCTTATAATAATTTTGTTCTACGCTCCTCGGTAGTGTAGTGAATAATTTTAGTTACGAAAAAAATGTCATATAAAATCTTGCAAATTGAAGTGGCAAGTCAAGAAGATCTACTTTGTTTATTGCCCCAACAGCGCGGAAAATTGCATATTGAAATGGCCAAATACGAAAAAATTGACGTTACTAAAAGTTTCCAATTTTTATAACAGTCACCTTCGTTACTAAAACGCCATAAATAAATGCAAATACTTTTAAAGGGTTTTCCAATAAGAGGTGTTATTTTGATATTCAAAGAAAGTGCCATTTTTTGAGATAAATGATCGGATCTTTATTTCATTATAAAGAGGAAGGTATGCCGTTAATAATGAAAAATAACATCAGCCAAATGACCACCACGAGCACGCCCACAGGACCATATCCTTTTCATGAAATTTTCCATAACCAAATCGTAAAGTGGCTACCCTATGTCCTCGATAGCCTCACGAATTCCATCTTTGAGGTCTTGAATCGACGCTGGGCTATTGGCGTAGACCTTCTCTTTCACGTGGCCCCAAAGGAAGAAGTCGCAAGGTTTTAAGTCACAAGATCTCGGTGGCCAATTGTGATCACCTCTTCGAGAGATAACACGGTCCGGAAACTTTTCCCGTAAAAGATCAATGGTTTCGTTGCTTGTATGGCACGTAGCGCCGTCTTGTTGAAAGTAAACGTTGTCCAGATCAATATCATCCAATTCCGACCATAAAAAATCATTAATCATCTGTCGATAGCGCAATCCATTCACCGTAACTGTTGCTCCAGCCTCATTTTCGAAAAAGTAAGGTCCAATGACCCCGCGGGACCATAAACCGCACCAAACAGTCACACGTTGAGGATAGAGAGGCTTTTCAACAATAACTCTTGGGTTTTCCGAGCCCCAGATGCGACAATTTTGCTTGTTGACGAACCCATCGAGGTGGAAAAGGGCCTCATCACTCAAGATGAGTTTTCGATGGAATTCCGGATCATTTTCATGCATTTCAAGGACCCAATCAGCAAAGACTCGACGTTGTTGATGATCGGCCGGCTTGAGTTCTCGTGTTAACTGAACTTTATAAGCCTTAAGACCCAAAACTTTATGCAAAATACGGTGTAATGACGTTTGTGGAATGCCTAATTCCAAAGATCGACGAGGAATGGACAAACCTGGGTTTTCTTCAACACTTTCGGCTACAGCAGCAATATTCTCCGCTGTTCTTGAGTGACGTGCACGGGTTTTATTCTTCACATCACTAACTTTTCCCGACAGCTCGAATTTTTCTACCAATTTCTGTATTGCGGTCCGACAAGGTGCTTCACGACGACCCAAAAATGTTCAAGTTTTACGAACCGTCTCTGCCACATTTTCACCATTTTTATGGTGAATTTTAATAATTTCAATGCGTTGTTGAATCGTGAATCGTTCCATTTTTATTAATGGCGTAGTCTCTACTTATCAAATGTCAAAAAATGACAGCTCCAAAAGTGACATCTACCGAAATAGCGGGCTAATTAAATAACACCTCTTATTGGAAAAACCTTTATAATGGCTCCATTCGCTTCTAAAAGTCATTTGTGTTTATAACGGTCAACGTAGTTACTACTAGGCCACCAAAAAATATTACGATATTTTATAGTGGGTATATGTATTACCGAAAGTTCCCAATTTTTATTAAAGTCACCTAAATTACTGAACGTTGTCCAGTTATGTAAGGGCAACCACGGATGTTTTTTTTTCTATTATAGTAAAGATAATTGGCATTGCAACGGTATATTAATTTTTTGCATCTGTTAATAAGTGTTGGAATTATGAATATCTTCTGCACATGGGGATGATCAAGTCGAAACTCTGCATACCACAAATTCTTCTCATTTCTCGATATTACTGGACACCGGACTTTTTATTCATCTGTAGTATAAGTACTATTTAAAAAAAAGAAAATCTATTATTAACAAAATTTTTTCGGTGCTGACATATTTATGTTTTTCATTTGGCATTTGAATCATGGATCAGAAACACCAAAATCGGTTGTTTCGTTCTCGAGATATGATTTTTTGAAAATTATGCTTCATCGAAATTTCTAACTCCTCGGGCGGGTGGGGGGTAATTTGGCAGATGGTAGGGAAACCAAAAATATGTGTGTGCTATTTTGGTATTCCATACAAACTCTGAATGTTTCTTCCAAATCGGAAATGGTAGGTTTGTGTTCAGGACTAGGGTGTGTCATGTATAGTGGTAAATTCCGCCGCCTATGTGGGACACATTCACCAAAATTATTTAGCACCGAAAGGGTTAAACTGCGGAATGAATCAGAATCTAATTAAAGTTCTTAGGGTACTTGAAAGCGCAGATATCTTATATTCAAATTTAGACTAAATTCACAAAATTGTGTGTTTGTTTTCAATTTTCGAAAGAAATACTAAAAAAAATAAAATCTTTAAAAAATCTAAGCTATATCTTAAAGTCTTTGCAATTTATTTCAAGAAAATCCAGAAAAGTGTCACTCGAAAGTGTATTATTACACAAAAGCTAGGATAGCAAATAGCTTCCTCTTGCTATTATGTCTCTGACATGTAAGACTAATAGGTTTGCGTCGACTTTTCCCTCAGGTTCCCCAATTCGGGTATTGCAACAAATAAGATAGTAATTGCATTAATAATGTTAGGCAGGCCTTCTCGGTACGAAATTTCATTCTCTCCTCTATTAAATGTCAAACCCCAATAAAGCCTAACTGGGTGTCGTCAGAGCAGCCAAACTGTAGTACCTACTGGATATAGGTATGTAATGTTTTTCTACTCCCCCACAATATCCTTCCTCTGTAATTTTCCTGATAATCGAAAAAGTCTGCTTCTTCGTCTACGAGAAAACTCCTCTCACAACGAACTTAAGGCAAGTGCTCTCCGATGTCTACTTTCCCGGATACAAAAAATTAAAGGACATAAAACGGAGAATCATCCCAGGGGAAGATTGTACTATATTGTTGAAATGCGCATGTAAGTGAGATGAAAAGCTAATTGTCATGACAACTCCCCACCGGATAATATCTTATGCAAGAGTATAGAAAATATTTCCTTCCAGTATAACAGTTCCTATGGGGGAGCTATACTCCCCTTTTGTGTAGGTCAAATCAAAATGATTTTCGGCTAAGGATACTGTTAGTATTGAATACCATCTATCTGGTTATTCTAGGCTAGAGAGAGAATTGGTGTTTGTGTTAATTTTTCTCAATTTTATTCAAATTTCGCTATACCACCCCGAGCAATGAAACTGCACCTCCAACACTTGGTATATCATGATACATATATACACTTACATATATATGATAGCTCCCCATAATAGCTTTACTACCACCCTTCAGAGTAGTGCTACTGTCACACATGAGAATAGCGGGTGGTTTGGATCAAGTGATATTTTCGCAGTTGTCCTTGTTATTGTTGTTGTTGTTTCTGCTGCTCCTGCTACAGCTGCTGCTACTGCTCTGCTGCTACTGCTTTTACTGGTATTCTCTATGGCTGTGGTGTGCTGTGCTACTTCTTTAATATCGGTGTCGCCTAGTAGTACAACTGTTAAGGGAACTCCAGTGAAAATGGTCAAATTCAGTTGAACAGAGTTCCTCGTCTCGAGTGGTCGTCCTCGCAATTTGGAATTCATTTAGGCTCCCATGTCCTATCCCATAAGGTCTTTTGTTGATGATAGTTTAATTTGAAAATTACCAGTGAGTGAAATAAGGAAGTGCTTGGTATACCTATCTACCTTGTGCGGGTGAAATTGGATTCGAATATTTAGTCAATATACAAGAGGTTCTCCTACTATAGGTGGTAGGTTAGGTAGATTAGGTAGGTTAGGTAGATATATAGTTAGGTAGGTAAGTAAGTAGGTTCCGGTGGTTTTAAGGAAGTGAAATTTAAAGACTTTGACTTTTGTGCGCGCTTATTTAGAGATTATTCAACGTTCCGTATGGTCGTGAATTTTCCTGTGGAGTGTACATACTAGCTTTGTGTGGTTAGACAGTTACACCAATGTTTTTAGCAGATATATTATGGTAAGGTGGCGTAATTTGTATAGGAAAAAAAAAAAAATGAATAATTTTCGGAAATTTTGTGTGAGTGATTTATTGACTGTGTAAAACTATTTTTGGTGAGTTTATTTGATTATAGTACAAAAATATTTATATAATTAACATTACAATTTATTTTAAGAGATAATTTATAACTTGAAAGCTTAAGTTTTACTCATCACAATTAAATAAAAATATTATCTTTTCTTTTATATAAAATATTGAAACTTTCCGTCGGCTCTTTTAATATTACTGGGCGTTTTAGGTAGGCTTATTTTATTCCATAGTTTTTCCTGATTGTCTAACAATTGACCGGCTAAAATAAAACAAAATTTATTTGCTAAATGTTCTAAATGATAAAGGGTTTGTTCGAGCAGATTTACAAAATATATTCATTAGGATTGTTGATTTCTGGGTTTTTTGGTTTGGAAACCCACAAAACGAAATAATTTTCTAATCACATTTATCTCTTTAGTAGTATTTTTTTTTTTTTAGATTTTTTTGATTATGAAAAAAGAAAAATCGAAAGACAAAAATTCACTAGGGGCAAGTGTAATAAAATTGAAATTTCATATTATTAAGCTGGTCAGTGTGGCTAATATCTTAGAATTAGTTATAGTGATAATAATAGATTACTCACTATATGTATATCAATATGTTAATGTAGGTTCAGTCGGTTTGGTAGTTCAAAGTCTTCCTAAGATTGTAGGTCTACTTATAGAAAATTGTCAAAAGAATTTATTTTAAAAATTGTTCGTATGAATCAAAAACGATTGAAAGATTATTTTTGTCGTACAGAACTATTTACCTGTACCACAAGCGCTTTTATACATGTTCACATAATTTCTGGTTATAGATTAATACAATTTGAAAAATCCATTGATTAGTGTGGTATTTTTTTACTTTGTAAAATGCTCTGAAATATTCACAACTATGCTGACTCCGTAAATATCTAGAAACTCAATTTATAGAAGAGTCTTCGTTTTCTATC
This sequence comes from Dioctria rufipes, assembly GCA_963924295.1. NCBI lineage: Eukaryota > Metazoa > Arthropoda > Insecta > Diptera > Asilidae > Dioctria > Dioctria rufipes. The sequence continues at coordinate 32,853,538 of OZ002743.1, forward strand.
GTGGAAGCAGGATTTGATCTTTTCTAAAAATAAAAAAAATAAAAAAAAAAAGATGTGTTTTTGCTATGCCAATCGAATGGCTAAATAGAATTTGTTTCGGACAAAAACTGATTTTATCTTCAATTAATTAACAATTAAAGCTGAACCAAATATTAAGCTACCGGCTTTTAAAAAAAAACTATTAAATCCCATACCATTTTCAATATAGACCTGTTAGTCGTTCTAGAGATCTTGTGATTCATGTAGCACCTTCTAATACTTTCTTTATAATGCAGACATATATATTTAAATCAATTGTGTTTATTTATACATTTGGAAGACCGTTTTTGTTACGTTGATTCTCGCATATGTTCGGATTTACGGTCTCTGATTATATATACTTCAGCTTTGACATCCTTATGTATTTTAGAGTGATCAGTATAACCTGGCTCGTATTAAGATCTCACAAATTTTATTTTTATTAAGATTTATTTAATTCCCAATTCAATTGCTATGTGAAGTATCTATTAAAGAGCATCTAGCATCCATAATTAAGCATACAATTTGTGCATTTTTAGAGGCCAGATGAAGCTTCTTGTTAAGTTCTATGTTCTTTGGTAATAAGTTATGGGAATTTTGAAGATGGGCTCACTTTGGAGCTATTTTTAATTGTCAGACCCTTGTATGTAGGTCCTTAGTCTTTCTTTTTTATTTGTAGATACAAAGATGTCAGGTTTAGTATAACCTTCAAAGGTGTGCTATATATGACCAATTAATATATTTTCAATCCCCAAGTTTTTCTGAAAAGTTCTTCTCAGTAGTTCGTTTTATATAAGTATTACACAAATTAGATTTTATTTAAGGGTTATTTCTAGATATAATTTCCTTGAGTGTAGTTACTGAGAGCTGTTCTGATAAGTTCTTTAAATCTATCTTCAACTTACTACTATACAGTAAATTAGATTAGATTTGTGAAGGGGTGTATAGGCGTTACCCTCCCTATCATTGCGACCTAAAAGATCTATTGTAAGTGTCCCTTGCATTGACTCTCTTTCTAGGTCCAGACTGTTAATAAAGTCTAGAACCATTTTGAGATTGAGGTTCCACACGTAGGTTTGTGGAGGAAAAACATATTCGAGGTGGAGTAGTCTCCGCCTGGCTAATGCTTCGCAGTTGCAGAACAAATGCTCCGAGGTTTTGTGAGCATCTTGACAGCCAAACCCAGCTTGTTTAGGTGATACCTTAACGGTCAATGGCCTGAGAAGAACTCAGTAATCATTTTGAACTCTGCTCTTCTAAGGAGTAGGAGTTCTTTTGTTTTTCCGCCAGAGGTGTCGATAAACTTTTTTGCCTGACGAGTCCTTGTAGCCCAATATAGGGATTATTGTTTACTACACAGTAAGAATGATACATAGCCTTGTGGGCACCATTAAGAATTTGCTATTATGATGATTATTATTATTATTATCTCTAGCGTAAAATTTATCTAATTTTACCCACTGGCATAAATATTTCATTTTTAGATGGGTGGATGAGCTTGTTCAATGGCTTCCTCTATAACTATACGATTTCCACTGGTGACTAGATTTTCTTCAAACTTTTAGTATGTACTTATATCAGTCTGTAGAAGCCACAGAATAATTCCATTTATTCCTGACAATTTTTAAGATTCATACAAGTTAACGTTAAACGTGAATCTATTTGAAATAAAAATCTTTGAAATGAAAACATCAATTTTCTGAAATAAGTTAGGTGAAACCAATCGCAGTCTTCCGGTAAAAACATTTTTAAAATATGTTCAATGAAAAAATGAACTAAAGGTTTTTTTCCCCCCTTAAAATAGTTTTAATAGCTGTTTTGATTATTTGTAATAAAATTTTCTTCAATACGTCATTAGTGTAGAGCGTCCGAAATTATAACCATTAATTTTAAGGAAATCTTAAAAAATATAGAAGAAGTAAATTGAGTTCTATTATCATTCATTATTATGGCACTGGTAAGATCAAGACTAGTAAAATCGTCTATTTGTTTTTCAATACACAATTTACAGTGTTACTAAGGACTTATAAAAAAGACTAGTAATGAAGATATATTGCCCAAACTCAAAAGGCAATTGCATAAGGTAAAAAACAAGAGGAAACTCCAAGGTATATCTACTGACTGACAGTAACAAGGTATGACTGTTTTGAACCACGGCAGGCCATCTTGAGCATCACGACATCACACGATTTTACTACAGAGCTTTTATATTAATTAAATTTATATTTTTTATACTTATATTAATTTCAGCAAACATGAACAAAATATTAACACTTGAATGCATGGATTAAAAATTCCTTACTTTCTTACCTGATCACTTGCAAATAATTATAGTTTTCTTTATTAAGCAAGCTTTCAGGTAATTAGATGTTTTTTTAAATGTTGTAATTTTTATTTACTATGATGTCATCCGTTTTAGTTGTTCAAGGCTATTACCCAATAATTTATATTAATAATTTCGCTGAATTCTTTATATAACTTGTTACCGCGATGTCACAGCTCAGGTGTCAAAATAAGTAGTAGGCATACCTTGTTACACTGTATACCGTGAGGAAAAACCATCTGTTTGGTTAGCTCAGTATTAAGAGTACTCATCCGAAAAACGGAAGGTGGTAGCTTCAAAGACCGGACGAGCGGATTGCTTATTATCCTTGTATTTAATAATTTAATTTAGAATCATTAAATATAAAAGTTCTCAAAAATTCTTCTATATTCAATAATTTGCTAAAGCTTTGCAATTTTTTTTATTAAACGAAGAATATGGTCTTCACCGCTATAAATAGTTTTTGTGAACCTGATTTTGTCATTGTATGTAAACCATCACGAGGTCTCGGAATTTTTAATCCAAATTCATTTAATTTATGGTTTGCAGTCCCCTACAGATATTTGATTTTGAGAAACCCCAGGCATATAGTATGCATCGAAGAATGTTAATAGCGGGTTCATATTATTGTGGGTAGGTACCTTTGTAATTAGTTCTATAAAAAGACTTTACACTTCCTTCCTCTTTTTTTGCGTATATGCTATCTATGTAATTGTCTTATTGAAAAAGCTCTGCATTCATATTACTACCAAAGTTTCTTTCACTGGCTACTTTTATACACGGTGATTCCGCCCCATGGCCAGAAGTTGATAGCTCAAAAATAATTTGTTCCCTTAGTGGCTAAAAACAGGTCATTTTAAAAAAATTTTGTGTAATTTCGGTATGATCTGTGTAGGTTATGAGCAAATAATTTTTTAATGGCTATAGTTGGACATAGCTGTAATATGTCAAATTAAATAGAAGAGTTTATAATTTTTATAAAAAAAAAGTCATGTTAATCAGCTTTATGTAAAACAAGGGGCGTAAAGAAGAAAAAAGATAAGAAGATCCGAAACTTTTATTTTAGACCACCATAACTCCGGAGAGGAGAGGAGTACGGAGCTGGTTGAGAAATCTTTGGAAGGGCTATGAAATTCTTTATAGAATGGTATAGTGTTCGTACACCATGTACTTCTTCTGATACAAGGTATTTTGTGACGAACGAGCATATTTCCTAAATGATCGACCTTATAACTCCAAAATGATTTAGATTGCCCCCTGCCATACAATTTTTTGCTTTTCTGGATTAATGCTATCATCTCCTGCCCTACGAACATCATGGCGGAGACACCCTGTGTATTCCTTTGTGTACAGGGTTTGAAATATCGTTTCCTAAATAGTTATGTAGAGTTCTTCTCCGAGCATTAGCGAAACATTAAAAAAAATGTATTTTGCTTCAGTTGCTAGTCGAATGTAAAACTCTGGAGCTGAAATTTTCCAAAAAGCTAAATATTTTTTAGTTTTACTAAGATGCTCCAGATTTGGAGCAAAATTATTAAGCGCTCTAAGTTAGAAATACGCGAAATTTAAGGTTTTATATATACCTCTAATTTAAGGCTTAAGGATTTACCTACATATATTTACATATATCGGATATAACTTCTTGCGCTAATACATGTCCACTTTTTGTCCACTAGGCCTCCTTAAGTGTTTATTTTAATTGGCTTTCTAAGGAGATATATTATTTCTGAGCAGAAAATTTATCTCCAAATGAAGTCAGAAAGTTTTTGGAGCATTCCAAAAACTCCAGGCAGAGTAAAGTTTTGGTGTGGAATGATTACTTCAAATCAGATGAAATTTTACTTATTAATTCAAAATGGCCTGGAAGGATCCTTCTAGCAGCACGTCCCATTAGGAGCGATATTTCAAGCCTTAGTTGAAGGTGTTTAAATGTTTTGAAAACTTCGGAGCACTTTGTATATGAATTTATGAGATCGAATAAATGAAAAGCATCTATTGAACCACAGCAGTTTACGTATGTTTTTGGCATTGTATAGGTGTCTTCTCTGAATTATGGCACTCTAAACTTTAATATTTTGAAAAATTATTTTTGACTATTCCTTAATTACTTTCTTGCTCTGATAGTTTTTTTTTTATTTTCTCATTGCTCTAAGATCCGGAGGATCTGGATCAGTTTTTATTCTTTTAGAACGTTATCTTTAAGACCAACTTATTTTTACAAGTCTCTCTAGTTTTTTCTAATGTACATTTTTGTTAAGTTTTTCTTGTTTTTTTATCTCCATTCCGAAAAAAAAGTAACGGCTCACTGTTTTAAGAAGCATATAAAATATTAACAGAGACATGAATTGCAAGTGGGAACTACTGCTGTATAAAATCATTATGTTCACGTCATTATTAACCTGTACGGATTTAGTAGCAGCGGACACTGACAGATTCTAAAAAAACTTATCATTAAACGAACTGTTATTTCAGTATTTAAAATATCCCATTTTGCAATCACCTTCCAAAAAATAAATCCTACTAAAAAATTAAAAATCTTAAAAACAAATAAAAAGTTAAAACTTATTAGAGAAGTGAAAATTCCACTGGCATAAACACACTTTTATCAACCTCTTGATGCCTGTGTTCTAAAATAACAGATACGCTTTATTTGAGACAATTTCACACCACATGAGACTATTGTAGTGTGAAATTGTCTCCAAACCACAAAGCGTAAAAATGACTGAGTTTAGAAATAGCGTGTAAAATTGAAATTTTGAAATGAGCAGGATCGTGACGTCAAAATCATAGGACATTTGAAAAATTATTCAATTAAACTGAAAATTCTATATTTTTAGATTTTTTTAAATGATTAATTAAAGTGATAAAAGTTTTTATTGAATAAATAAAATGCATTAATTATGAAATTGGGGTTAGTAGCAGGTCAGAGGAGTGTCGCTTTGATGATTTCTAAAAAACAAAAAACAGATACGATTTTTAGAATGTCCTTAAATGTTGTATAGCCACAACATAAAAAAAGGAATATATTTGAAATCCGTTTGTATAAAGGTTAACTGTCGGGGGCATGAAACTCAGCTTTAATTTAACAGAGAAATAAAAACTGAATTAAAACTGAATTAAAAAACTTTTACGTTATATAAAAAAAAACAAAAATAAACATAGAATTCATGCAAATAACGACTTTTTTTGTCCACAAGATATAAGCTCAACAACAACAACAACAACACAAGCAAACTGAGGAGTTGCAAATTTAATGTTAATTATCAATATACAGTACACGTGTTGATCAACCTGCAGTTTAGTAGTAGTAAAACAGGATAACTACAAAATGGGTACTTACCTCGCGCAGTTTAGGTGCAAATTAAGAATAAAAGTTATAGGGTTATAAGGACATTTAGTTGCTAATGATAGCAGGTTTGATATAGCATATTTTGGAAAATCTAGTACATAGTTGAGTCTCTGAAGTCACGAGAAGAAGATTGAGTACCCACACTCCTACACTCAGAGACTTAAATAGCTATTTATATCCATCCCCAGACTCACTTTTTTAGTATGTCCCTCTTTTTTATTCGAACTGAGGTACAAGATTTTTCACACCTTCTTGCCGCTCTAAATCGATAGGTTTATATCCGATCGGAAATCGGGTTTCACTGTTCGGTTCAGCTCATTACGAACTACAATTCGAAGAAGAAAATTTTTCTCTGCATACTTTTAGGGTGTGGGGTACGAACCCCTCCCCTCACCCCCCGGCGGAAAAAGGGTGGTTCCAATACGGTACGCTGAAAATCAAATTAAAGGCCTCGCCGAGTACTATCGGGTGGTGTATTTTTTTCCCGATTTAGAAAACTTTCTTTTGACATTTTCATCGAAAGAAAACCCATTTCCATGCACTTGGGTCACATACACCCCAGCTACTACATTTCGCAAATATAGTTTTGCAGTTCTTTCTTCCGTGGCCATAAGTGCTCTGTTGTAAATATTTTTCTAATAGGAAGTTATTATCCACGACGACGCGCTAATTCCGCACAATCAGGAGAAGTAGAAAAGTCAAAACATTTTGACCCAAGAAAGTTGCTCAAGTTACATCCGATTGTCAAAACCCCCCCCCCCCTTAATTGAAATAAATATTATTAATAAAATATGTTCAGATCATAATCATAATACATCGTTTAAGACACCTCTCATGTCGGACCTAAAGTTGTATGAAAAATGGGCATTCCTCTACTAATACAAAAACTTTCTCGATTTTCTTATTTTCATATCGTCTTTAAATTTAGGACGCTGAAAGCAAACGATTAACTTTATTCATTACCAAAAGAATTATTTGGGAACATATTAATTAACTGTTGCCTTGCAGAGTGTGCTGAACATCCATCTACCTGTATAATAGCAACAAAATTCGACTCTGAATACTTAGAGGAATATCTGGAATGTAGTGAATTTGTCTTGTCACCATTCGCATAAGCGAAGTCATTTTTGTTTGATTATTTTTTATATCCTAGATAAAATCATTCAATTCACTTAGTCTGGTGACACACGATGATACATACTGCTTACACATCGTACTAAAAACTGCTTTTTCTTAGCACTATTTTAGAATATTTTCGTATATAGACCAATTTAGAGCAGAGGTTAAGAATCGGATGTTACACGAGTATTTGATTACATAAATGTATTCGTGCACTCAGTTTTGGTGAGTATAGATCTTATGGAAATGAAGAATTTTCTTTGCTGTCTCAAGCGTGTATTAACTACATGTCAACTATGTGTACCATGAGTTGAGACACACTCGATACTAAAGCCGGTTTTTACATCGTACCTAGTCTCGAGTGTGTATCAGGGACTTATGGAGCTGCAATTTTGTATACGGGCTTTTTAAAAAAAAAGTAGATTTGAGTTCAAAAATGGGACCAATCGGATAACTCTATCGTAGGGTTACCATACAAAAATTTCGTGTTTCTCTATATATTTGGACACTGCTTGAGAACGCGTTGACGTAGAGAGCGAACATTTTGTACATAGCGTTTTGACGAAAATTGTAAAAACATGTAAAAAACGAGCTAAATCGGGCAACCCCTTCTTGGTGTTGCCATACAAAACTTTTGGTTTTTACTTTATTTAACTTTTATTTTCATCTAGGGTAGAATATTATTCGTCTATGACCAATTACATATTTTTTTCATCCTTTTTGAATATTTTCACTAAACAGGTGGTTGACTGATGCCGCATGCCTATGTGAATTCCATAAGTGTTGATTTTAACGGATTCGCTAAAGTAAGTTCGAAACTCATTTCGGAAAAAATGCTTTAATTCTGGATGTCGTCTGGTATAGGGTCTTTCAATAGTGGTGATAGTATTTCAGCAGAGATATCTCAGTTGCTGAGATATTTTGTTTGTAATTCCATATGTCAAAATATTCGTTATAGTTTGCAGTTTCATCATGCAGCGTTTGACGCTTCCCGAACGTTTAGAAGTTATTAAAAAATATTACCAAAGTTCGAGCTCAGTTTTGCGTGCTCAACGATTGTTCACTAGAGAATTGGGTCGCCATCACCGTTACTCTGCGCAGGCTATACGCCGCACTGTGGAAAATTTTGAGCGAGAGTTCTCTTAACAAGACAAGAAGCCATCAACAAGACAAAGAAATGTTGCGAAGTGAGGAGAATATCGCAGCTGCAGCGACCAGTATTGCCGATGAGCCAAATTTGTCGATTTCACGACGATCGCAACAATTGGGGCTTTCTCAGACGCCAACTTTTGCGTAAGGATTTGGGCCTACATCCTTACAAAGTCATATTGACTCAAGAACTGAAGCCAAACGATCACGGATTGAGTCGAGAGTTTGCTGATTGGACCCTTGAGCATTTGGAAGATGATCCCAATTTTGGCCAAAAAATCATCTTCTCAGACGAGACACATTTTTGGATGAATGGCTTTGTAAATAAGCCGAATTGCCGTTATTAGTGCGAGAACAACCAACAAGTGTTACATGAAATTCCGTTGTATTCCGAAAAACTCACTGTGTGGTGCGGTTTATGGCATGGCGGCATCATCGTACCTTATTTCTTCCGAAATGAGGAGGGAACAACAGTAACCGTCAATGGCGACCGCTATATGTTACTCGAATTTCTATGGCCAGAATTTGAGAACATCGATATTGAAGAGATGTGGTTCCAACAAGATGGCGCTACGTGCCATACAGCTAATGCTAGGCTCGACTTGCTGAAAGATAAGTTTGGCGATTGGATCATCTCACGACGAGGATTTGCGAATTGGCCGCCGCGGTCATGTGATTTGACACCCCTAGATTATTTCCTTTGGGCATACGTCAAAGCACAAGTCTATGCTGACAATCCACAGACTTTGGATCATTTGGAGCAAATATTCGTCAAGCAATCGCCGGCATACAGCCGCAAATGTTGGACAGGGTGATAAAAAATCGGAGCGATCGGGTGCGTCAGTGTAAACATCACCGCGGTGGGCATTTGAACGACATCTTGTTTCAAACATAACTGCATTGTCGAATCTTTAAAATAAAGCAAAAATTAAATTGATATGTCAAACCATTGTTGTTTTATTTAAATTAAAATCCTATCACTCTTAATGAAAGACCTTTTATAAAGATTTGTATCTTATGAATAATCTTGGTGACATGCACTTAAAAGTTTAGGAACATGTGTACCTAAAATTCCATTTTGATATGTGTGAACGAAAGTGAACGTTGAAAATGTCAAAGTCTCTACATCTCTTATATTAGGCTACCTAGTACTACATATCTACTCCGAGGGCATCAACTAATCGGAATGTTTCCAAAGCTTACGACTCAAATTATATTCGGAAACTTCTATGAAAATGATTTGTTAAATAATTAAAAATCTTAAGATAATTTTATTACGCTATAAGAAGAAAAAAAAAAGTTCATTAGCTTGCATAGGAAGCCAATTTATCTCACTTAACACTCTCACCGAATCTGGCGAAATATATGCGATGAATCCTTAACAAATCTCGGTGAATCTTATTAATAATTTATTCAATTTCCCTAATCTCACGTGTTCAGGCCCAGAGAGTGTTCTGACTTGAAATAAGAGGGAAAAGTTGCCGAAAAGTAAAAGACGTCCATGTATCATTAGTGGCAACAAAATGTTTGGAACCGTTCCTTTCTCACATAGTGCTATGGGAATATGTTCAGACCATAACATCTTACCCCATGTCGAGGGCTGTAAATTTTTAATACACTTGTAAGAAGCTCTCTAGAACAAACTTCTTTTTACTTACTTATCCACAGATAAAAATGACGATGTTTGTGGGTACTTTTGGAGCAGAAATCAATTTTTAAGATATGAGGGTGTAGGCACATAAAACTGAATCGCAAAATAACCGAATGTGCCACATTCCGGAAAACACAATATTCCAAGTGGGAATAGCAATGATATTATGATGGATAGACACTATAACTGTAGATGGATCAACTTGAAGGGGATTAAATATTAATGACACCTAATTAAGTATTCAATCGCTTCCAAGTTATATACATAATTCCCAAAGTAAGCTGGTTGGGTGACTGGAAATACATAAATTTCCATGCAAAAAGCTAGGAAACTTTTTTAGATTGTCTGACGGTGGAATTATTTTTACTTTTGGTTAGGAGTTTGCGGCAAGAGGAGGAGGAGGAAGAGGAGTAACATTGTATTCAAAAAGGGACTGAGAATATTAAAATAGAGGCCGTGGGAGAATGTGCCTTTCTTATTTAGGAGTTTTCAAGTTGTTGACTAAATATTTTGGATGATTTTTGAATTTAAGCATAATCGCAGAAAACTTTAAGGTGATTAGATCTTTTACAAAAATTTTTCATGTTTAGTTATTGTACAGTCATAAATCTCGAGCCAGAATCTATAAAAGTTGTCCTGGCTAAGGCGAATATGCCTCATCCCACAAGATTCCTCAAATTCCCTAGTAGACATTTTTCGATCTTATATATGTGTCTTTTAAGATTCTTGGTTATATTTTTTAAATCGCTCTGTAACTTTCTTATTATTCACCTTATTGCAAAGCCGTCTTTTTACACACTCCTTAAAAATCCTATAATCTCTAAATTTGAAAAATTGTACTTTTAGTGGGCTCTTTTTTCTGAAGAAAAAAAAATTTTGTTCTTTTTTTTTTTCAAGAAAACCCACTATTAAGGTGCTATTACCTTTTATTTAAGCCCAAGTAGTCACAACTAATTGCTTACCATTTTCAAGGGAAGTAAAAGGTAGGTTAAGCTCTCAGCATCAGTAGAAAGCCCGGAGTGTTTATTATTGAATAAGGTCATAATCGCGTTCATAAGATGAATAATAAGAAAGTTACAGGGTGGTTTAGAAAATCATATATATCTCTTTGAATAAATTCCATATAAATATCATCTTTAACATCAAATAAATTTCAATTCGATTCATTATTTTATCTTATACTATGGGAGCCCGCTGGCATTGTCCGGTGGTAGTATAGATGCTTAAATTGGCGTGGATGGTGGTTGAAAGGGGTGGGGTAGATAGAGATGCATAATATCTAAGTTATAATTTGACTCTATCGCGCAATTCCGTACTCTAGGGTCTCACTCTGTGTCTGTATGGCGGCGCGCGTGTTTGTGTGTGCATGTATGTGCATGTGTGTGCGTGCATACGTTGATATATACGAGCGAGTGTAGTTGGCTACGTCGATGCGTTCTCAGGCAGTGCCCAAATATGTATATAGTAAAAAACTGGTTTATGACAAATAAAATTAGCTCCGACATGCCAAAGCCTCACAACTTTTTTAACTGCATTTGGGCGATTTCGTTTAAGACGCTGCCATTCCGATTTACTTTTGCGCCTGAGCACTTTCAAAGACAAATTGCAACAAATCCTTAACAAGCTCTCAGAAGTTATCTGTCATATGATTGACATTCTGGTGCATGGAAAATTTTAGTACGGCAACCCTAGGAAGCGGTTGCCGGATTGATCCCTTTTTTGAACTTAAATTTCCCTTTTTTTTTTTTACAAAAGGCCCGTGTACAAAATGTCAACTCTCTACAGCGACGCGTGAAGCACTGTCCAAATATATAGTGAAAAACTAACTAAACAAGAAGGGTTGCCCGATTTGCTCCACTTTTGGACCTTTATTTGCAATTTTTATGAAAACGCCGTGTACAAAATATAAGCTCTCCACCTCGACGCCATCTCAAGCAGCTTTTAAGTATATAGTGAAAAACAAAAGTTTTGTATGGCAACACCAAGTGGGGGTTGCCGATACCAATTTTGCTTTCCCTAAAAATCTTTTCCTGATAATTATGAACACGACAAAAATAAAAATATGAGCCAAATCAGTCGATTTGCTTTCAAGTGATGATATAACATACATGCGGCAATTGATTTCCATTTATATAGTTTTGTTATTAGAATTTTCATCTAAATAAAGTTTTTCCCTAACTCTGAGTGTAATTGACTACTTTTCCATTTGTTCTGATCCGATAAGGCTAGAATTCTGCACCATATTGGTTTCGAATGGTTAATATTCGTTTCAATGTTAGTGACGTGCAATCAGTTTGGAAGGAGGCTTTAGTTTTTCCTATTCCCAAGAACTAGAGCTAAGTGATTTTAGGATCCTTTACTTTCTAGCTAAAGCTTTTGAAAAAGTGACGATGAAACAAATTTCAACCCATTTAAGATGAAACAATTTTCTTAACTAGTGGCAGTCTGATTTCTGATGTGGACAAAATCACGTCAGATATCCGAATAGCTGCTGATGCTGACTAATAATATTAGTGAATTTGGATTTCAATCAAGTGTTTATTTATTAAGAGAATTTTGGTTTAAGTCCATCTGGTATTAAATCGACGGCATCATCAGAGATTCTAAGTCATTATAAGTTTATATGATTACAAGTGTGCCACAGGGATCTATTCTGGGACTTGTTATGTTCAGTATATGTATTTATTAATGACCTGCTGACAGTAATTTTAAACTTATCGGTTCTCATGTATGTATGGTGACATTATATAGATTTATTTTGGTCGCACCATTATCGGTCTGGTGGAATATAGCGTATCCAGAATCAACGAGAATGACGAGATAAAACCTATAAGTGGTTCATCGATAATAGTCGTTGGCGAAATCCAAATAAATTCCACTATATACATCTAGGTATGTTATTACTCCTTCATCTTCATCTCTCCCATTTTTTTATATGAATACTGCACCTGCAGCTGACCCTGCCAAAAGCCATGGCAAATGCTTGAATTTTAGAATGACTTGTTGTGATCACGTCAAATTAATTCTATGCATTTTATTCATCAGTCCTTAATTTTCCCTAGCTCGGCTCTATTTGAAACCGTAAAATTGAAATAGCCTTTAAGAATTTCATTAGATTTGTTTTCAATTTATGTAGATTCGTCCGCGCCACATTTCTCATCACGATGAAAGTAAATGTAGATTGCTCGCTAAGTAACTAGTAATTAACGCACTTGATTGATTGATTGAAACCCCAGATTCAGGCCTCTTATTGGGTCTACGGAACCTAGGTTATAGCAAGGCTTATTACTCTCCAGACTTATGAGCAATAGCTCATAGGTCCCAACTGGATGCTGTTACGAGTTTAAATATTAACGCCCACCCCCCTGCCGGCTTGCTCTTGCCTCCGGTCAAACATGAGATATTTAATCGTTCATACTTAACGCAAAAAATTCATGTTTGGAACACTCTTCCCTCTCAGCACACTAATTAGGTATTTTGCATATAATCTTTTATTTCATTTATTTTTTCAAATTCGTATTTCTTAATTCCTTTTCTTTTTCTTCTTATATAATTTAATAGCAATCTTCCACACATGACAGAACATATTTTTTTAGCTATTTCTCGTTTTGGGGTTTAATATTTTATTTTCCTATTCTGCAATAATTTTATTGTTATTTTTAAATGTATTCTTTTTTATTTTTATTTTTTTTTATATTCATTAGTATAGTTTTAATGACATGTAGTACTGATTAAGGAAATAAATATTGAATGGAATCGAAGTGAATTGAATGATTTGGATTTCGCTAGATGGAAACGCTATCGTACGAGAACAAGTACAGGCTAAATCGAATTTTCTCAAATCATTACTTGTTGCATAATAAATCTCAGATATTATCACTGTCGGTAGGAACTCACACGAAGGTTTTTCTTATACTAGTGTTACATCAGATAATGTTTTCTCACCTGCTTTCTCCATTAAATCTGAAGCTTTTGGCTTAGATAACGTGTACCTTAAATTTATCACACTCATTCTTCCTGTTTGTTTATCAGCGTTAACTTACGTCATCAGTTCCATCATTTTCAGGTCAGAATTTCCTAATAATTTGAAGAGTGCAAAAATTATACCTATACCTTAGAAAGCTGATTTTATCCCAATAGTTTACCGAGCGATAGCCATTCATTTTGCCGTATTTACCCAAAATACTGAAAAAAATAAGTGGTGCATTATAATGTGTGAATTTATTGAGTGTACGAACTAAACTATCCATCGATTCAGATATGCTAACAGGACTGGTACTTTCAGACTTTTTGAAGGCCTCTTAGCATTCATCAACGGCTAATGGTGGAGAAACTATCATTATTTGGTATGATTTGTAAGCTCAACGCCTCTTATCTTTGTAACCGGTGTCAGAGATTTTTCTGTGGTTATCAACTCTCCAGCAGCAACGATATTACTGACGGCATACCTCATGGCGCGATTGTAGTGCCATTATTATTCACACTATTCATAAATAATCTTCCGACTATTATTATCCCTGACAAATACTTATTATATGTACGTAGATGATATTGATATTCAAGTATACCTGTCTTCATCGCTCGGTTTAATTGAGGATATTGTAAATAAATTAATGATTACCTCTCTTCTATTTGTCGCTGGGCATCAAACTTTCAACTATTGCTCAATACCTGTAAGATTAACTATAACAACTAGCTGGATACATCCCTGATCTGCAGATTTTTCTCGGTAATACTGCTTCAGAATTTAAAATTTCTGGCAGCAACCTTGTTATAATTTCAAATACTAGACTTACATGATGCGACCTCATAAATACCCTCGTATCTAAAGTCTATGGTGCATTTTGCTAGCTATCTCACTCTATTTGCCTCTACTAACTTTTCATCTTTACATTCAAGATTAAAAATCGTTGCATGTTTAGTATGTATGCGATATTCTTACCTACAGTTGTGAAATCTATTACTAACTTGACTCTGTTTCAATGAGGAAATTGACTGTTTGTCAAACAATTCTGCTATCAGATATATGTATGTATAACCTGAGACACTATGATCACTTATCATATCATATTGAAAACGTATTCGGATGTGGTCAGTAAGTACATCTCAAGTATTGAGCGGTTCCATTAGTCTTTAATTTGCTTTAATCTCGTAATTCTGAGATTTCTCGGTCTAACCGTACTCAAATCTTGCTGCTGCCTCCTATGGGCACTGTTGATACAGGACGGAAATTTGTTATCGGGATCGTCAGACTGTGACATATTATCCCATTTGGAGCAATGCGTGGCGATCGGTGAAAGATGGATGGATTGCAGAGAGGTTAAGACCCCCTGGCGGGATCCCTGGAATGCGGGCCACAACAACGCTCTTGTGAAGTTCAGTATTAGCCTCCAGCCCTCCTTGCTGACCTCATGCAGTTCGTTCAGGAGGTTCGACCGAAGAAATCTGTATATCCTTCCTGAGGGGGACGGACAGTGACAGAGAAAGTGAGTCAGCGTTTCGCGTTCATCCCCGCCAGTGTTGGGCGTAATCTGATTCCAGTGTAATTTAATTAATAATTCCATTACAGTTTAGTCAAATTACCTAGTAATCTAATTAAATTTTATTTGATTACATTTCAATCAGATTACTTATGAGAAAATATGTCATCTATCAAATGTGCAATCTATTACAGATTATTTTGTAATCTAATTACTTTATAACAGATAACTTTGTAGAGTCAAACGGGGTGAAGTGGATCACGTAAGACATGGAGTGAATTGGATCGTCTATTTTTTAATATCTAACTAACTATCTTCCTTAATATTTACACAATACTCTAGTATGCAAAAATTCCATTTGGGAATGAAATTCATAAAATTTAGAAGGCTTATATTTCTGCAATGTAATCATATTGCATTGAAAATTAACTTGTAATCGATTAATGTATAATCAAATTAACATGTAATCACACTACACGTTAATTGATTACATTATGTAATTATGGAAATGGATTACATTAGTAATCTGTTACAAAGTAATTTGATTACCGATTACATTGTTAATGATAATTGTTAATCGTTAATCAGATTACATTTTGCTCAACACTGCTCCCCCCATCCCCTGCATACAGGATCATCAACCAACCTCATCATGTTTAGTTAACCCCTGAAAACAGAGTGCCCAATGAGAATTGAGTTCTTAGGGTTATCATGTTTAGTCCTAATAATTTGTTCGTTAGGTTTGGTTTAGGTCTACCCCACATTTCTTTCGTAGTTCGACCCGAAGGGTCATCTAACCAAAGACGACTGTGTTGGCGGTCGGCCCAAAATGAAATATTAGCGGTGAAGTGTTTTGTTGCGATCAAAACGAGCAAGCTCGTCCACTTTTTATTTCCGCCGATATCGCTGTGACCTGACCCAAAAAACGAGTACCGTGTTATTCCAATAGAAGGAATTTAGGGTGGTCTTACATTCCAAAACCAGTTTGGAGGTTAGAGGTTTTGATAAGATTATGTTGGACTATCCGAGCAGATGGCGATCTCCAAATTCTCAGTAGCTGAATTGAAAAGATGCCTTCCCGTTTCCAGGATGGTCTTCACTTCTGCCGTGAAATGGTTTCCAAGGTGTATGGCAATTTCCATATGAAGTTCATCACATCAACCGCCTGCCTCGGTGTTTTTTCTTTAGATTGGCGGTCGGTGAAGCTAACGGCGCGAAATATTTTCTTAAATTTTTCAAATTTATAGCAGCTACATCTACCTTAAAATTAATTATAAATTAACATTTACGTTTATTAATTGTTTCTCTTTGTATACATTCACATACACACAATGAGAAATTAAGACCTAATTTTGTAGAGTTTTAATTAAATAAATAATAAATAATAATAATTATGTCGGCGTCTCTGGAGTCAGCTTTACCTATATTTCACGTAAACAGTGAAGAGTTAAAATATTTTCTAAGGAAGAAAAAAGATTTGAAAATGGCTTTCAGAATTTTTTCATATATATTTTGATAGATTTCAGCGAATTGTTATTATATATTAGACAATGCTTTCATACTCGTAAAATGTTTTAATGTATCTCAAATGTCTCATTAACATCATCAATGAGGTACTACAAAATCTGAAGGGGATTGAAATTCATTAATACTGTCTTAGCAAATCTTTAATACTCAAAAATTAAATACTTGTAAATTGTTAGAAATTAATTATTCCCCCTATTATTTGTATTCCTCAACAATTGAATGCCTTTGTTTTCAACTTGCGATAAAATTCTCTTTCTTCGTCTAAATAAAGTTAAGCACCAGTTCGCCCGAAGTCCTTAAGAGCATTGAGTTTTCTAATTAATCGATATTTTGTATTTCATAAGTACAATTATACATAATTAGAATTTCTTCCTCATTCTGTTGATAAACAGTTATATTACATATACATAATAAATAATCATAAATTATGAAAAATGTTTGATTGTTTAGTTTGAATTATAGCGACGTTATATTTGGTTAATTTCCCTCCTTGTTGCTATGAGTTTAATGAAAAAAATAATACATAAAATAAAAAAAAAAATGTGTGAGCGAGTAGGCTACCTAATTATTGAGGATTGAAGTTTTCTTGTGCCACCAGTTGAGAAGTATATCCTTAATTAATTGATTATATTCTATTTATATTTTCCATTTCTGCTATTGAGGAGCTCAAGTCGATAATATGTCCTTTGTTATTTTAGACCTTAGCTACAAGATGTTTGGAAATATGAGAACAAAATGGGAGTGGGATGGGATGCGTGTGTTCATTATTGGCATGGTGATATGGCTATGGATTTCATTTATATTATGTTTCCTACGTATATAAGCAGCTACTGCTATAGAACGTGACCAATACTTTTGCAGTGTTGTTTATGAGGAATATTTGGCTAAACAGATACCAAAGATTGTTGAAATTGTTAAAATTAATCTCATCGGGCAAAATATTATTATTATTATCAGTGTATTGTGTCGTTCTCTGTCCTTGATTTATAAAATTCATGCTGTAAAGAAATTGTTTTATTTTTAAGATTTAATTGAAATAAATCAATTTATATACCTCGTCCCTTAGTAACAAGAAACTTTCTTCTGTATAGTTGTTGGAAAACCACCCATATTAAGCGTGCTTAGACCTGTATTACTCTACTCTATAGTGGACATTATTCTGAAGACTGGACAGACAAACTTGAAATTAAATCGAAAAGGAAAAGCGACAGAAACAAATAAATTACGTTTAACTTTTCGTTTTACCTGTTTGAATCTGTGGAATTTCGAAACACAAAAGTCTGGTTGAGAGAGAAATAAATTTCGGCAATCAGAACCGAACTTGTTTTTCTTGTGGTTTGAACTGAGTAGAAAATTTAAATAAAATAATAAGTATTTGGTTTTGAGTTTCTTTTATCATATTTATGTACTTTTAGTTTATTGGAAGATTCTGTGTTATTATTAATATTTAAACATTTGATGAATTAAAAGAAATGGTGTTCACCTTATTAATATAATATTTCCAAACGGAAAGCACCTTAAATAGAAGGATTAAATTGGGAAAGCCTAACCAGTTTCATTTTAAGCAAGCAAAACTCCTACTCAGTGTTTTCACTTACAAAACATAATCTTCTAATCTTATAGCTATAGAGATTAGGATAGATCTTTTAGATTATGATTTTAATTCCTGTAATATAGAAAAAGGATTCTTTGACGCAGATGCATTATCCAGAAATAAAACAAACTCAATAATTAAAATCAAAATAATACTAATTGGAAATATTGACATTGACAAGGGTAATACCTACAAAATTAAAAATAAATAAAGAGAATAGAAAGGATGCCACAGCAAAAAATTCACAGGTCTGGGAGGTGATTTTTTTTGACGTACTTTAATGTACGACAAAATTAAATGGACTTTTCTACTGCTTTTTAGTGATTTTATTCTTTTAAAAAAGTCTTGAATTACGTAGAATGAATTCAAAATAACACTTCTGCCGCTTTCACAATACAGAGTGGAGTAGAGTAGCACGCAGCAGTGCATATGGCCATCTCTGTTCGGCTCAGATTAGCGCAGAATGGAGCTGCATGAAAATATTTAGGTTTTATTTTAATTTCATGCTGGCATTTTTCAAAGCTTACAAACTGGAATTTCACTCTACTAGCACGTAGATGGCGTGGAAAAAGTTCCATACTTCTTTTTATCATAACTAATATATTTTAATGTTATTTTCTGATTTAATGTTTTTTATGAATATTAATATAAAACAAGAGCTAATTTTTGCAAGCTTCATGATTTAAAAATCAGAAAATTTTGTTAATTTTTATTTATTTTCGAGGCAGTCTGATCTTTTGTCGTACTTTAATGTCAAAATATACCCCTAAATGAAATGAACTTTTATACTGATTTTTCCGTGCTTTTATTCAGTTCAGCAGGCCTTGCATTCCGTAGAATGAACTGAAACTGACACTTTACATAACAAATTGAAAAATATTTTTCGATTTTAAGGACTTGAATTGTTTTAAGTTGGTGTAGAAAATCAATTTACCATAGTATACCAATTTTTGTCACAACCTCGGAAGCAGTTGACTAATTTGTCGTACTTTTAGGCGTGTATTCTGACATTAATTCATTGCAAATTCATTTTAGTTTATTTTGTGGTTGATGAAAAGGATAAACCAAAATGAATATGGTGAATATAAAAGTACGACAAATGTATGGTGAAATGTAGGAATATATGACTAAAATATACACTGAGGGCCGTAAACACCAACCAATCCTATTGCCTGTGTAAAGATTATTCCTATTCGAAAATTTGTCGGAAACACCAACTCGTGTAAAACAATGAGTTTTTTTATTTTTGTGGCATTACTTTCGGATATTTTCGGTATGTCAAAATAAAACAGTATTATGTTTTAAAATAAGAAATGTTGAATAAGCAATATAATGAACAATACTAATTTAATTTTGTTTTCTTTTTTACATAATATTAAAGAAAAAAAATTTAGTAAAGAAAGAACTGAAGATCAGTACATCTAACCGAAATATCGTTGCCATGGAAATGTGCTATTCTGTAATTGTCACTTAAATTCAAATTTTTCTCACTAATGAGGGAGCTGGGGCGTATGTCTACTTTCATGAGCCTGATTTTGGAATGGAGTACTCACTTGGAAGACACACCGATGTCTTCCAGGCTGAAGTTTTCGCCATTTTAATGGCAACGAAGTTAAACTTTGATATGCAAATCAAGGGGAACGATATTTCTATCCTTTCGGATATCAGGCAGCCTTGTCGGCTCTGAATGGCCCCGGATAACGTCTAAGTTACTGGGGGATTGCAGGTCGTCAGTGGTTCAGTCATGTATTCACAACAAAGTGTCCCTCCTGTGGGTTCCTGGTCACATGGGGATCACGGAGAATGAAAAGGCTGACCTTTTAGCTAGGGCTGGCTCTGATTCTCCGTTCCTCGGACCGGAGCCCGCCGTAGGCGTTGCCATCTCGAGTTCATAGGAAGCATCAACAGAGATGGGAGAACCTGAGTACTTGCAGGTGTATAAAACTGTTTCTTGATGGGAATATATCCGATTTTCTCATGGGGTTCGGAAGAAAACAATGTATAACTGTGGTTGGTATCATCACCGGCCACAGCTCACTTCACGCTCATCTACCAAGGATGGGAGTTGTTGACAGCCTTGAGTGTCTGTTCTGCCTGGAAGGAGAGCCTGAGACAAGCGAACACTTTTGGGTGCGTGTCCGGTCTTCGCCCAGTGCAGGCTGGATACTCTAAGGTCTGCCCTTCTATCTGTAGATGAGCTGAAAAATCTTCCTCACCTGATGCGCTTCATTAAGAGAATAGGAAAGTTTTGGTGAATGGGCTTCTACCAGCACAGCACAGTGGTCCACTATGGCCTCCATGCTTGGGAAGGGTTTCTCCTGTTCCCCTGCCTCTGTAAAAAAAAAGAGGGGAGGTGCATGCATTGTTGATTTTTTCAATATAATTTCGAATTGAAAGGTCGGTAATTTGATAGAAATTGGTTGCCTAAAAATGACCTTAATTTAACCCTTCAGGACAAACATGTAAATACATATGTATATTTACTGCTTTTAAGAAAAAGATAGAATTTTGTATAATTTGTATGCGCTCTAACGAGTTTAATTGCTTCCCAACAATGAAAGGTTTTTCAAAAGAGGAAAGGGGTTGACATAGGAGAGGCAATTATTGAAGAAATCATTCAGCACCTGAAAAGTTTAAGTGAACCCTTTAATCAATATTTTCCAAATGAACAGCAGTTCAAATATGAAAATGAATTGTGGATTAAAAAACCATTTATTGTCAATGCATGACTTTCTACCATGTCCACTAAAAAATGCGAACTTTTATTGAAATAACATTTGATTCATCGTTATAAGAAAAATTTAAATTAATACCGTTAATGGAATTCTGGTGCAGTTTAAATGATGAATATCATCAATTATCCCAATAAGCTGTATTGCTACTTTTACTATTTACAACCACATAAAACGGGGTTCTCAATTTATGTGTCGACGAAAAATAAATACTGCAACAGAATTGATGCTGAACCTAACGAGAGAACTTAACTTTGCTCCATAAGGTCTAATATTAAGATTATCTGCGATGGTATAAAGCAGTACCATTCATCTAATTTATATCAAAATTTAAATGTCCTATTTGAAGAGGAATAGATTACCTTAAGTAATTGTAGGAAGTTTTGGGTTAATTTTGAAATTATTTTTTTGAATCTAATAATTAATATTTGAAAAAAGTGCGTAGTAAAAATAGTTCTGCTTATCAAAAAGATTAAGATACGATGATCTAGGGTATCGTTAGAATTGGTCTAATACTAGTTCTAGCTTTTGTCCTTGTTGCATCATTTATTTGCAGAAACGATCTTATTTTCAGATCAAAATAAATGTTTCAACATCGGTTATCCATTATCCTCGAAAACAAATTTTCAGAAAAATGACCTCACCTAATTTTTTTCAGGAGCTTCAAAGCTTCCTTAAATAAATAGCATTTATCTCATGGGATTGCGATGAATACATCC
Source organism: Dioctria rufipes (assembly GCA_963924295.1). Taxonomy (NCBI): domain Eukaryota; kingdom Metazoa; phylum Arthropoda; class Insecta; order Diptera; family Asilidae; genus Dioctria; species Dioctria rufipes. Next base: position 32,875,199 of record OZ002743.1, read on the forward strand.
TGAGATATAAATTTTTGAAGATACACCTACCAAACAAAATTTTACCACTTTTTTTCAAATTTCAAGATACCGTATCTCCGTCAAAAATTGACAAAAACGAAAAATATGTCAGCAAAATACTATTAACAATAAGATCAACCTACTTTCATCAAAATCGAAGATGGTCAATGAACAAATTTACACAATATTTGTCGATTTTCTGTGGAATGACCCTAAAGTTACATACGCAAGTTGAAGATTTGTATGAAAAAGTCAAAATGAAGTTATTTACGTAAGTTACTTAGGTATTGTCGGTGTGTAAATGTACCATGAACCAGAGCTCGCCCAAGTCGAATTCCACAATATCTGGTAAAATAAAAAATCGGTTATCATGCCTTTGTAGCACACCCAGTTGGCGGTAACAATGTTAAGCTGGAATTTTTTCGTCTTTATTAGACTGAAATTCATTGGAAAAACAAACGTATTTTACCCCAATGAATTTACAAAATGCATTGAGATGCAGAAAAACTATCGAACTTTTCGACCCAGCGATCATTTTTATCTTCGAAGAAAAATGGGTGAATAATACCACCACTGCAGAAACGCTGTGGATGCCGTGGCTTCTTAATGATTACTTGTGGGTTTTCAGAGCCGCAGAGATGAAAATACGCCTCCTTCGAAAAGGTGAAGTCTTTTTACTAAAATCAACGCCAATTTCGAGTTGCTTTAAAGCCCAAGCAGAGAACAAGCGACAACGACAGTGGGCCCAGTTGGGCCTTGTAAGGGAATAATCCGAGGTATTTATGTTGAATTATCCTCAGGTGCTGAGATATGTGGCGAGTTGAGGGTTTAGGCATACACTTTTGGAAAAAAATTGTTATATTTATTTTTTACATATTCTAATTAAATTCTTACAAGTGAAGAAAAAACACCTCGTCCTTATTTTGAAGGTGGGACCTTCCTTTTTTCGGACGATTGCTCTTACCACTAATCTATCGAGACATATGCCTTTCTCTTTTATATTTCTTGATTTTCTGGCCTTTTAAGAAACCACAAATAGCTACCCGCTGACAGCGATTTATTTTTACCATAATTAAAATCTACATATACATATTTATATACAAATCAGTATTTCAGATATTTCTTAGAATTGCAACATGGACGATTTTGCAAATATACAACAGATATAGTTCATGTACAAGACCCATGTTGCGTTAGTGTTATTGAACAACTCCAATCTACTTTTGCTGAAATCATAATTCATGTTATTACACGAACAGTTTCATAACCCTTTTCCTCATCAAAAGTGATTGACAAAGTTGATAAAGTTCTGAACAAAGTTGAAGGACAGTTTAATTGTGGCGCACCTTAATTTCTTCAAGTTAGGTACATACAAAGTTTATGAACTTAAGAATCTGTGATTGTTGGAATAGATAAATCCGACATTGTGACAATACTTACTTCTAACTAAATATAAATTCCAACAAATGAAATATTTTTGAAGTTCTGTATCTAATTTAATATAGCTACAGAGGTCATCGAGGTGGCTTTGTCGTTTATGAAATGAATTTTCTATAGAGAATCGATTTTAGGACAGGGAAAATTAGTTAATTAATAATTCAAAATAAACAAAATTGAATTAGTTACCACATTTATCGACAATAATAATGCCATGAAATGAATCGATATAGAAATTAGTCTAATTTTCTGAATTATGTAAAACGTTATGGGATGAGGGAGTATACGAAAGTTCGAATATTAAATTTAGTTGTTCAACTAATTCTATTAGAGATTTATGTATAATTAATTTTCATTAAATATATAGTTCTATCTATTTGTTATAGAAATATTTAACTTGTTAAATTTTATCGAAAACTATTGAGGTATATCTGAATTTTGTCCAAAAATGTGAATTAAGTGTTCAAAACTGGGGTTCTTTTAGTTTGTTCTAACCGAGACTGGGCGAAGTATTCATTTTTGGGTTGAGAGAACTTTGAACGATAGTTAAGTGATAGTTTAAAATGCTGTGTAATATAAGACACTGTTCATCAGCTTCCATAGGGTCCATTATAGAGGAAAACAAGGCACAACATAAAAGTCATTCTTATCTTCTGGAAAAATATTATATTATTAACAAAAGTCGAAGGTGAAAGAACAGAATCTTTTGATGTATTGACACTAATCTCATGTAGAACAAATGCATATAGTATTATGCCATTTTTTAAATGAATCTAAATAAAATTTTTGAAATTTTCAAAAAGTTTAACATATCGGATGCTTTTAAAGATCTTTCAAACATCACGAATAAAACTTGTTATTAAAAAACAATCATTTTTATTGAATTCTATAAAAATCGTGCAAATCGTAGGTTTTTTATAGGACTGCCAAATCAACTACTAATAATTACCCCTTGAAGAAATTATTCTGAATGTACTTTTAGGATTGGTACATATAAATAGGCTCTTATGATTGCAAGTACATAATATGTAGGTTCACAATCAAAATATAATAACTAAAATTGATCCTTCTGTTGTTATATATTTTTTACCTAGTACCTTGCGACATTCCATCATAGGGAATTGCTGATAACTTGATTTATTTCTGTGATGTCAAAAAAGCATTCTTCATAAATTTCCTTTTCAGAAATAATCTCAACTTAAATAGTGGCTTACTATCCTATTATATATTTATGTTCATCTAAACTTTTAACTTTTGCACAACGGAAAGATTTTTATGGTGTTGTTTATTCTGTTTTTATAATATAGGCGCCGACAGATTTAGTAGGTTTTAAAACGTATATAGCCTAGAGTAAAAAAAAGTATTTCTTTTTGCAGTTATTTTTTGTTTTTGTTAGTGCTAACTGCAACTTTACGGATACTCGGTGGAAGATTTCATCAATAATTGGTGGCAGCGGTGGGATAAATATGATTAATTTGGAATATACAAAAAAAAACAAAAATTTCTCTCGCACATTTTGTCGGAATTTTAATAACTAAGCCCAAATGTGTCACTTGTCGTCCTCTATGCCAAATATATACAATAATGGTTGCTTCCAACATTTCTAGACAATTTAAAACCGTTCATAAAAAAAAAAAAAAATCACAAATAAACAGTCTGATGTTTCGGAATTACGGCAAAACTTTGAGTTTCAATAGTGATTAGAAGGTTGAAGAAATTAAACACTTTCATTAGCGTTATGCACTTTTTAATTTTTCTTCTTCCTTAATAAATGAATAATTAACTAATTAAGTAATTCAATACTTTGCCGGCCCTCCGTTGGCCATCATCACGGCTATACATCAATTAGACTCCCAAATATCACGTTTAAATCCTAAAATTGTCTCTGGCCAATTCCTTGCCACCATTAGTTTTAATATAGCCCAGTCATTGTGTATTGTTTTCAGATCTGAACTATATGGAGGCCAGCTTAAAAACTCGATATTATTACCTTATAGATAGGTCTTCATCTGTAAATTGAAAAATTAGCAAAAATTCTCATCCGGTTTAAAACTTGTTGCTCCTTGCTGACAGGTCAACAAAAAACCTTTAATTTAACAAAATTTTTACAAAGTTACTTGCCGTTCTAGCAGTGAAGATAAAGTCACATATGTCTACAAACAACTCGATAACTATTGGCTCAACCTGATTCCGTAGAACATCCAAATACAAATTCGCTGTGACTTTTCGGCCAATAAAGCACAACCGACCCTTTTCATTTTCAGAAAAGCAACCCGTTCTTCTAGGTAAAGTCTGAATGCATTCTTCACGCAGTTTTTCTCCATGCCTGCTCCGTCCGAACAAACAGTCTGGCCAACATGTGGTTTGAACTTTGATACGTCGGAGAAGATTTCTTTAACCCACATCTCTTGGATGTACAAAATATGCTCTTTAGCCCAAAGTAGATGCGTTCGCCTCATCTGCTGGGGTTTAAAGTGGCTTCTTCATAGAACGACGCGCTAGAATTTTGGCCTCTTTTAATCTCCGCCTAACAGCGCTTGTAGAAATTTTTGTTCCACGTACTCGAAAATGGTCATGCCATTAGTCTTTAGAGCGCCAGGAATCGTTTTCGTACTCGCATTTCATGATTTTTTTTTTAAATTCCATGCAAAAGTTCGTTGTACACAATCCAACTTAGCTGCTATTTCACGTATCGACATATTCTGTCGTGCCAATACCAATATATGGCTAACGCTGCACTAAATTTTTCAATTTATTTTTTGAATTTCACTTCAAATTCACTTCAACAAGACGTATGAAAACAAAATGCAATATTTGAAAAATCCGATTGCTATTTATAAAAACTAGACATCCGAAAGTACCTAATGACTGCAACAAAATTTGCAGCCCAACCCTTAGTTTCAAGAAATTTCAGCAGATTTATTGAAAATGAAAGTGAGCAATTTTTTTGGACAGTACTGTATTTGATTGAAAAAGAGTAACATGAAAACGGGAAAAAAAGAAACTTTGTGTAGTAAACGAATATCCATATATTTGGCAAAACAAAAAACCGTGTTAACATACGAATTTGCAAAAATGCTTACCATAAAAATTAATCTCTTAAATTTAATAAAATTATTAATTATTCAAGTATCAAAAAGTTATTATTGCTACACACTTATATTATCAAAATCCTCCAATTTCCCGACTCCTGGAACGAAAACTGACAAAATGCTTTTCTTCAACTATGCTTTTATATTCCGTCCTGTGGAGGTTCCAATTGAAGGCCTATTTCGCAATAATAATTTTCTGTCCAACCAATTCCATTTTCTTAATTTTGGTTTTCTCGTCATACTTTGCCTGTTAAATATTCTTTTACTAATAGTCAAAACTTTTGTCACAAACTTCAGAACAATTAATAAACTTGCCATAACTTTTCATCGTATATCCTGACGCTACCAAAATAATTTTAATTCTTTTTGGGGTAGATTAAAATGATAAATCAAAATGAGCTATGGTGAAAATCATGGTACGATAAAATTGTGGAGAAATGTCAAAATATACGACAAAAATAAAAAAATCATTGTTTGGAAAAGTCACCTTTACCATCCATGAATTGTTGTTAAATTTATAATTTCCAAAAATAAGATTTTTTAATATATCGTTACGTGCAATAGAAAAGGACAAGCGACATCTATTGGTTCGATCATAAGCAACTTTATGTTCGGAGAATTGATGTTTCCAGAATGTAATCTTTGGAAACATTGTGTAGAGTATAAATACGGCACTTGTCACCGCCAGGAGATGAGTTTTGTCTCACTCAAATTCAAATTTATTGAGTTAAAGAGCACAAGTGAGAACAATGCTCATTGATTTGCTCATACACCTAATTAAAGATACAGGATAATTGACATCGATTTTGAAGAAGTAAAGTAAAAATGAAAATAAAAATAAAATAAAATTTAAAAATAACAATAAAACACAGAAAAACAGCATAGAAATTGCTAAAATAAAAAATAAGAGAAAGCAAATAAGATGAGATAAAATAATACTAGTAGTAGCTAGAGATAAGAGACAAAGTTGAATCATAGAATTAGAATTATTAATGATAAAAAATTTTAAAGAAATGAAAATATTTGAATTGAAGAAAATTAAAAATTAATATTAAATTAAATTGAATAACATAAGGAAAAAAAGTAAAATAAAATAAAATAAAAGTAAAATAATAATTACATGCTAGAGAAATGTTGAAATGATAATCACTTCAAGCTGTCAGGGCACTGAGTAGATCTTATTTCAATAGGCAGCTTATTCCAGAGTTGAACACCATAGACGAAAAATGAGAGACTACTGAAATGGAATCTGTGTTACAGTATGAGCAGCAGTTTTGTGCGAGCGAATGCAAGGAGTTATACATAATTATATAGGTAATTGGGACACATGCGTTTAACTATGCGAAATATCATGAGACATATTTTAAATTTACAACCTAAAATAGCTTTGGAAAACTTAGACACATGATCCTGTCGGCGGATGCCGTAAATATACCTAGCACAGGAGCTACATGCTACATTTATTTTATCACGACATCTGCCACTTAAATTGCCGAGAACTTCACAGCCATATGTTATGATTGATAACAAGAGAGCTTTTACCAACCGAGTCCTTGTTTCTCTGGGGGTATAAGATGCATGACGCCACAGACCCTTTAAGCCACCATATATTTTACCTACTAGTGTATCAGTGTGTTTATTCCAGCTTAATGTAGCATCAAAAATTATGCCAAGGTTGTATCAATGTGATTTTTAAAAATAACAATAACTTGCGACTTTGAAGGATTCAGCTTAAGACAGTTCAAACTATGCCAGGATTCAATAGCTTCCAAATCCATATTAATTTTTTTTATGCTACTATGGAGATTTATTAAGTTTGAGGATAAGCACAGTTGAACGTCATCAGCATATAATTTGAGAGAGAATTGACAAGTAACCTCAGTTAGATCGTTTATATATAAACAAAACAATAAAGGACCCAAGATGGACCCCTGTGGCATGCCGGAGAATAGAATTTTGCTATTCGAACATCCCTTATCCGTCGCAACAATCTGCTTCCTATCAGAAAGATAGGAACGTATAAGTTTGGTCGCCGAGCTTTTGTAAGTTGTATTGGGATCTAAGTTTATTGCATAAGATATCAGTGAAGTGATCGTAGTAAATAGTCGAAAGTATTAGATTACGAACAACAATATTCTAGACTTTTTATGAAATTCTGCATTTTTCTGTGACAACGTTCTAATTTCTTCTGACATGACGCAATTTTTTCAAATTTTTGTGATAATTTGAATAATCGAATATTTTACCCAATCTCTTAAAGTATGATATCCGTCTACTTCAACACACACAATGAAATGATATAATATTTATCAAGGACAGGTGTACAACATAATTAAACTTGGTTCTTCCTACGGATACATACTGTTACAGTACTCAAATAGAATTCCATAATCGTAAACAATAAAAGGGGTTTCCCCTAAAAACCTTAAACCATTTGTAAAGTGTGATATGTTCCACAAGTTTATTATTTGCACAGGAATTTCGTCATTAAAGTTATCTTTTAGGTATAAAATGGGATAAAAGGTGTTCTTCTCTAAAAAAAAGAAACAAATAATCTTCCGTTAGGTTCCAAAATATGTTTCGGCTATCATAAATCTTTATTCAAGGAACGGATAAAATTTTAATACTACAGAAACAATAGAGTAATACCTTGAAATAGGTAACTGAGGTCCTTTCTAAAGCTATCTTACCCTACCTATTCTTTGTGTTAATCGACGACATATGCACAATACTATCTACTCTACCTGTGTCCTCCTCCTTCTCTTATCCCTTACTTCGACGAAACCAGCAAACAAACAGGCATAGACCCCAACAATTCTGAAACGTGTCCTTCAGAAGTCTTGTCATATCAACATGATGGTAAATACCAACATGAATTAAGGATTCGGATTCGGATTTAATGCACGCCCTGCACACAACTATTCCTATGAAGGTATCACATATGAATACATGTATATATACGAGTAGGTATATAGCAAGACATGTTCCGCATGCAGAGCTATTTAAATTACAAAAGCTCTTAAATCCTTTCGTTAAATTGGATTACCTAGCGGCACAACCAATTAAAAGTGAAATTTTAATTGTCATTAAAAATAATTGGACTAAATATTATGAGCTAGCTAGAGATCAAATCATTCAGGGTTTTGCAGCTCTGGAAAATCGGATTTGTTGTTGACCGTTTTTACGTTGGAGAAGATTAACACAATCCCTGGCATCGCGATGGTTTGTTAAAAGCTCACAATTCAAAATGCTCCGAGGCTAAGTGCTTGTTTTTTTTTTGTTTTTTATGGAACGATCAAAAATCCACCGATTTTTTAGTACTACAAGGACCATTTCAAGCAGATTTAGGATTTCAATGAAAATCCCTAAATATATTGCAGGTAAATGTGTATGCACAATTTACGCAAATTGAGGGAGGTAGGCATTAATAATAGTTAAGTGCATACTTCCCACAATTTCTCCATGCTCCTCTGGGAATTATTGAATACTTCCCTAGGGATAGAGATGTAATTATCTAGTTATTAATACTTTTTAGATATCAATGTTGGTGCATTTTCACCTCCCCCAACATATTTTGTCGCCTCCTCCTAATATCTATGCGGTTTGGATTAATTTTAAAGTAAAAATTAATTGAAAGTTCAATTCTCCGCTGGCTTACTATTGGTGGAGCATTTGCGGTCTATGCATTTGCACAGGTCTCTGTGTGATTGGGCATAATACGAAATTTGCGAATTTGAGAAACTAATTTAATTCAGTTTGGCGATTGTTCTGATCTGTTTACCGGGTTAATGTGACCAAATATAATGTGCATATACGGATTTACGGGAATAATTTTCGGCACGATGTGGAGCATCTCTGTGGTACGGTACCAATGTGGTCGTTCTAATTAATGCTAGGCGCTCTATACAAAAACCAACAATCAATGCGTCAATAGGTATGTAATTATAATTTTCTGGGAGTGCTAGTTTTATTGCCATCATAGGATGGTTTGAAAGGTTTTGTGGGTGGATGATTGTTGTTAATAATTAATATTTTTACATAGCGAAGGTGTAGGAATTTTTTGTTTATATGTATGGATTATGATTTTCAATCATCCTAGCTTAGAAAGGATTATTATATGTGATTATCGATTTATTCTATTCTAATAAGAGGATGTGCAAAATGTCATAAAAGTTAAATTACTTTTCTTGCCTTACCACCTAGATTATGTGCTTAGATTAGATTAAATTCGTAGACTGGGGTTCAAGTGTTAGCCTCGCATACACTGCTATCTGAAAGATTCTTCTTCGTATGTTCCTGTTGAATTTACTTCCTTTCTAGGTTTAGACTGCAGAACTATTCTGGGATTGAGATTCCACACGTAGTTTGGTGGAGAAAAAGCATATTGAAGATGGAGATATCAATGTCTGACCTATACTTCGCAATTACAGAGCACGTACTCTGAGGTTTCACGAGGAACTTGACAGAAGCGGCAGAATGAAGTCTCAGCCAAGCCCATCTTGTTTGGGTAATACCGCAAGGAACAGTGGCCTTAGTAGAGCTCTATGATCTTTTTAAGCCCTGTTTTCCTAAGATAAATTATTATTCCGCCAATTTCATTCTGTTTATGGTCCTCATGTCCAGGTACCCATATGAGGATAACTTTGTTCCTTCCCAATAATTATTTGTTACGTGGTTGCAGACACTCCCAGATTATCTTAGATTAACTTAATAGGGAAAGACTTTAAGTCCTTGAAAATGGTTTAACTATCCGAGAGGATATTGATCGTTGAGCTATTTATGGCTCTTTTAATACAGGTATTGGGGCATTTTTTTATGGGTAATACCCCAGCATGGAATACGATAGGGGCAGAGCCTTTTAAAATATGGCATCTGGGTCCATTTATAGTACACCCAGTCCGACTGCCTTATTTGTTTTTGTTCCGGATCATACTTAAATTTCCTCACCAAACAATTTTGATCATGATTTTCTGTTTAAGTCTCCTTCATTTATCAGTTTTTTAAAAACATTGATATACGAGAGCTTTGAGCTTTATGAGCTTGTGAGCTTTTCTGGAATAACCTATGTCAATGATGAGTAGATCCTGGGTTGTAACAACACAATCTGCTTTAATTTAAAACAGTATGTACCTTTGAAAACTTGCAGTATTTGTGGGAAAAAATGTCCTTAGATTACAGACGAAATTCGTAAGGTGATATCTGAGCGTGATTTCTTGTCGGAGTATTGGACAATAAAGTTACTTCTCCAATTCGATCATCCAAACATGACTACTTTGGGACCAAGCTAGATTTAAAGCTTCCTGTGAACAGGCAGTGGAATAATGTTCGTGGCATTGATATTCATGGACAGGATCCACCACTAGTAAATTTTATTCCGGACTATTCAAACATCTACTTTGCTTCTAATTCTGTCGCTTCATTCTTTTCAAAATACTTGAAAAATTTATATACAGACAAATCATAGAGTATGTGGGTGCAGAGAATATATTGTCAGTTTAGCAATGAGTATTTTGTCTCACAGTTGTAAACCTGACCTCTAAAGAGTCACATTTGATATCTATAAGGCTGTAAAAGTGCAAAATTCTGTTCCTACTGTGTTGTAAGTTTCACTCGTGTACCTCAAGGTTCATTCTTAAGCCCTATTTTCTTCTGGCTCTATATTAATGATCTTCATTTTGCTTATAAATGGCGCTTCTAAGTACTTATATGCCGATGACCTCCAGTTGTAACTTAGAAAACCAATAGTTTTGGTCGAGGACTGTATTGTTCGAATCAATGGGCAATAGATAATAATCTTACAATGAGACCCAAATAAGTCTTACTACCTGCCGATATATATGTAGAAGTACTTTCCTAACATCTGATTTGCCATCAGTTGGGTGCAATAATTCTACGCTTGAATATGTCAGTTAAGAATTTAGGAATTCAACTCAATACTAAATTTAGTTGTTGCAACTAGAGCACGGTTTTGATGAGGAAAATTTATGGCAATCTTCTTCAACTATGTCTACTTCCTCCAGGAAATTGATTATGACATTTATTGTTCCTCATTTTAGGTATGGAGGTATCTATTGCGAATCGCTTAAACTTATTCTTAATTAATGCTATGTCCCTATGATAATCATTGGGAAATACTACCACATTTCTCATTTTTAACTATGTACACAGTACGAAATTTGCAAAAATTATTGCCACAAAGCTTAGGTATTTTTCGATAAGATTAGGGAATATTCCTTAAATATAAGTAATATTCTCTAAAATGTAGGGACTATTCCCTACATTTTAATGAAAAGATGGGGAATATTCCCTACATTTTAGGGAATATGCCTTAAAATGTAGTTTTTTTTTCCTTAAATTTTAGGGAGTATTCCCTACATTTTAGGGAATAGTCCTAATAATTTTTACAGTGTAGGGTAAATTATCCAATTATCGGCAACTTAACTTTGTAATAATAGCATCTGAGGAAACTTCCTAGCTTTCTAACTGCTCTCTCACTACATTAATGGCTTCGGTTACTATATGAAATGTTTTAGATGGCAGATTTTCAGAAATGCTTTCTTGATTCGCTTGATTAAGGCTTTGGATTGAACTCTGTATATATTTTTGCAGCATCTGGATTTAATGGAAGCAGTCCACAAGCGGAAGATTCCTGTGTCCAAAACAATTCCCAAAAGTGGACAAAATGTTATTTTTGCTATAGCTTTATGTGCATTTTCAAGCTGCTTTCGTCGCAGTACTTTTCCATGCTTTTTCCCATACATTCGCTGGTTGTAGCCGGGGTAGTATTTGATGGAAGAGTATACAGAATTATCCCAAAAGTCTGGTGTTAGATGGGATTTGTCCCATCGATAAAATGAATAACTGACCCTTCATTTTCCTTCTATTACCTAGCAATTGACTCTTCCGTTGGTGATACCTTTTCGGATAGAAAAAGCAATCTAAAAATAGTAATAACCAGCTTTTCCCCAGTCGATCTCTTTTGAAAGAAGTGTTTCTTTGATCATTATATACAATCTCTTGGACAATATCAACTAAGTCTTTACAGCTAAGTAAGAAGCCTCAGTTTTCAGTTTGGTACATCAATAAATAATTCTTTCCTCTTCCGCTTCTATGTGAACAGTTGAAGGTTCAGATTTTACAACACCTTCTAGTAGTTTCCCTATAAATTTTTATTGAAGATTAGATCTTGGAATCCTGTAAATATGTCTTATTTTTCTTCTGTGTGTGAAGAAAAGTTTATTTTCTACTTTTTCTTGCGGTTTGGCCTCAGTTTTGTTTGAGAACTCGTTTTTTACTTATTTTATTTTCTGCCCTTTTCACGTTAACTAAATTTTTATTACGTGCTGCATGAAGATATTAAAACAATTTTATGACGGCTGAAAAGACACTGATTTACCAGTTTTTCAAAAAATTTATTCGAGTATCAAATCGTTGAAGTACTGCAACGGTTTTCTGAAATTCAAATTATGTTTTAAACAGCGCTTTTTAGCTTGATCCCATATAACATGAATTTTTCTGATTTTCCATATTTTCCACAGACTTTTCCTATTACAATGAATTTTTTTTAAAAACTTACGTGAATTTTCCTCCATTTTTCATGCAAGTTTCATGATTGTTGAATATGCCAGTAGGACGGCAAAAAAATGATTCCGCATAGCTTAAAAAACTTTTTTGTCGGAAAATTTTGCGGAAAAGTCGAAACATTCCGGAAATTTTCGGAAAACTTTCAAGAAAAATTGGAAAATTCTGCATTTTTCCTGAAACAGATTTATCACTAATCATATCGATGAAAATTTTTCCGATGATTTTCCCGCTTTTTCCATGGAGTTCTCCACAACAGCAAATTTATGCAACTCATTTCGCTTTACAACTTTGTATTAGGTTGCAAAACGCTCAAACGCTTCCTTGGTCGTAAAAACTTCGGAAAAGCGTTTTACATGAATTTTCCTCGTTTTTTTCTGCAAAGTTTTCACCATTGTCGGAGAGAAAGTAATGATGCCAGTTGAAATTTTTTCGGAAAAATCGGAAAATTCTCCATTTTTCCTGAAACGGATTTATCACTAATCAAATTTGTACCAAATTTTCAATAGATTTTTCCCGATTTTCCGGGTTTTCCATGGAAATTTCCGGTTCAAATTTTGATAGATTCAATTGCCGCGCGACATGAACCTGTGTGCCAAATTTCAGCTCGCTGTGATGACGAAAAGTGGGTATACGAGAGTGTCGAAAATAGTAAAAAAGAAATATATAAATAAATATACAGACAGACAAATTCCTGTACGAGTTAAAGGGACGGGCTGGCCTCAAAAATGGAATATACGTATCAGGCATAATTTAATAAAGGACTAGAGGGAATAAAAAACTGTAATTCATGAAGTCCATTAACAAAAATGTTGGTCGTTAAATATATCGATGAGAACACAACCACAAATTAGTTCTTAACATTTAAAAAAATAACACAAAAAGAAAGGACCCATAAATTGTTTAAGAAATCCCTATTTTAAAATTAAAGGACATTTTCCAATATATTTTCCGACGACAAATAGCTACCTTGTTGGGATACTTTATAGCGCCCGCTGTAGAAAATAGTCCTTCTGACGCTACAGAAGTTGCGGTAATACACAGGTACTTCTTTGCTAGCTGTGCTAACTAGGAGAGCTTCTCTTCCTGAGACTGCCACCACTAAAAAGAGGTTCATTTTAATTCCAATTTGAGGCTCAGCGAGGTAGTGATCGAGTTGCAAGCTTGCGTTGGGAGTTAATGCTCATCATGAGGTTTCTTGAAAAGAAAATTCAGGGCACTATTAAACGGGATCTAAAATTCGGTAGTATTTTAAGAGGAGAACATGGCTTCTTCTTTTGTTTGTGTCCTCATAGTGATCTTTATAAATATAATCCGCCCTGAGTTTCTTAAATCACGGATCTAAAAATGAAGACTTCTGAGCAAGGGAAACACATAAGGTAATTCCATGCGAAGTTTATCACATTCAGATTGCGAAGCAAATAGATGAAATCGCTTTCCTTGAGTTCGTCTCAGTTGCGGAAGGGATATTCACAAGCTGGAAGAAGCTCTACACCCTGATTACAAATTCTGAATCCAACACGCAATCTCCAATAGATTCTATCAGTGTATAATAAGATTGTAGTTAAATGATACTGTGGAATTGAGTTTTAATATTTTATTTAAATTTTTAAATTTTAGAGCCCAATTTAATTATTTTTCAAATAAATTTATCCATTAAAACATTGTAAATTTGGAGAAAAAAGTTCACAGTTTTCTTAAATTATTTATTAATTCTGTTGAATGCCCCAAAGGTTGTTATATCCGGGGGAAAATCACTGCGCTATTCAATATTATGCAAAACTTCATACATTTGAATTCTCTCGAATTCTTCATCATACTTCGGTCATCGGTAAACCATTCTTACTTCGAAGGGCTCAACTTCCAAGCCCTGGACGATTTCATATCCTTTGAGGTCGAATACTTAAGCAAAACTTATTTTTCCTTTAGTACAAATTGCAGCCAAATAAATCTCATATATCGATTATAAGTCAAATTGAGCAATAAATGACAAAATTTTTCATACGACTTGGCGTCGCCATCTTTAAATTCTAAGTTTTGACGAAATATTTGTTATACGCGACCTCGAAGATCCGAAGATATTGATTTTAAGTCCAGTCGGGTCATAATAACAATATTATATAAAAGTGTTAAAGTATATTATCCTGAAAGGCCAATAAGTGTCAAATCAGAATTACAAATTTTGAATCACGGTCGCAAGTTAGTTTTGACATTTTTCAATGTTCAAGTGAAAAAAATTTTCGACAATATTTACAAAAAAACATGGGGGCGGGCGGTCATTCAAAAAATTGTTCTTAACTTTAAAGATTATCTTGACTCGAATACCACTTGGCGTCTAACCGATGTTTTACAATCATTTTTATTCCTAGATTATATATGATTAAATTTATGTTTTTATACAGTCACAGATACATAAAATTTCCCTGATGCATCCATTCGTTTTCAGAAGAGTTTGTTCCTTCAGGGCTTCGTAGTTTCCAAAGGATTTACAAACAAAAGAATTCAATTTAGAATTGAAAGTTCATCTTAGTTTTACATTGCAATTTTTTTTTCCAGACATTATTGAAATTGAATTTGTCTCCTTTTCCCCTTTTTGGTATGGGAAGCGCCCAGTTATAGTATTCCGTGCCTGTCCTCTTCTTGAAACCTAACCTTTTTATAATTCAAAAGAGTTTCATTGATTTCATCGACAACCCAATTTAGTGGAATAAGTATGGCAACTGCATGAAAACGTAAAAACGTCTCATCGTTCTCTTGTGGTCGTACAAGATTAGGTGAAAATGAGCAGACGAAATCCATTCATTCTGATTACAAAGCAAAGTGTTGAAGTGCTCTAAGCTTTACGAGAAGTTCTACGGTTCAGTTGTTATTTTTGTTGTTGCTGTTATACAGTTTTCACGAAATGATGGTAGTTCTAGCTGCTTACTTATTGGTATACATCTAACTTGGTTGTTTTTTGCAGTCTTCTATCCCACTTGGGTTGAATTAAAGTGATGTGTGCATCTGGCGGAAGTATATAGAGCACAACAATTCGAAAGAGCAGTTTATTTCCACTTATGATCCACTTCATTAGAACTTATTTTCTTAGATATAACTCCATTTTCTTTTAGAGTTATTGAAGTAAGAACTCTCTTTTTGAAGTTTTATGGGAAAGGGGGGGAGATTATAGTTCACTCATAAAATTATTTTGAATCTTTTATTAGTTTTTCGTCACATATACTATCTCTGTGGGGTTTAGTGAATTTTTCTCGAAAACCATTCATAATCAAGCTTATAAAAGCGAAGAATATCCTGTGACCTTGCATGACCTCGAAAAATCAGCTGTTCTTTGAGAACAGCTAAACTTTTTCCAAAACTTGACCGCTGTTTTCATTATCGTTACTGACTACATGGATTTCGTTCTTGAGCAAAATTTGAAATTCTGAAATATTATGTTGATATTTTCTTTAAAGGAAATAAGAACACAAAGATCTGTCACTTCAACACGTAAAAATGTTTTTCTAAAATGACTTAAATCTTGATATGCTTAACCCATAAAATCTTTCGTGGTCCTTCAGGGTTGACATAAATTCACTTCATCTTTCTCTTTTTTATTAACTCTTAACCCACAAACGTATTTACATCATTAATCTTACTAGACCTTTTCGGTATTTTTTCTATATCAGATTACTTGGCTAGGCTTTTCACGACTCGATCTAGATTATTCGTTTTTTATTGTGTTCACTTAAGTGCTAGCAATAAGCTTACGTTTACATTTCCTGATTATAAAAGGATTAATCATAAATATTGCTGAGGGTAGATGCAGCCGATTTGAATTGGGAACATGCTTAGCCTTTGCCTAGTCTTTCAAGAATAAGTAAATCATGTGGAACTTGTGCATCTGGAAAAAGAAATAATGTTGTCAATAAAAGAAATCGCATGTTGAATAGTTGCCGAAAAGAAGACAGCAAGCCCTCATCATCCTGAGAGTGTAGTCAGTCAATAGTAGGCAAATTAAAATCACCAAAAAGCAGCAATTCATCTGCAGGCAGCAAAACTTCAGTAAGCCAATCGATGCGAGAAGCCAGCAAAATAAATATCTCAGCTGATGGGCATGGAGGGATATAAACTGTAGCAATATATACGTTTTTGTGTGAAAGCCTGAGAGCCACACATATAAACTCCAGATCGCTGGGGTCAACAAAGACGATTAACATGCATGGAAGGTCGCAACTAACGGCGCAAAGCACTCCATCTCCAACAGGACCATCCAGAGATAGACGTTGGCGGTCACGGCGAAACACCAAGAACTCGGGACCAAAAAGCTCTCCATCTGCAATCTTTCCACAAAGCCATGTCTCGGTCAAGTAGACCACGTCGAAACAGGAATTCGACGAACTTGTAAAAAGCCTAGTCGTCTTAAATTGGCATAGTAGACGGTGATTTCGCTAACAAGTTTTTTCCCACAATAGAAAATCCAGAACGTCCCTTTGGAATAAATTTACGCACGATGGAATTGCAGGGCCATATATCAAGAGAGAGGGCCGCCTTAAATAGATTTTCCGGAACTAAAATCCTGAAGGACGCAGAAAATGAGCATTTCTCATGATCATGTCGAGCAGATATTTTGTTACAGGCAATCAAAGAGCTCGGAGTGCTGACACGTGAAGAAATATGTTTAACAATCTCCTCCTCGGAGTTGTCTGGATGTACTCTAGATACGAAAACACATTTCGGAAGCCTGGCTGGACGCAACGTAACAACATCTCCAACCACAGGCGAAGTATAATTGGCGGAGGTACAATCCACAACCGAAGCAGACTGCAGGGCACTGACATCCGAAACAGAAGCCCTCGTCCCTTCGTCAAACACCCCGTCCACAGTCGGACATACCACAGTATCCGCGCCCGAAGATTCAAGTCCGTCAATGGAAGCCCCATCAGTATCCACAGAAATTCACTGTCGAGCCACAGAAAAGCTCGAGGCAGTAGTAATGTTGTTTGGACGGTTCCAATGGTTGCTTTTTCTCTGGCGACGACCTAATTTCGCTGAGGAAATATTCTCGGAGGTGGGAGGAGTTGACACATGCGAATCCTGCTGAATAGGAGAAGACTGTTGGGGTTCAGACTGTAGAGTATCAGAATTGCAAGACTCCTTTAAAGCTAAATTCCCAATGTCGTGAGCCAGACAACCCAAAAGTAAAGAATTCTTTAGTACGGTCGATGAACCAGAACCAATATCGCCCTTGACCTGCTTAATATTGCGCCTGATATTCTCTATGATAGGTAAAGCTAGCCCGTTGTAAGCGCTGGACATTAAAGGCGCATCACATGATATTACCACAGAATGAAGATCGTCTAAGGTGCTCGATACAAGTGAAATTTTTGATGAGATCTCATGATTCTTTTCCAGTATCGCAACCGAATTGGAATTCAGGGTGTCAGTCAAGCTGAAAAGACTCTCCATCTTGCAGTTCAAGAGGTGTATGTCATCATAAAATTGTTGAAAGTTAGACAGATTAGCTGAAAACTGACTGATTTTATCAAGAATAACAGACTTTTTCTATCAGTAGTAGACTATTCACGGTTCCTTTGGTCCTAATTAGCGGTGTGCCGCAAGGATCTATCATAGTGCCTTTTTGGTATTTTGTTTATTCATCTTTGGTTTGTTATTCTTGTTCTACATGACCAGCTTTTGCAAGGTATTAGTTTGTATATGATTATGCCCTTTTGACCCTATTCACATATTATTTGAATATTTTTATTATTTTTACCATGAATTGAAACCAAGCTGCAGCGATGTTAAAATGTTTAGAGTTACAATGATATCAATTCTGCAATGATCGACTACATTCAATGTATAATTGCTTGTTAATGACTCTAAAATGGTAATTAAAATTTATTCGTTTAACCAACTTTAGATATGGATGTATATTAGTTATCTGATTCCTCAACCTGTTGATATCAGGAGACTATCCTTTATTATCTACCTGTAACTATACCTCTATCTAAAATCCTTATTGAGTCGAATGTCCATTTTTCTAATAAGCGATTTCTTTCGAGATGTTGCTTGTGTATAATTAATAATGTTTTTCTTTTATATTATTAAGCCAAGCTGAGGGGATGCCCTATGATGCAAAGCACAGCTTTTCAGGAAGGAAAAAGGGAAAGAATTAGGGAACATATGTAAATCAATGTGCAATAACTATATGTCTCTGTTCCTTTTCTAGGATCAATTCACATCATACTCCACTTGACATGAAATTACATCTGGCGTACTTTAGATGAACTCGAGAGCTCTTTGTCTAAGCTAAAAACTTTCAACGTGGTGAATATGACGGTTTCAATGATTACTACAGCACCTCTGAATTCTCGACTATTTTTTCTGCTGTTACAGATCTGTCATCTTTGGAAAGATTTTTCGAAAATATAAGCCAATAGATTAATTTGTATATGTACAGCTCTCAACTTATTAAAACACTTCTCGAAATTCACGAAAACGTTTCTGTTTATAGTAGAAGAATCCATCCATGACATTGAAAACCTCCGTCACAATCCAGACAGTTGAGGAGTCTTGTGCGAACTTAATTCAGGTTTAACGGTAAAGACTTGAGGAGCAATGTTGCCAGATCTGGAAAAAATGGGTAACTTCCGCCATTCCCTACCTTCACAAAAACGATCTTACCATTAGATTCCAGAACAAAGATTTTCTGGTCTATGGGTCTTTCATGCCATAACTCCTGGTCAGATCCGTAAAACTTGATTCGCGAAGGGGTAACCGTCGCTCATGGCAAATAAAGTTGAATAAAATGCCAAATAAAAGTTTTAGACCTTTTCTTCATTTTACCGGTGATCTTGTTAATATACTCGCCGATAACTACTGCCACAATAAAGACGGGTTTTTTAATTCTATTTACATAAGCCAGGGTAGGTCTATCAAGATTGGCCGGGAGCAACTTTATATCAAGATATTGTCCATAAAATACTCTTCATTGAGATTTAAAGGGAGGTGGTTTTTGGACGCACATTTCGATAATTTCTTGTTCAAGTAGAGTTGTACATCGTCTGCGTACAGATGGATGTTACAGTCCTAGCTGACATCGGAATGGTTGGTATTATATAGGCTAAACAATAGTGGTCTAAGAATTGATCCTTGAGGTTATACGTAATTTAAAGGTACGATGGGCGATAATTGGGACTAATTCGCCATAAAAGTAGCTATAGAAGAAATCAGCACTTCAAAGTCATTACCATCTAAAACTTTCCAAATATCACTGCTGTACTGGTAACTTATAAGAGATCGGTACGTGAAACCCAACTTCAAGCGAGTTAAGAGAGTTTTGCTTTCCAATTGTTTTTATATCTGGTAATACATTATCTTCTCTAGGCCTAATACACTTACCTATATAGGCCTGGATTGCGGTATTCTAATAAATGGGAAATGTGGTCCAATGTGGTCAAGCAAGCATTAAAGATATACGAGAATGCAATTATATGAGGTAGAGCTATCTTGAAAAATTGGGTGGAGACTTATCTGGTTTTACTGATTTTGTCAAAATTGACACAACAGAAACTAAAATCGTCCGTCTGCGCCTCACCAACAGGGCAGTAGAGGTACAAATAAAGAAATAACTATGAGTAAGTTATGAGTTCAAATACAGGAAAAGTGAGTGTTTAAAACAGTTGAGTGTACAAGCTCCTAAAGAATTTCTCTGAGCAATTGGCAGAGTATTCCAAAATTTGATCATGAAGACAAGAACTTGGCGCTTATAATAAAAATATAATAACTGTAATATGAAATAATGTAAGTAGTCATGTAAATATTTTGGTAAACAGTATTTAATAAGTTTAGCCAAGAACAAAATACAACGAAATGTTACATATAATACTAAGCTGCAACCAAAGACTTAGAAAACAAGCTGTGAGATATAATCATATGTGCCGAGGCTGTAAGTATATCTTACAATTGAATTTAAAGTAACATTGAGCTTATATGACGATTGCGAGTCTAGTTCCCTAAACACTTCACATCCGTATATAATTACCGGAATAAGAAATGAGTGGCAAGAAATGGGCGTGTGGAGAATGGTATACATGCATTATGTGCCCATAGTGCAAGAAGATCACCATATAACTCTCCTTATGAACTGTCAACATGATCACTCCACAATAACCTTTTATTGAACTCCTACTAAGTTTTGAGCGGAATTCACAAAGCATCGTCACCGGTCTAGACAGGAACAGCCGAGCATCATCTGCTTAAAAGTGTAGTTGTCAATGATAATATTACAAAAAGAAATGGTCCTAATATGGAACCTTGTGGTACTCCAGAATTTATTCCCAAAAAGAAGAAGAGAGCCTGACATTGGAAAAATTGCTTGAGACCGACCACTCAGTTAACTGAAAATCAAACGAGCAACATAAGAACTAAGATTAAATTGTGTGATAAGTTTTTTGCAAAGAATTCCATGATCAAGAGGATCGAAAGCCTTAGAAAAATCGAGGAATACAAGTGCAGTAAAATTATAATCATCCACTGTGATTCTAATGTCATTAGTGATTTCTAATAAGGCAGTCATACAGCAATGCACCGAGAACCGACACGAATATTGAAAATTTGAAATTTATTTTATTTTCTCGATTAATAATTATTTTTTGGTTTCACTTTTGTTGTTCGCTTTCGGGTCTAGACAATGATAAATAATATTATCATTACCTGGATAAAGGATCATTAAACTACATATTTTTTTTTTTCAGTTATAATCATCAACATTTCACAGATAGTGCTAAGAAAAGATCCTAAAAGGGCAATAGGCATTTGGCCTTACATGAATATTCGTGAACAAATATAAGAGATGTCTTAAGCAATGCATTATGATACTCTGAACAAATTTTATTAAATGTTGTTTATTCCATTAAGCGGGGGAAGGCTTTGGGTTCTGAATTACTTAGGTCCTAAGAAGAGGTTTGAATACCCACATCCCTATACTCGGGAGCTTAAATATCGATGCCCATTCGCACCGTTTTAGTATATATTTCCCTATTTTCTATTAAAACTGAGGTACTAGATTTTTTCGCTTTAGATCGGCTCTAACTCAGTAGAGTTATGTACGATCGGAAAACGGGTTTCACTGTTAGCCTCAGCTAATTACCAGCTACAATTCATGGAAGAATTGTTTTTCTCTGAGTACTTTTAGGGCGGGGTAGGAACCCCCGGTGGGGGCCGAGTGGGTTAGGAACCCCCAACGTGGGCCTGGTTGTTACAGCACGGCGTGTTGTATATCAAATTAAAGTCTTGCCGGGTACTATCGGGTGGTGTACTTTTTTCTCTATTCAGAAAACTTTCTCGAGGCAAATTTTACCACTGGAAAATCCATTTTCAACACTTGGGTCGCATACAGCCCAGTTAGAACACTTCGCATTTATTTTTGCAGTTCTTTCTTTCATTGTTATTAGAGCTCTGTTGTGAATATTTTTTCTTGTAGCATAGAGTCCACTTTTTCACTCCAAAAACTCCTCAAAATATATCTGATCGTCAAAGATTTCCCCCGCTTAACCCTGGAATGCTACCCGTGAGTAAATTTTACTCACTTTCTGCTTGAAGGCTGCACTGCTCTTCACGACATATTACCACAGCGTCCCCACTTCTTAAGTGCATTACCTGAAGCGTGATTGTTAGTTTAAGGGAGGGAGAGCCTTCCCAGCATGTCAGTCCTCTCATTCCTCATGCTACTCATTGGCCGGGAACCCCAAATTGTAGTATAAAATCTATTCATGACAAAAAAAATGTATAAAATGTGATTCCTTCATTTCTAATTATCCTTACTATATTAATTAAAATTTCTTTATGTAAATCTTAAATTATTCTTGGGGGAATGCTGTTCTTTCGATTTTCTGTTATCGTATTCCGCTAAAATATTTCAATTCTTTTGTTTATAATTTACTCGTGTGTGAGTAATATTTACTCAGGGTTACCAATAAGTGAATATCAAAACGGGTTAGTATTACAGGGTTAATACAAAAAAATGTTATGTAGGGCCTAATCTTGTTTGAAAAGTGGGCATTCCTCTATACAGACTGTTGTAGATGCAACAAATTGTAATGTGGTAAAAGTCTTTTTGGCGGCAGGTTAATGTCACACCATAGAATTTATTTTATTTATTATTGTTTTATAATGATTACGGCTTTCATCAATTATTAGACTTTATAAAACAGTATATCAAACTCTTGGGAAGTTGTCGTATTCCTAGCACAATTCAGATTACTTCAAACATTTTATATGTGCTGCTAATTGGGGGTCAACTAAGTAATTTTAATCTGACTTAACTACAATTAGTTTCCCACTTTATTAAAAATCATACACTAATTCACTGTGGCAATTAACTAAGTGACATAATAATGAAAATGTTAAAAAAAACAAAAAACTTAATCTGCCATCGGAATCATGCTGTAGTAAAAAAACATACAGAATTATGAACATACGACGGAGATAATTACGAACACCTGGTGGAAATTAAGAGCCGCCCTCTACCCTAAATTAAAACCATCCACTCGACTTTTACTCGTAAAAAATTCATTCAACTGCTCTGAATCATGTTACGTTACGGTAACGCCATGTTAACACTTTTTCCTATCATTTATTCAGAACCGGAAATTAGACGATCATCAGGTATATGATTAGTTTACATTTGGATTACATGCGCGATATCGTGCATGAAAGTATACAGGTGCCTGCATACCTTAGAGAAGGAGTGGAAGGGGGGCGGGCACAAGTAAAACGGAAGGGTTGGATTGCAATATTCTGGTTAAACCTGGGATTCATAAAGCGTTTAGTCTTCGGCCTCGCACAATAAACATGGGCTTTGCACTTTTGCAACACAAAACTCCCAGTTGTTGGTACATTTGGTTGATGGGTTCGGTTCGGTTTTATCTTATTTTCATGAATCTTCCCTTGGTTTCCGATTTTCCAATCTACAGTTAAAAGCTCAAACTACTGAATACGTCATCGTCTGTCGCCCTCTTTAACATCAGGTTCACACGACGATTAACAGGTATACAAGTTAGAGCCCCGGTAGATAACTACTGTTCACGTAAATTATATATGAGCTCGATGCCATAATTACAGCTTGGCTCGACTTTCACTCCATTGATGGGGTGCAGTTATGAATTGCGGATGGGGAGAGTGTTAGCCGGAGGCGGCAAAGGAGCAATATGGAGTAATGGGACCTATAGGTTTATTGGGCTAGTAGTTTCTCATTCGAGTGAAAAGCTTAATATTATTAAGGCCATCATATATATGTGCCTAACCATACTACCTGTCAGAAATACATAGTACCTACGTACATAGTAGCTATATTGAAGTACATATGTAGTACGTACAGTGGCAACATACCGTTTGTTTGGGATACCCAGACACACTGTATTTCGAGGGTGCAGGTTGAAGAGGCTTTTGAGTGCTGTTTCCAAGTTAAGGCAAGTTTATGAGAATTGCTATGTAGTTGTATGCCTACCGGATATGGATGTGCAATATATTCCAGAAAATTGAGTGCAAATTTGTTTATCATTAAATATTTGATGAAAGTGTTTAACGCCCATGTTGTTCTTCCCGTCTAATTGAGTACGCCGCTCTATGATGCCTACCATGCTCAAGTATACTGTAGAAGAGGCGAAACGAATGCTCTTTGATGATTATGCGAAAACTTTATTTGCAATGCAGTTGCTTTAATGACTAAACAAAGAAGCTAGCTCTTGGCGAAACGATTCGATTTCTTATGGTGATTTATGATAAAATCCATGGCACGGCATTATGGCGCGCTGTTCTTCATCTTTGTTGTGGAACGACTAAAAGTAACATGAAACAGTAATAGAAAAGCTTTTTATTTTCTAGACGAGACGAAATGTTATGATGATGGTTCTGTTAGTTCTATATCCAGTTTTTTTTCTTTATCTTTTCTGATGAATAATTAACGAGATTCTTGGCCATGTACCACAAACTCACACTGCTTAAGACTATGAAATATGGTGAACGAATGAAAGGGGTATTGAGTAATTTTATTTTCCCTATGCTCGAACAATGGGGTAAAGTGTGGAATTTATAATGAACTAAAATGCATTAAAGAGTAGAATACTGAACTGAACTCGAAAGATCTTTCTTAACCATGGATAGTCGTTAGCAGTTTGTCTTGTTAGATATGCACCGGATTCTGTTTCTTAAAAAAAAAACAGATTGAGTTTGATTTAATATCGCGTATAGTCTGAATGTTGTTTTAGTGGCGGATAATAAAAAAATCTTGGGAGTTTTTTGAAATATGTTTCACTCTAAAATATTAGGATGATGATATAGGTTGAACTATAATTTTTATGAGTTAGGGTAGGTTACCTCACCCCCTCTAGGTGCCGTTCGAAGTAAGTAGACTAGACTTCACATAGACCTTCAGTGGGTTCATGTGTCCCTTGAGCTCATGGAATAACTTTTGAAACTGCCCCAGATCCATCCTGCTTCCCTTAGGAATCTCAGGATTGATCTGAGCTCTTTGCTTTACAGCTTTCCAGATTTAAAAAAGTAGGTACCTGATAACCTACCCCTTTTATTTATTAGAGCAGTGTACTCGCATAGTATGCGTGTGGGCGGATTCGATTTTCTCGAATACTTGTAGCTCTTGCAGAAATTAGACGTCGCAATTCCCAGTCTTCTAGCATGGCCTCCAATGACTCAGTGACTCATAACGACCCTACTAAATTCCTGGTATTTGTTCGAATGAGTTCTCTTTTCCTTTTCCTGGCAGATGCACGCCACAATTACCTTGCAGTAAAGTAGGTTTCCCTGTTGATCCGCCGGATGCTTGCGTTTTGATAGGCGCCCCTGATAAGATCCAATTCTAAAGTTCCCTCGATATCCTCACATAAGCTATCGCTGTGGAGTTATCCATTTAAGAGCCTTTTTGACAACTCATCGGCCATCTTATTGCCTTGGATATCCATGTGGCCAGGTACCCAGCATAA
Organism: Dioctria rufipes; assembly: GCA_963924295.1. Taxonomy (NCBI): domain Eukaryota; kingdom Metazoa; phylum Arthropoda; class Insecta; order Diptera; family Asilidae; genus Dioctria; species Dioctria rufipes. The sequence continues at coordinate 32,900,289 of OZ002743.1, forward strand.
GGTCACCTTGTGCCATATAGTCAATTCCTCAAGGTCAGTCTTGCATAACTGCACCAATGTGGATCGCTGTCAGGTTGTCAGTGTATATGCAGATGTGCCATGCGAACTATCTGCACATAGATACCAATAATGCCACCTGGTAAACCGCTGCAACCCTGCCTGAAAGACACTCGTGCCACTGGCAGTCTCAGATCTTCTAGCGCCAATAAATTAAGCATACCCTTCAGTGTCACCATGGGCGTGATGCGCAGATATGCAGTTATTCCCATGGTTTTGAACAGCAAATCCAGGTGGAACCGTGGGGCCGTAGTAGAGGATCGGCCGAACTATTGCTGTGTCCATTTTACGAGTTACTATAATAAAACAAAAAAAAAAAAAAACAAATAAATAATAAGATGGCGGATATATTTTTATAGCTGCTGAACATAAGCTTACCACGGAAAGATCTGGGGAGACATAATCACGAAGACTGTCATTAAAATGAAATAAGTTTACATTATTTATCTGATATGAAAGTACAGGGTGCTTCAGAATAATCTTTTACCCATAACCCCCGTAAATACTCTAAAAAAATATGTTTAGTGTAAAATAATACCTAACCGTCAAAGCTTATCAAGAAAAACTCAACCGTCTCTCTACTCGTCTTGTGTGTCTGGATAATGGAAAATTTTTCTTAATTTTCCCCAAATTGTAACGATGTAACTACATGCAAGCACTTTTGAAATAAATTTGTTTTTCCTAAATTGGTGTGGGAACAAGAAGAAAATGTGGATTACTTTGCAGCGACACTTTCGTTCCAGACCGCAAAACCAATAGTTCGCGAAAACCGCTGTAATTGCTGTAAACAAATTTCAGTAAAATACTTTGAAACTCCTTCCGACTTAGTTAAATAAGCCCTTGAATTTGTAAAAATTACAAAAAACAAAAACGCAAACAGACTAATGACAACGTCCACTAAAATAGCACCAAAAGCAAGAGAATAAACTTTTTTGACTTAAAGAACTATTCCTCAGCTATTTTGATTATGAATTGCATTCAGTCTAGATAACCTTTTTTTTCTAGAACCAATTCATTTTAAGTCTACACAAACGGACGGACAATCTTGTGACGAAATGGTAATTCCCACCTGTAGTATCAGCCGCAGCGTTACGGCTGTCAAGCCAACAGTCAGACTTGATTCACGGGCATAAGATAGTCCTAGAGGCTTAACGTGACCACCTGCTAAGCGGCATACTTCTCCCAATATCTAGAGTATGTGCGCCTATGCAAGCTAGAATCTGACACTCTTTCTTCTGGCATATGGATTACCACAACCACCACGATCCATCAAGGGACCTACAGCCGTGTTGAGTTGAATAGTAAATCAATAGCAAACTATCTAGGGCGCTTCAACCCCGTGGTACCAAGTTAGTAATGTCGGCTATCGAATTGGTATGGCTGCATAGTCCATGACCATAACGCCATGGTTACTCCCAGTGGTTTATTCATGCAGATATCCTGTTATGAAAAGAGACTGGTTACTCCATTCGGGCTTAAGATCTTATTGACACCGAGGTGTCAGCGGGGAGAGGTCACCCATTCAAGTCTCGAGAGGCTAGAGATTACAGCCGGTTATCTTATAGTTGCCATGCATACTTGACTTATAAGAACTACTATCATAGATACATAACTTCTCAATCCATTAACTCTTCCAACGTCTTTACCCCTTGCCTAGAGCTAATGTTTGAGAATTTTATTATATCTGACTTACATGAGCACGGAAATCGTACTCTACCACAGAGTCAAAAATTTTTATATTTTATTTTGCAGTAAAATCTCGCATATTAGTACATAACTTCTTTTTATGTGACATTCAGGAGCTATCATCAGGTCGCCATTGTACCCTATTACAGTGCCCATGATGGAAAATCCAAAAGCGGTCTTCGGTACAAAAAACTTCCTTTAATTCAACCAATTTCGTCGTTATTCATGCATGATTTCCTCTTATATATCTTTCATCTTGGCAGACTTGCGCGTCACATTCTCATCTTTAATCGCCTCACTGGCGTTAGTCTTCATATTGAGATCGTACTAGTTCAGGCTGACGTAGGGACATCCTGGAAAACTTATCTAATCTCAGAACGATTACCACCGCCAAGTCCTTATAGGGACGACTAGATTCTAGTCCAGGTAATTTAGGTATGGAAGCTCTCCACTCCCATTTCGGCTGTTTACGTAGCCAGCAATTGGACCGTTATGAGGTTAATCTAGTTGAGTAATCTAGTTGAATCCAATCCACCTTTGTCAAGTAGTACTGCCACTTTTATAGAACAATTGCCGATTCAAGTCATTTCATTTGATCACCTCGTAGTAATTGGAACAGTTTTCTATCATAAGCTTTGGCAGCCTCTAAAACTTTCAGCCATCGGCTTCTTCTGTCAAGTTGGTTTTTCCAAACCGCCGCTGTTCCTGCTCCAGGCAGACCTGTAAGCTATACAGGGCAGCTTCATCCTACTGAGGACATAGTCATTGTGTACGCATATCCACAACACACTTGGCATATCCCTAAAACTTCAAAACCGGCTGCACATATGGTAGGTGCAAGATTGATGACACTTAATCATAGAAACAAGTTTATTGCAAAAACGTTTGCATTGTATGTTGGTATATAGGGTGCTTTCACCTAGGTAGTCAATAGAGCAGGAGACGATAGTACTTATCCAGACAAATAAAAACTTTTATGGACGGGGAGGGCGCGGGTCCATATCAACCGTTTAGGAGTTACGGGGTTATTAAGAAAAAAATCTAGGTTTATAAAAAAAAAAACAAAAGTACAGAGTGTACGGTCACCACATAAAGGTATAATAGGTCAAATAAAAGGGGAGGGTCAACAGTTTACAGATTTTATGAAAAACGCCAGGTTAACGACCGTTTTGAAAAAAAAAAAATAGAGGTCAAATTACAAAAAAAAAAAAAAAATAAGAAAATCCGAAATTTTTAGGTTAGACCACAATATCATCTGCAAGGAGAGGAATACTTGGCTGGTTGAGCAGTCGTTCGAAAGGCGATGAAGTTCTGCATATAACCTGCTATAGACGGTGACACCGGTATTCCCTGTACTCTTTAAGATACATAGTGTTTTGTGAAAAACTAGATTTTTTCTAAATCACCCTGTAACTCCGAAACGGTTGATATTAACCCTCCTTCCATACAATTTTTCGTTTCTCTATGACCTCTCGCTCTACGAACCACCTAGGTGGAAGCATCCAGTATGCGTATAATTAAATAAAGAGCAACATTCTGAGTTTAATTTCATGGGGACAGCCGAACTTTAGCAGTGTATTCCTTCATCGGATCAGCATTTTGGCGAATCTTCCCTTAGTGTCTTTTAGTCATTCATAAAGAAGTATATATCAATTCTAAAGACAGCATAGTCCTCAGCTGGGCTGAAGGCAGCACTGCCCTAGCTGGCTGCTTATGGAACAAGTGTTCGATCAGCAAACATTACAGCCAACACGGACTCCTGCTTCAAGTCAGGACAGTCTGGTCACTCTCCGAATGGATGCCGATTGACAGCCATTCAGGAAAACACAAATCACTTCAGAGGGCGCAACAACTGTGGATTTTCACAAAAGGAATTGTCATTAACCCACAAAAGTTCAATCAGTTCAGTATATTTAAGCAAGAAAAGTAGACTATAGATGTATCATTAGTGCTTTAGGAGATAGGACTAATCGATAGATCCAAACTTATGGTATTATTATCTTCTATTAGCTGAGAGATTGTAGACATAAAAAACTTGTTAATATCATTAGGATTCAAGTCGGAATCCGAAGGATGGCATCCAATTACTTCAAATTAGACCACAATTTTTTTTTTTCAAGAGAGGTTGTGATCAAACCGAAAAAACTTTTCAATATTTATTCGATATTTTATAACTTTCATTACTACTTAAGAGAGAAATTTTTCTTATATGTCTACTTAAAAAAAAAGGATTCTCTTGGCAGTTTTTTTTTGTCATTTTATTACCGCCGAAAGCTGAATTTCACTTCAAATGAGAACCACTTCAACCCTATTCCAGCTCCATTTCGAAAGAAAGAAAAGTTTGAAAACTTGTACTAAGTACATCGGCAACCAGAAGAGACTATTAACCTTCTTTGTAGCTAGCACGAAGGATGTGATTGCAGATAAAATTTATGGAAATAATATGGCAGAAATATTAAGGTCAAACAGACGAGGCTAGAGAACGAAGCTTCTGGTTGTCGTTCCCTGCCTCTATCTCATTCCACCCAGAAAAAAAAAACCGGTGGCATCAAGCAAAAGTGTAATTCCGTTCTAATGTTGGGAAGCCTTAAAGTTAGGAAACGTTCCTATTTCTAATGATAAATTGCCGTAGAGATAGGCCGGAGGAATGTTACTGATAGGATCCAGAGAATTGTGAAAAGTACATGGAGAATTCGAAAAGGAGGATTTCTCATACAGAAGAGCATATGTATATGCATATACCAGTATATAAATATATGTATGGATTCGTGTATGTACATGCGGCAATAACGTGGGTTCCACGAGAAAAGAAGCCCGACATGATGGCATAGGTGGTAGGTGGTAGATGGTTGGTAGTACTTGGTATAGTAGGCATTTCAACACTCACCCTCATATCCTTTTTGTCTATTGATTTTGGCAGAGCCTCTTCTACATACTATAACGATATGCATGTGCTGCTTTGCACTCTTCTCATACTCTACCACGTTCTTTAGCAGATGTGTAAACGGACAGCATGGCAAGGCAGAAGCACGTCTCACGTCTCTTAAAGGATTGCCTCAATGGCTATAGTTAAGTCTATTGCTAATCAATATATTCTAGCTACTATTCTGCGCCCTGTAGAGCTTTAAAGGGAATTTTTTGTTGTTGTTTTTCGTTCACTCTTTCATCTACTAAGTATGTATATTGGTGACGTGGCAGCCCCAGGACATCTCGTTGTAGAGGCGACTTGGCATAAAGTAAGTTTATAATAGAGAAGCATCTTGGATGTGGGCTTTCAGAGCCAGCCAGAGCCACCCTTAAAGTCTAGCGCAATTTCTGACATATCACGATAGCTACACTCTAATATACGTTAACACTTGAATGAATTACTTCAAAGTCTGTATCAACGTAATTATATGAATGAACTTTTCTAAAGGGAAAACTCTATATAGGTACTACGTAGTACATAGTTTAAGTGACAGGAAAATTAATGGATGACGACGCAGGGTTTTTTTCTTCTTGTTTTTGTCCTGAGTTTTTGATAGCTGTCTTTCAGATGAATTGTCATCTTTTTATTGAACGCTTTGGTACTTGAGTATCATTTTGATATAGATTCGAACAGTTTTTGTTTTTGTTTTTTATTATTTTCAGTATGGTTCTCGTGGAATACTTTTTAAAGTGGCAAGTAATGAAAGGTATTACTGATAATTAATTAATTGCTTTAGAAATGTATATATGTCTAGAAAGTCACGCTTCCACCCCCTTGATCGATGTCATCGACAATAATTTGATATGCGTTCGTGTGCTGCAATATCCCTTACTTTTCTTACCTCTTTATCTTAGGATTTTACAAGATTTATATATTTTCCTTTATAATTTAGGAAAATCATGACCACTCCCTTAAAATGTTCGAGAGATTCTAGTTCAGTAGTTGTCAAAGTAAACTTTTCGGTGATTTTTTATATGACTGCCTTTTCTAAGACTAACTGTGACCTTAGCTTTATTAGCTTTAATCATTTGACGAGATTTCCATCTATGTACTTCTCTTGAGATGAGGGACCTTGTACTTGGCGAGCAAATAATTCTGAAGCGTAATTCGGGCTTTTCGGAGTGCTCTTCTAGTGGTCCTAATGGTGTTCCTGCATCTGTTTTGAAAAAATGTCATCTGTCTCTTGTTCCTATTCTGTGTTATTTATTTAATTTATCTATTCGTGGTGGTGTGTTTTATAGTTTATGGGAACTTTCTGTTATTATTCCCTTGCACAAGAGAAAGGAAAGAGGAACGATGTTTCTAATTATAGGCCAGTCGAAATTTTACTTTGTATTGCAAAGCTATTTGAAGCCCTAGTTTCTGACGTTTAAACTTTTCATTATAACTTGACGATTACACCAAGAAGTACAGCTTGCATGCAAGCCTCCCTTCCGAATCGTTTTTAAATTTGACAGTAGAAGGGATGTCTTATCAGCTTGCATGCAAGTTCATTTAAAAAAATTGCTTTAAGACTTATATATATCGGCAATTATAGATATAAAGGAAGCAGCAGAATCGGAAAAGCTAAAGAAAAAAGGAAGAGGAATATTTTTTCCGTTATCTTGAAAACTGTATAATGTCACATGAGCTGCTATGATTTTTCAGAATGCAAGTGTGCTGAAATCTGAGCTGCATACATGGCAGTGTGTGTTACATGTGCAAGAAGTATGAAGTACAGTTTTTATGGTGGTTTTTCTACTGCGTTTACAAACACTTTTGGTATTCCGCAAGGTTGCCACTTCGGTCCGCTGCTGTTCATTATTTATTTATATTAATGATGTGGTCTCAATTCTGAGCAATTCTAGCATACTCTGTTATGCTGATGATGCTAAATGTTTTCGTATAATTTCGGACTTTTCTGTTCTAAATTCCAATTTAGCCATTTTTCAGGATTTTGGTGTTCTACTAATCTTCTAACTTTGAATATTAGTAAGTATACTACTATCCCTGTATTTGGATTATACTCTAGATGGAAAATTATTGATTACCCTTGACAAAACTAAATCTTTAAGAGTCGTTTCCAACTCTCGTTTCTCTTTCGAGGATCATATTGACTTCATTGTTTAGAAGGCTAACGCTATTTTATGTTTTCTGAGAAGATAGTCTAAGTACACGACGATCACTATGTCGCAAAATCTCTCTATTGTATCTTTTTCAGACCTATCTTTGAGTACGCTTGTTCTGTCTGGGCTGGCCTCCTTTTTACGCAGTGCATATTACTCGGATTGAGGCCGTTCATTGAAGATTCCTTAGGTTTTCTTTTCATAACTTTTCTTGGAGCGATCCAATTATTCTGCTTTTATACTTGCAAAGGCTTAGTCTGCTTTCTTTAGATACTCTAAATTTTTTGCGGCTCTAAGCATTTCAACGTCTCCTCGCTGCCTTAGGTATAATGATTTTTTCCAAGTACCTCATCCCAGCATTAACTACGGTATGCATGAGCCGATATCTGCGGTGTTTCGCCTTTTTAATACCACTTATTTCGAATGCATTGATTTTGACTAAAGCCCAAATCAAGAGTAATTTTTATTAATATTATTATCTCTAAGAATCGTTTTAAGGCTAGTTAGTAACCAGTCTTTGATGAACTCGAAGTGAATAAATAAATAAAAAAAAGTCTAACAGTAGCTGGTAAATCGTATGCATAGTGTTAATAGATTGCGCCATATATAATTCCTAGTCGACTCAACCTACATAATTATGCTGTTTGCTTATATTATATTTGCGAATTGCGATATGGTTTAAAAATGTACGAAATATATATTTCCACGGCGTTTTAATATTTTAAGTCTTAATGGGGTGTTGGAAATGAGAATCATGTCTGCTCGATCGAATGTTGCTTAAATTTGGGCTATCAGAGTAAATTAGTTATTTTCTAAACCTTGAAAATTAAGGTATATTTGCTCATAATAAATTCCTAGTTTCTTGAAAATTTTATGAAAGTTAGTAAGTAAGAAATTCTGGATTCTATAGAAATTTATAAATTTTCAGATATTTCCTGATTCATAATAATGTTGATGACTTTTAGAGTCAGTTTATGAAAAATAAGACGAAACGTGCGAGATTCACAAAACCACTTTGATGAAACATTCTTAGATCTGTTTTGTTTTTCAAATAATCGTTTTAAGAATGTGTTGGACGAAATAATCCATATTCGAAGTAGTTCAACATGTTCATGCTAGACTAACATTTGGAAACCCTTTTCCACACCACCGTAGGGGTAGAGTTCAAGGCGCGTTTTGGTTTTTTGTGCTAACCACAAATAGGTCTTACACGGTGTGTCTTAATTGCAATGCATCATTTTGTATGTAACTCTAAGATATTTATTTTGTTGACCGGTAATAAATGTATGTCCAAATAAGGATGATACAGGCGGTCGATAAAGTTATCGAGAAATATGTCTTCAGATTTTAATTTTTGACCAATCTTTAGACGTCGATTGGCTAATCGTAATGTCTTTAATCCGTTTTTTCAAAAATTTCTTTTCAAAATCCTCCTAGTCCTGCATATCCTGGATAGTCACCAATGCATTGATTGTTAAATAATTTATCCCGTAGTCGCCTATCATAAATTTTAAATTCTAGTATATTACATATGTATACACGCATATTGATTGTATTCCGGAAGATACTTCTATCTAGTACAAAATATTTTGGACGAACCTAAGGAAATTTCGAAAATTAAATTTTATTTTCGGATAATATGTTTCTTGAAAATAACTATAGATTTCTTTTAAATGTCCCGAAATTAAATGCCTTTGCACGTGGTCCTTTTATCCATCAATCTAGGAATAAGGATCATGATTTTTTTTTACCAATATAATATGATATTTTAAAATCAACAAAAAGAAATACGAAATACTTATTGCCGGGCTTCACTCGACTCAACTCATCCTTACAGCAAAACTGTTCTACTGCTTCAGTGAAATTAGTGTCAATACTTCTATTAAGCCGCTTACGAAATAGCTCATTTCCTTGCGCAGACATCTGCGCGATTTCACCTTTTAATCTGAAGTTTCATATGAAAATGTTTTTTTTTTTTTAGTTTTTGTAAGCCTATTTTGTACGTAACTTTTGCTGTCAGGCCTTCTTCAATCAAACAGTTCCGAAGGCTCTCATTGAGTGATTCTAAAACTGCCTCCTATACGACCGGATTCTGTAATACGGACAATTAGTGAAGTCGGGAATGCGAATTTTCGCATTCTCCCTCCCTAATTTTCCATTCGCAATTCACTAATTTGTTTGGAGAATTAGGGAAAACTTGAGCAGTGTGAAAAGCGCGAATCGTCAGGGACGATAAAGGGTATCAGTTTTTGGTGTAGAGGGTGGATTTTTTTTTTATATTCAAGGTACATGGATCTGGCGTCGAGAAAAATTGAAATTTTTTCTTAAGGGTAGTTTTTGAGAGATATAGGGGGTGTTTTTTTTAGTTTTTCTGGAATATCTGGAGAGCGGAGATGAGAGAAATGTAAGTGGTATGAGAAATAATTAGAGCTCGGAGCAAATATGATAGAGGAGGGAAGTTGGGTGGGGAGGAACTTTAATTATTCAAAAACGGTTTCTTTATACCTGGGTCATATACACCCCAGTCACTCCAGTTGCTATATTTTGCACATATTTTTTCCGTTCTTGGTTTTACATCCATTACTATACTCTGTTGTGAATATTTTTCTCGTGAAAATTTAATTTCCATGACTTACCAATTCTTCACAATGATGAGTTTAAAATATGAACTTTAAAAAGAACTAATTCACTTATCTCCGAAACCGTTTATTGGACTCAAAAGCTAATTACATATCTAATTAGGGAACGAAATGTAGATCCGCTTTAATCTTACATAAAAGCTTTCATGTGGATATTTAAAATTTTTATACCATCTTTTCTGTATTGTAAGACGACCAAATTGATCATACAGAAATCAAAGTGGATAATTAACTGTCAAAACTAATCTTATTTCTCAAATTCCCCAATTTTCCGTGTTACAGAATCCTGCCCGTGAAGTTTCAGATTGAGAGCCTTGCTACACTATAGGAGTAGGTACATAATTTTATGTGTGTGTACATATTACTATCTGCTAACTGCTATCTATAAAATTACATGCATGATGTCTCCATCATTTTATTATTACTCCTTTTTCATCCTACAGCTACATCTGATTTATCTATTACTATTATTATTATTATTTTTTTATTATCAATGATCTTTAAAACAAAATTTCGTTGCTAAAAGAGGGCGTTTCATATAACCAGGAACCGTATAATCGTCAGTACGGCTTGGTTCCTGCCTGCCGTATACGCCAAAGCAAACAGCCAAGCTGACCTCATATATAGACTTAAAACAAATTTTAAGTGTGAATTATATGAGGGTAAATACTACGTATTTACTTGAATGCCTCGCAAGACTTAGCCCTATGCGGAACTCATTTCATGGAGAGATTTGCTATAAAAATTCATAGTCAAATAGGTAGGTTGGTAGTATAGGAAGGTAGGTAGCTTACGTCGGTAGCTAGGTTAGGTAGGTAGTTAGGTAGGTAGGTAAGTAGCTTAGGTAGGTTGGTAACTTAGGTAGGTAGAATAAAAAATGTATGTAGGTAGCTTAGGAAGGTGATAGGTAGCACAGGTAGGTAGCTTACGTAGCTTATGTAGGTAGGTAGATTAGGTAGGTAGGTAGCTTAGGTAGGTAGGTAGTTGAGATGGGTTAGTAGATTAGATAGCTAGAAAGCCTAGGTAGCTTAGGTATGCTGCTAGCTTTCGTAGGTAGGCAGCATAGGTAGGTAGGTACTTAGCTTAAATAGGTTTGTAGCATAGGTAAGTAGATAGGTAGCTTCGGTAGGTAGTTATAGGTAGGTATGTAGCTTAGGTAGGAAGGTAGCTTATGTAGTCAGGTAGGTAGCTTAGATAGGTATTTAAGTAGGTACCTTAGGTAGGTTCCTTAGGTAGGTAGGTAGCCTAGGTAGGTATGTAGCTTAGGTAGGTAGGCAGCTTAGGTAGTTTGGTAGCCTAGGGAGGTATGTAGGTAACTTTGGTAGGTTGCTTATGTAGGTAGGTAGTTAAGGTAGGTAAGTAGGTAGCTAGGTAGCTTACGTAGGTAGGTAGGTAGCTTACGTAGGTAGGTAGGTTAAGTAGGTAGGTAGCTTAGGTAGGTCGGTAGCTTAGGTAGGTAGGTAGCTTAGGTAGGTTTGTAGCTTTGCTATGAATTTTCATAGCAATACTCCCTAAAAAGAGAAAAACCAAAACAAGCTATTTTTGATCGTTTTAGTGTGGAATGGCTGCTGTACTTTCTTCTTCATTTTGTATATATCCAATTTCAATATCAACAATATCTGCATCCATATTAATATTGGCATTATCAAACTGTTCTCGATGTTGAATATCATTTATATATGTAAGCAACGTACCCGGCAGCTTACGAATCTCTATCTTGAAGCTTAAACTTAACTGCGGGATTTTTTCAGTCATCCAAGGTATTAAATCTGTTGAACTTGAACTATGTTGTACTCTTCCGAGAGAATTACAACACACTTTATTAGAAAATTTAATATTGATTCAAAGTCACTATTACATTATTATACACTATTACGTACATCTTTGTATTCAAAACTTCTCTTTATGAAACAATTCTCTTTCTTAAATAACTTTGTACTTCGGACTTCTATTTATCGCAATTGTAAATTTACAAGTGTCGGAAATATCAACAGAGCTCCTTCATTTCCTTTCATTTCTGAAAATTTATAAATTTCTATAGAATCCAGAATACTGTTGAGTAAACTCATATACTAATTTCATAGATAATTACTTACTAACTATTCATAAAATTTTCAAGAAACTAAGAATTTATTATGAGCAAATGCATGATTGATGAAACTTTCATGATTTTTTAATTCCCGATCCCGAGTTGATATTCTGATATGTTTTAAATTAGAGGATAATATAAGGTAGAGAATACAAAAAAAAAAAAAAATTAAAAGTATGTCTTCCAGGCTATTCAAGGATAACAGACAAAATCGTTATCGTTGATATTCTATTTCGGATGTGTTTTTGAGATTATATTTCTTTTAAATAGCTTGAAACTCTATCTTTCGGCTGAGCCATATTTCACTGAACAGAAAAATATATATGAATTATTAAAGAAGATCAGGACAACATTTTTTCGAAGTTTTAAAATGCTACATTTATAATAATAATTGCTATAAATACGCAATGTATAAGGACAATTTTAATTTCAATTTTTATTTTTACAAACTCTCCAAGTATGTACAATTTGCCAAAAAATAGTGATGATTATCAGAAGTTATATTATTTTAGAACGATTTCTTATGAAATGACCCTCTTATGAGAATCAAAATTAGCAACAAACAAGAAACTGCCAGGCATTAGAGCTTGCTAGTATACAAAAGCTTTGCTGAAAATGCAAGGATCAAATTGTTTTGATTTTAAATAATCGGCCAAGTGCGAGTAGGACTCGCGCACGAATGATTCTGTACCATCGTACAAAATTTAACACTATTTATTTTTTTCAAATGAGAATAGGCGTCATGTGAAAAAATAAAGCTGTCATTTGAAAATCAATTGAAAGAAAAAATGCCTACTTATGATAATAATAATGAAAGAGAGTAAAACGAGGAAAAAAACGCCGAAAAAATCACGTTTCTTGTATGGGGCCCCCCTTTAATTTTTAATTTAATTTAATTTTTATTATTTGTTGTTATAGCGGCAATAGAAATACACACTTTGTCTACCTATTACGGTTAATGAGATACAACCTGGTGACGGACGGACGGACACCGAAGTCTTAGTAATAGGGTTCCCGTTGTTACCCTTTGGGTACGGAACCCTAAAAACCAAAAACATTAGGAACACACATAATGTACATATTTGTACGATAAAGAATGTAACCAGTAAGTGGTAAATATGTATGTAGTTATTTAAATCAGATAATAATACTGGGAAGGACTAATTTAAAAATTTATGAAATATGATAAATTTTGTCAATCAATTTTGTTCAGAATATAATTGAAGTTTTGAAGACTGAACTTGAATGAAATTTCATGTTATTGTTGATTTTTGCTGCCAATAAATTTAATGTTATTTAGATTACCTTGAACTATCTATAATCAATCTCTTCCATATGACAAAAAAAAAAGATAGAGTTTGCAACGGGCTACACAGGACGAAATTAATAACGCGCTTTATTTTCATCACCTGAAATCCTTGTAAAGTGCCTGGCATATTTCCACATGGTTTTATTCTTTATTTCCAAAGCTTTTGCTTTTTTGTCCTGGTGATGTTCTCTTTTGGCTTTTATTTTTTTACAGCGCTGCAGATAGATACATCCTCCATATTACATAACCTGTCTTTTGTATAGAGCGAAATATATAAAAAGTTGTAAACCTAGAAATACTATACATTTTGTCGAACTGGAAATATATAGATACCTAGGCCTACCTATTCATATACATATAGTAGTTCTTTTTAGATTGTTGTGTAGAACTACAGATATATATGTATATCCTCTATATATATATGTGCAGTACCGTGTTTCCACAGAGATAAAACATTTCTAACAGTGCCTTCCACTCTTTTGTTTCCAGGTTTTTCTGAACGCTACAATAGCGATGGAACGGCATGATGTATACGTTATATGTGTGGTAAGTACTTTTATACACAATCTCTTGATATTTAGAATTTTATTAAATTTATAAACGAAAAACTGGTCGAATTCCCCTGAGTGACGAAACGAAGTAAAAATGTTCTTGAGAAAACTAAATTGAATGAGTTCGTGCTTTTCGTGTGTCTGGAACTGAACTGAAACAGTTTTGACTTGACTTTAAATTAGGCCAACCAACGAAAACAGTTGGTTTTGTTTTGAGACAAAAACAAAAAAATTTCACTCTAGTTAAAATATCAAAGAGGTTTTGTTTTATTTTCAATTTTATTTTATTTCTTTGCATAGTTTCTATCTATATAGCGCGGCTGGAATTTCAAGGAGAACATAATAAAACAAGCTCATCCATAAATTTTCGAGAGGCACTATTTAATTTAATTGGGGGGGAAATGGGAAAAAAATCATCATGGAGATATTGTTTTACATTTTCGGGGGGTTATTTTTTCTTTTATACATTTTGTTTTATTAAATTTTAACTACCTATTTAAAAATTTATCGCTGTACATTGGGACAGATAGATATGTCGAAGCGAACGAAAAATTTACACATATTTTCTATAGGTGATAAATTTCAGTATTTTTGATTGGTTTGAATTTAACACAAGCGAGTTTTTATTGTAAATATTTTTTTTTTGTCTATAAAGTTAAAAAAAAAAAAATATTGAATTGGGCCTGGAAACTTTGATATATTCAATAATTGAAAATAGGGGAGACTGGGGGAAAGTTGGCACTCAGCTGGAAATCATGTATTGCATTGTGAGTTATCCATCACAATGTTTGACATAATTTTATGAATGAATGAAATTATTGACATTGCTGTAATTTTTATAGAGATAAATGTGATTTTTTGAAAAATATATATTTTTTGCTTAGTTTACCAAGACAGGGTGTTTCCAGCTCAGAGATCGATAGAGAAAGAAAAAAAAAACTTTGGTAAACCTTTTCTACAAAAGCTGTAAACTATGAACTCTCCTCCTTAATTTAACCTATTACGCCTATATATATCCTAAAAGAGTCCACAGTTTACAAGTTTTGTGAAAAAAATGTTTACTATCTTTTTTTATTTTAAAAAAGGATGTTTAAAAAATCTGAAATTTTTATTTTGGCGCGTCATAGCTCCGAGAAGAGAGGAGCGTAAGGCTATTTGGCTGGCAGTCGATGGAGAGTTTCTACCTACTAAGCGGTCTTACCGGTGACCACACACCCTGCACTATTTAAGATACACTGTTTTTGATATTTGTTCAAGAATGCATTTTTTTTATTCTCCTGTAAAGGAAGAAGAAGAAGCGTTTCGTGTTAGCAGAAAACTGTGTTTTTTTTTTTTTTATGGAAAACTAGCATATTTTCTTAATCATCCCGTAACCCCGAAAAAGGTTGATATGTCATTCGTACAAATTTTTGTTTGTCTAGGTATGTAATATCATCTCCATCCCTATGGACCTATGAGGAGGAAACACCCTGTATGCAAACGCGAAGGGAAAAATCTGCCCGAAACACAAATCTGGAGAACAGTTTTGGGTTTTCGTGGAGCTGTCATGTGTTCCTAATAAAAATAAAAATTGAAACCGGGCAAGTTGTCACCAAACTGTCGGAAGAGCAATATATTGCAAAGGTGTTATTTGATTTTTTGATTACAGTTAAATATGTAGTTCTGTCAACAGGGAAAACTAGAAAAAGGGTATTCTATTTGTTAAACTGGACTTAATAGAATATTGTTTATGGCCAAAACTACTTTCTCTTCTCCCTTTAGAGGTGAACTGTCTATGAATGGCTTGGAGCATAGAATTTAAATGATAAATTTCTCTATAAAGATAATATTGAGTTCTGGTACAAATTTATGGACGACATATTAATTTTGTGGAGTGGTTAAGGTGACGAACTAGCTATTTTTTTTTTAAATTGATAAATCCATTGGAGACTTAATAATTTTTACTATAGAAAAAGACATAAACGGGAAAATCAGTTTTCTGGATTCGACAATTATTAGACGTTGATATTTATATTAAGCCATTATCGAAGGACCGTAGCATAACCAGAGCGTGCAACCTATCCTCGTTAATTTTCGAGCGTAAATAATTTTTCACTCGCTGCGCTCTTCGAAATAGATTGTAATCGGCATACCATACAAACTAATAAATGTAGTCTGTAGTGGAGCAAAATGAAAATGATACGCTTCAACTTGGAGTAAACTAGTAAGCAAAGATCCAGTTCGATTATCAAAACTTTTAATAATCGTAATCTCCATAGGTGTACCTTTTTTTGCGGGGTGCTATGGACACATTTTTAAATTTTTAAACGTTAATGTATGGGTTCACATAGGGCGGGACTACTGAAAAAATAAATATCATCAATTTTTTCAGCCCTAGACCGGGGCTTACTTGGCCTATAGGGAAATCTGCCCCTGCGAATTAATGAATACAAAAGAAAAGATTAATACTTCAGTCAAATATATTGGACAAATACTGGGAGATATTTTAAGATCATCAAAAGCATTTTCAATCATGACAAGGCATTTAACGGAAAATAGACACAAACATAATTTAAGCATTTTACATATTGAAAATAAAAGTAAGCGATAAGATTTCCAAGAAAATTGTGAAGTTGTTAAAGCCAAAGTATCAGGTAAAAATATTCCTAATAAGTATGTTCCTCCAGTTTTAGTTGTAAAGTTTGTTTGTTGTATCGTGTCCAACCAGCTCTAATTAATTTAGGTTCGTTCATATGGCATTGGCAGAAATCTCTCGGTAGATAATCGGATAGACCGAAACCCGTACGTGTTAGGGTCTTAAATATTAACGAAATTGTGAAACTCAAATATTTTTCGAAATTAAGGATTTGAGAATATTCTTAAGGTTTTTAAAAACAAAAAAACAAAAAAATGTTTTTTTTATAAACTTACAAAGAATATTGATGAATTCTGTAACCAACCGATATACATACATATGTGCAATGGTAAAAATTTACATATTGAGCAACCTTTTATCTATCACCAGACGGCAGAACTTAATACACACCAGGGTTGCAGGTAAAACTTTTTTCCCAATTGATGCAATTGAAATTTTGTGTCAATGTATAGACAAACACACATATCTTAACCAAACACACACATGTTAACCATAAAAAAATAGTGCATAAAAATTCTGAAGAAAAATTCGCATAAAAATTCTGAAGAAAAATTCCCATGAAAAATCGTAAGAGATTTTTTTTGTCCATTTAAGATATTAATTCAACTTTTAAAAATAATTCAACAAAGAAGCAAAAAGAAATGCCTGTGGAGAAATGAAATGGACTCTTAACTAAAAATGGACATGTATTGAAAAATCGAATCTAACATATTTCCGAATCGAAACTTTACTAAAAAAAATGGTCAATACCTAATAATGCATACAGGGTGTTCCGTGTGTGGTCTTGCACCCGATGGCTATGGTTAGGAGGGTGGGGGGGGGGGGTTCTAAAAGTTTGCGAGATAAGGAGACTTAAAGACATTTTGGTATGTTTTTATAGATTAGCCTTTAACTTCTGAACGTTATACCCTCTGATGATATTTGGATAGGTATGTTAAAAAAAAGTACAAAAAACTCTGATAGAGTTACATTTTTCATTCAGCAGAGTATGTAAACCTAAGCTCTTGAGATTTTAAAATCCAATATGCAATATGAAAAATTTGCGTTGATAGATGTTTTAAAAAACATCGGGATCAAATTCCAAAATTTTAAATTGTTGAGCCATAACTTCAAAACGGAGAGGACAGGGAAACATTTATTGACCGTTAGATTACCTATCTAACAAATTTTAAATCATTATCATAAGGTGTAACGGTCAGAAGTTATAGGGTGATCTATAAAAATATACCAAAATGATCTATAAAAATATACCCAAAATATCTTTAAGTTCCGTTATCTCGGAAATAATTAGTATTCCTCGCCTCTTCACTCATACAATTTTTTGCTTGTCTAAGCATGACCTATGCGTATCATACGAATGCAAGAACACATACGGGACACCCTGTAAAGTCCAAAAGTCCCTAGAAAAATGTTATAAACAAATTCTGTCAAATTTGCATAATTTTTCATCATCACTGGCACTAAACGGCAGCCAAGAGTACCTACTTTAAAAATAAATGAAATACTTTCAAATTATTGTGCTCCGATTACAAAAGTATTTGTTACTATGTTTATTTTTAGTTACAGAGCACATCTTAAACCCGCAATGGATGCCATTAATTATCAAAAACTACGTGGTACCTTTTGCTGTCCTTTCATATCAAAAATTCGAAAACATTCGCTATCGCCACGGAAACTCTACTTTAAAATTTTTTGATAATATAAGCAAATACCATGGCAGATGATGTCTGCATTCTCATCATTTAATTAGTATCCACACTACAAAATTCGAGGGTAGAGATAGGTCTCTGGCTAACTGACCAGATCTCATGCAGTTTTATAGCATATCTGCGGATATACATATGTCTCTAGATATATTTATGTTTCTATGATGTTTGTAGCAGACAACAGTTCACGACTCTCTCGCTCTCAGTAAAATTGGTTTGTAAGTAGATGCACGGAAAATATGGAAAATTCATTTCATTTGGAATGGGAATCACAGGATTCAGCTCGTCTTCTTTTGGTACTTGGCATGGTTGGTACTCCCCTACTCGTTCTTTGAGGTTAGACCATATGTTTCTGCCTCCATGATCTTTAGCCATTTTCCCAAAATGCTATTTTGTATGATGTTTTGCTCATGTACATTTCTGTATATACTGTATATACTTACATACATATATAGATATGTATATATATTACACGAATTCAAGTGCCTATCCATCCTTTCGCAAAGGACGATGAGATGTTTCCATAAACATTTTTGTATGCTCCAAATAGTTTTTTAATTATACCCGTGAAATGCTGTGCATCCAGGGCTTTTAAGGTTATTGCTAGAGAGTACAGCCAGAATCGTGTTTAGCATGGCGAAAGCACAACAACGACGACGACTACGACAGAGTTAAATTAAGAAAGAAAGGAAATATTCTGATAACGGTAGAATATTAATTTGCTTTACATGATTTCGTATTTGGTTAAATGCTTTTGTAGTTTGTATAACTATTCTTCTAATTAGTAGCTCGCTGATTAACATTTCGAAGAATGAATTAAGCTTTCAACTAGAATTGGAATAAAATTAACGATGCGATTTTCCTTTTAATAATATATGATGTAATTTAGCTTAGGGTAGGTACGATGTTGGTTATAGTTAATTGAAAAGGGACGAATAATTAATTAATTAAATTATTTTGAATTCTTGTACATACTACGTATAATTTTGTATATATATATTACGGAAAAATGTTCTTGCAAAATACATCTACATATTATCAAAGAAATGAATGTCTGACAGTTTGGTTTTCGGTTGGCCAAATCTTTGAGACTGCAATTCTTAAGGTGACCACCGATATACGGCCCGTAATAGATAATAATGAAATTCGTGTATTAATTCTTCTAGATTTTTCCAAGACATTTGATAGTGTAAACAATGCTATATTATTGCAGAAACTTTCGTCCTCCTTTACATTTCCAAATCTTTTAATTCAAGACTTTTCTGCTGGAAGATATCCAAGATTCACATTAAATCAGCAAGTGTCTTCGAATGTTCTTCATCTCATATCTGGTATTCCTCAAGGGTCTATATTGGATCCTTTGTTGTTCAGTTTGTTCATTAATAACTTACCTCTCTTTATGAAAGTCGAAAATGTTCATCTGTATGTAGATGACATTTCAAATCTAGTACAGCCATCCAATCGGTCTAATTGAAAAAATGTCAAAATGTTACCAAAATGATGTTGAAAATTGTTTTAAACTTACTCTTACTAACAATCAAATTGGTTTGATGGTTTTATGGGTAAACGAAGACTGTAGCATAATATTGAAGGAATTGAAAGAAAAATTTCGGTATATGTATACAGTTGATAGGTAACTACATAGAAAGCAGAATCCTCGCTACAAAAATATTCACATTTAACATATTGAATTCTAAAGAAAATAAGATAAAACGTGGTGAATATTTTCAATCTCTGAACCACTACATACAGCAGGGAAAACAAATTGTTTGGATTGATGGAACAACAAAATTTACTTTGTTTTACCATCCAACAAGGAGCTGTACAAAAGGTGGTCTTATATGTAGAGTAGTCCAACACCTTTCAGCATCAAGACGTCTTAAGATTGATTTAATTGGAGCAATTTCTAATACAGAAATTGTATCTATGGAACACAAAAAAGGTTCATTTACTGTATACAGTTAGTCAATGATTGGGTAAAATCATTAATGCAAGAGTAGCAAATTATAGAAAATCAAATGGTAGATTTAGTATATATTTTATATAACGCACCTTCAAGGGTAGAACAATCATTAATGGGACGAGAGTATCGCTATTGCGAGGGCTAGGACCCTTATACTCTCCAGTGGTACATCTAATTGAGAATATTTAGTTTAAACTCATAGACTATGCCAAAACCAATATTCGTGTTCCAAACATTTGAGATCCAGGCGTTATGGAACAAGGATTGGTTTTCTTGGAAGAGATTATAGTCCGGCTCCTCGTGCCCCATGACATTATCATAGGAATGTATATCTGGAAAAAGTTCACTAAGCCTGAAAAAGTCAGGCTGCTAGATAACCGCAGACCTTGGACACAGTGGAATGCTAAAAATCTATCTTGAAGACTTTTGCAAGATAATCGCGTGGCAAATTACTCTGATATACGTGTCTTTATGAGGGGGGGGGGGGTATACTCCTCAGAATTCCTTCAAGAATCGTTGTGTATTTCAAGCGGAGGTTCTGGTTATCAGTAAGGTAGCAAGGCTGCTGGAGACATGATGTACGTAGTCATCCAGTTATCAACAAAGCTCTGGACTCGACCACCATTAGATCGCGGCTAGTTCAACGTTGTTACGGTGAGCTCAGTGGTGCTAACCATATAGTCATTCTCTGTAGGGTGGCTGTCCACAGTGACATACCATGAAACGGGGAAGCTGATGTTCTGGCCAAAAAAGGCCCCGCTATGAATATATGCCTATCGAAGGAATCTATAGGTCGGTTCCTAGATTTAAAGGCATGTAAGCTGGCTAATTGCAGATGGGGAGAACTGACCATTCGCGCGATTTAAAGATGGATATGGCCCAAGATATGTCCTAGGAAGACAGAATTTCCTCTAAGGAAGAATCGTAATAACGTGCAAAATCTTATTGTAGTTTTATTGGACGGGTCACTTTTTGGGCAAACACGCAGAGCACATGTACGTTTCATACAATTAAAGATCACACAGAGAACGCCCTAATCCGAGGTGATCATGCTCGTACTTTGGAACACTGTACAGTGATTCAATCCACAGGTTTAACAATGAATGACATGTAAGTTCATTGTTAATTTATTAAAAAGAATTTTAATAATTGTTAAAAAAAAATTCAATGATAATAAAATAAAAATAAATATTTAATAAATTTTGTCGTCTTTCTAAATAACAATTGGAAAAGGCGTAGTAATTCCGAAAACCCGCTAGATCAGCTCATACATATGATGAACAAAGTTCATTCAAATAGGAAGGTCGTCAACATAAAAGGATGTCAGACAAACTGAATATTTTTCCAACATTTGACGCAAATTGTTCCGTAGTGGTTCTATCGAAATATCATATAAAGCAGAGAAATGTTTGATCGTTCGATAAGACAAGGTAAGAATTGGAAATCGTCCTTGATGTTTAATCATAATTGTTGAACATCGGTCACCATGCGACATCTACAACTGAAAACATCAAACTATAATAATTTCACTTTATTTTAAATATTCTTGGAAAATGTCCCCTGTACACTTCTTGTAGTACACACAAGTTTAACTGCAAAATATCGATTTAGTGATAACAAAAAATGAAACATCCAATCTCATAGAAAATTTTACAAATGAAGCAACTATCAGAAAACGCCATCTTGCAGGATCATTACAATTGTATTGAAACCCTTTTGTATCGTCCAATTTTGAGTGCACTCATGCACTAATATAATTTCGTTTCATGTCTGCTATCCTTGATTGTTGAATTGTTTTAGCTCCACAGTTCAATTTCGAATCTATATAGTCAATGATAATACATATACAGACAAACATATTACCACCGAAAATTCCATACATATATGATCTATTATATGTATGTAGCTACACAAACCATCCACAATTGTGGCTTTCATTTCGGGGGAGAGAAAATATGTAAACGGAAAACTAATATCTCCATCAACAGATAAATATCTACAGATAAGGATTCCAATCAGCGATATTGATATAAATTTCTCTTTATATCCTTCTTTATGTTTGTGTTAACTCCTGCACAATATGAACGATGAGGGGGAATAACTTTAGCGCACCAAGCTGAGGAAATAAACTTGGGTCCTCGAATAAAGTTTCTAGTTTTTTTTTTCGCCTGCCATCTCCCAAACTCTTTTATTCTTGAGGTTATTGCGGTGGATATAAAACGGGTGTTAGATACTTGTAGTGCCAATAAAATCTGAGAATTGTAAAAGCATAGCCTTCGATTCAATCAGTTTTCCGATCACGTGGAACTATTTTCTTTTTTTCTCGTTTTTCTTTTCGTTCAACAAAATCCCCGATGAGTTTTCTTTTTTTTTCTTTTATTTTTCTATAGATATGTGTAGTTGGAAAATGTTTGAACATAATTATTCTAGAATGCACTGTGCTGCATAGAAATGGGTAAAATGCAACTCCAATGATAAATGCAATAGGAAATCAGAAAATCAAGAAGTTACTTCAGATGTAATTGATTCAAGTCTCGATAGATTGTCCATGTCTACTATAGATAAGTGGTTAGTTAAGCCTTATCATCTCAAATATTGTGGTTTGAAATCGAATCGCATTTGAATAAAATTTATTCAACTTAGTCGAATTGAAAGTTTATTTTTAAAACATTTTCAAATATTTATAAAAATAGTTTCTTCCATCAGAAATCAATTGGATTTGAACCTGACCATCACCAATTTTGTCCCTTTTTGCTAAAAGTGAGAGAACAATGAGGAAAGATAATATATTAGCTTATTTTAAAAGAAAACGTAGAATGTTTCTGGGAAAAATTATATAAAAAATCCTATCATGATGCAAATTTTTTCTTTCTTTTTAAAAGTGAGTTCAGTCACTGAAATGATCATATATGCTTTCTTGATTATTTCAATTTTTTTAATAACTGTACAGAAGATATTCATCTTATCAAGTAGTTTCTTAAAAAATTATTAAACCAAAATATAATTTTTAAATTAATAAAATTATTATAACTTATACTAAAGACCAAATGAATAAATTTAATTCGATTTAAAAGCAGAAATCATATAAAAAAAGACAGAATTAAAAAAAATAAATAAAATTTAAATATAAAAATCAAAAAGCAAAATATAATAAAAAAGACTAAAAATTATGTGACTAGAGTAACCTTCTAAAAGTATGAATGTTTTCCGCTGCTGGTTATGTGCGAGTAAATTATTCAAAAGAAGAATCAACTGAACAAGGAAAGAACCCTCCATGACTCGTTTAGAGAATCTGAGAATCAACAATTTTCGGTGTCTTTTTTTTTATTTTGTTGCAGGGGGACAGATGATCCCATCCCAAGCACCGAAGCGAAGCTATGATGATTCGGTGTCTTGCTAAATACAGCAATTGTGGACGATTAGAAATATAACTAGGTTTGCGTGAGGTGATAAGGCCGAAGAGGAAGATTAATGCTCTGCGATGCAAGTATGTCTGCAATGTACAAGGATGTTCTATCATAGGTGATGTGATCATAACTTCATAGTCCATGGATAAATCGAAGGCAGTCATTAAAAGCCACATTTATTCTACGCGCAGTTATAGTATCTAGTTAGTTTAGGGTAAGTAAAGTTTCCAAAGCAGAAGTAAATCAAGAGAAGAACTTTGACAACTTTTTCATGAGTGCGAGGTGGTAGTATATCAACTGACAACCACAACATTCGCAAACCACAATAAACTTTCCTCAATTGTGCACTTTAATTTGGAATTGATCATAACTCCAAGACTCTTAGCTTTATCTATATACGCTAGGGTTACAGAGTTGATGCAAACTGATGAACCCGCTTAACGGTCAAACCCTGGGTTGTGTATTGAAATTGCTGAGCATTTTACACGGTTTAGCTTTATATAATTATCACAAGTTCACTCAGATAACTTCGCCAGATCTTCGTTAATGCAGCCTAAATAGTTCTCCATAAGGTCGATAGAACTATTAAGTTAAATCTGCACGTCACACTCATACAAGTGCACTTTAGCTATTTGGATTTTCTATGGCAAATCATTTATAAATAGAAAGAAAAGAATAGGCCTAACAGTAGAGCCTTGCGGAACACCCCTATGCAGTGATAATGTACTAGAAACCTCCATCCATCTTTACTTGTTACTTTCTATTCGACAGCAAGCTCATCACAAGCCTGTAGGCTGAACTACATAACAAAATTGTAAATATTTTTTAGTTTAGATATAAGTTTAAAATGGTTTAAGCTATCGAAGGCCTTAGAAAAGTTCAGGAAATATCGCTGTTGGAAGCTCATCGTTATCAAGTGTCACACACAAATCGGTGGTAACACATAATAAAGCAGTTTCGCAACTTTTGTCAGACACGCATTTAATAGGAACAGGATTGCAGTTGGGATGCTAGGAAAATACTTTCAATTTAATAGGAACAGGATTGCAGTTGCGATGCTAGGAAAATACTTTCAATACCGGAGACAGACTTGCAATTTCAATATTGATATATTGATATTTCAATTATGTCAATTGTAATATGAAATTTCAGAGCACACAATTTCAGTTTACTATACTGAAAAATTAATTAGAGAACTTACATTTGATTTATCACTTGATTTGTCCTTTGACTTAAGAAAGTTCTGTGCACGTACAAAATGCGAGAAAATATTGTCGAATTACTTGTCCATTTTTGAAAATAAAAACGAAATAGATGCTTTAATTTGACAGGTGTCAAATATTAAATGTAAGAAAAAATAGCAGCCAACATTGCAGTTTAAAATTCATGTATTAAATGATTATGGTTTATAACTAGGATCATATTGCTATATACTCGTACTCTGCGTATGTTTTTAGCAATTATAATATTTAGTTCCAATGTATTACATATTGAGTATACACCGAACGTATACCGACCTGTTTTCAGTATATTGAGACAGATATCCGGTTTAGCGCAAATTGCAATATTGAAATTGTAAGTCTCTCTCCAGTATAAGAAAGCGTGGAGGTAGGCCGTCAGATCCAGCAGTATCAGACTTTGTAGAAAAAATGAAGACGGACAATTCATCACAAGCAACGCACCTGAAAGAAAACGATTTTGGTAACCCTGGTGCTGTAGAGTATACTGATGAGTATGCCAAAGTTTGGACTGTGGCCCCCGCCAATAATTGTAGCCGCGCAGAGACTACGCTAGAAGTAAAATAATCATTTAGCTCATCAGGATAGAGATTGCAGCAAGCCTTCTTATTATTGCGTAGCCTGTATTTTTTTAAGTTACTCCACAGAAGTCTTGAATCCAAGTTAGTATCAAGTCTCGAACGAAAATATTCGCGCTTTGCCTTGTGGATAGCAGACGTTACCCTATTTCGTGCTCTTGTGTCACGTCACGTGATCTTCTATAAATATGATAAAAATACACCCTCTCCTCTATCAGAGTATGAATTTCTTTGGAGAATATTGGATTACTAGTGGATCTGAAATTTAGTACTCACAGATGCATGGTTATCCAAAATATAGTTCATAACCCTTTCAAAAATTGACAGACGATCAATATAATTGGGGCGGATATCGTAGGATCAAACTCGAGTATTTGTACCAAATAGACATTTCATCCTTTTTAATGATATCCAATATATTACGATTTATGGTTAGACGTTTCAAACATCTAGCCTTAAAACTGAATTAGATCCTTTATCCTTGATCTTTTACAACAAGGACTTATAGACTTAGCGAAAATTACCTCTACCAAATTTGTATATTATCTCAAGAAGTAAGGATTAAAAAATGAAAAGTAAAGAAAAATAAAACTATCTTTATATAAAATAGCATATATTTCTAAATTTTGTGGATCGCCTTTTGCCATTTATAACGGCCACTACTCATTTTTGTTTATAAAACACACTGATTTTCTGGATTCAGAATTGAGAAAATTTTCCCATTCCTTTCGGAGCTTAAACTATTCATAGAAACTATGCTGTCATCCTTCTAGAGTTTTTTTTTTATTGACCAGAATTGCTCGATGGGATTTATGTTTGGAAAGTGAGAAGGTCAATTTAAAACTCGGATTTCCTTCCTTGCAAGGCATGTGTAGCATGGAGCGTTATCCTGTAGAAATATAATCGTAGAACGATCTATACGTTCGAATTGTGCGACTATAGGCATGATGACGGAAGACTGTGTTCAACGCGTGCACCAACCGTAGAGGAGTCAAACCATCAAGAATTCCACATTTACATATTCTTATAATAAAATAGATTTTTGAAATTTATCGGTAGTTTCTTCTTATAGCTATGCAATACGCAATTCGAATATTTTAGAAAATTTAATATTCAGTGTGGCATCAAGGACTGAGATATAGCTGGCACTGATCATTCTGCCCTCGCATACAAACATTTCTCCACGACTTGCTGCCGCCATACAACCCTTAAACTAATTTACTGCCATCGCCACGTTTTGTAATAAATACCACCATAGATGGCACAAGAACTAGATGTCGCATGCAGTATCAAAAAAGTATATAAAATTTATACGGCTGGCTGGTCCATTCCGGAATGGACCACAACATTTCAAATGATGTATGCGTCAAGTGATTCATAGTTTTTCATATCTGAAGTGCTGAGGAAGTCGATTAAATGTATACAAAACTGCTATTATAAAAAGACTTGCTTACGGCACAACATGTTATGATCCATTTCAGAATGCACTAACTATTTCACAAACTGTATGCTCTGCTCTAGTATACTATGCGATATCTAGTTCTTGTACGATCTATGATACCACACCGTGAGCCGGATTCACTAACACGGAGAGAGAGCTTTGGACTTGTGGATATGACAGTTCTTTTGCCACTTTCCTCTCCATTCGGAATTCTATCACTCGGGGAATTTGTATTGAGAATTACCACACTCTCTCTATTCCACTCGACAAAACTCTCAGCTGTTTTAGTTGAAGAATATTTCTCAACTGACAGCTTTTTCTGTTTCTGTTGTGTTTTGTAAAGGTAGCTAGGTACCTAGGAAGTTTTGAATTCAATTATGAACTTACCGCATATCCTGGCTGTATTTCCAAAAACAAATTATGGAAATCCTTGCAAAACTTACAGAGAAATATATATTTTGATGTCTCAAGGTACCAGCTAAAAATATTAAATTATCCAGTACAGAAGAGATGTTATAAAAATCTAAAATATGCGCGTTAAAGCTTGTATGTAGAATAAAATCGAATTTACATTTTGTCCCCAAATTAGACATGTAATTAGTTTCTGAGTTCGAAAAATAGTTTTGGAGATAGCTGCAAAAGAAGTGAATCAGTCCTTCTTAAGATGAAGAAGTGCCCGTTTTTTGGTACAAAAAATAAAAATAAACTCATCATTATGAATAACTGGTAAGTCGTGGAAATTCACTTTTCATAAGAAAAATGTTCACAAGAGAGAATTAATGGAACTGAAATAAAAAATGAAAGATCTGGGGTATATATGACCCAAGTGGAAAAAATCCGTCTTTCGGCGGTGAAAAGTCAGTTATGACATTAAAGTGATCAAAAACAAACTACACCACTCGATTACCCGCTCTTCCCTTTTTAATGTGATACCAAACATGCCGTATTTTGAACAAACCCCAATTAGGGGTGGTACGATCCCCAACCGGAAGAATCCCTCCACCAGAAATTATTCATCCATATTTTAGCACTCTAGACCCCAAATTTGTAGGAAAAAAATAACTACGACCATCCCACACAGAGTTAGCTCTCCTTAAATATTGTGACTCTTCTCACGTATGTATATCCTAATTCCCCAAGTATGTTATAGAATTGGGAATGGAAAGTTAGGGAGTTTTAACCGGGAAAAAAGAAAATTCTCATCTCCCAAACTCCCTAAATCTCCGTGTTATAGATTCCGGCCCCAGGACGATATACCTCATTAGTTCTCCTTCGAACAAATGTCGTGCCAGGAGTTCCACAAATTTGTAATATTAATGTAAAATTGCATCTAAGTCTCCTTTTCGCTTTATACAAACCACAAGATAATTTAAAAATATTTTCGGCTATTTGAAAAAAAAAACCAAAAACCAAAATTGGACTCATCTAACCCAACATCAGTCCATTCCTTAAACACGGGGGTCCATTCCATTCGACTTTCGTTGCTACATTTGAAACTTTAATATTTTTTAGTTAGCGAGGTCAGTAGCGAATTCGGTAGACATTTTGTCAGACTTTCAGAGGGATCGTGTATAGTTTTCTGGTCTTGACGTATCGAACTGACACGATTTCTGCCACGAAACATATTTCCAAGTCTTCTTAAACCGTTTTAATATAAATTGAACTACATAACGTGAACATTTTAGCTGCTTCGCTATACTCACTTGACCCGTACCTTGAAAGTACAATAGAAAAATTGAGCCCTTTCAGCTTTACTAATACACTGATTTCTCACATACCTTTGGCAAATTACATCTCAGCACTATTTTTATTAAAAACCTTCACACAAACCACTATGAAATCCTTCTCAGTTTCGACCTTTAAAAGTTCCCTTGAAATAGCAAAAATCTTAACAATGTGGTCGCAATTGAACTTCAGAAAAAAAAAAAATTTAAACTGCGAATTATTAATGCCTAAATACTTTAAAAAATTAATTAGGCGAATAAAACTTTTGTAGACGGTGTGCTTAGGGTACTTTGTACTTTTGGCCAAGACTGCAAGTTTTTCCTTTTAAAATGTGACCCGTTAACATTCCTTTAAAGAATTAAAAGAATTACCTCAATATTTGCTGCCGCTAAAAAGTTATTTTACATTTTTTTCGTATTATGAGAGTCCCTTCAACTTGAGGCTTTTGTTTAGAACTTTTCACAATAAGCTATTTTACGTAGCCATCTCCTTTTGTATATTTCTACTCTGGTAATAAAACTTTTGCACATTTCGCATAACAAAAATATAAATGAATTTAAATTTTGTTTAGAATTTATTAGCTCACCAAAGTCTAAAATTTTATAAATTTTTGATAAAATTAGTGAGCATGAATTCGTTGTCATTCGTATATTTCCGATGGCTGTTGAACCAATTATAATTTTAAAAGGATTTTGTAATTTCCACTAGGGTTCATTTTCTGAAAGGACCTATTATAAACCTTAAACCAAATTTAACCTTTATTAAAATCAACACAAAAAAGTTTTTCGTGGTCACTCGAATTATGAAATGTCAATGAACGATAGATTTGTTTCTAAGAATTTTTCAAGACACACCTAATATTATGTTATTATTTTCCATAGATAGTCCAATAAATACTTGCACTTTATCGGCGTGTAGATAAACACTGGCATCATGAATTAAATAGTAGCGGACCCAGATTAGAGCCCTTGGGGATACCACAGGCTGTGTGTATTGATTCAGTAAACACATTTCACTTTCACTTGCTGTATCCTACCGTTAAGTTTTTTTTGGCTGAATTCCATGGATGACTTCGGAGCTGAGTTGACACCAGAAATATTTCGTATAATGGAACCGGATTTATGTATGTTGGATAAAGCACTCATCTACACTATTCTAACACACAAAACCCAACTCAACTCGACTGGTTTAGTAGAGATAAAATGGATTTAATGAAACTTAACTCAATTCTTGTTTCCATGAGCACTAACTTGGTGGCTCGTCACTTTCACCATATTTATTGACTCTAAATCACTAGAATTTTCATTTGATTGAAAATAGTTTTCACTCAAAATTTATTTTTTGTGCTTTTATTTTACAAAGCCTCCAATAAGTTCCTCATAGTCGATGCGGTCACATAATTCACTTTCAATAGATATGGTGGCTAATCCTACTAAGCATTCCTAGCTCATTGTCGATCACAGATAATTTATAATAATTTGCAGTTTTAAGAAATTCCGCTCTACTGATGCATTGAAACGGGTAAAGGTAACAATATCCGCAAGGCAATGACAACGTTGGGTACAATCGATAGAATATTATTTTTACGATGAAATTAAAAACTTCAATTGAGGTATGATCAGCAGGTAGGATCGTAGCCAGATTCATAATTTCGTCATGCAGATCAATGCCATCTATATCCATGTTCTCCCCATCTGTTAATATTCTTTATTATTTCTTCTTTCGTTGAAGACTTGAAAACATGAATATCATACAGAAATTTGAAGTTATTGCTGTGACCCTGTAGTTGTTGAAATCTTTCTTTCAATATATATCAACGACGTGGGACAAGAATTCTGTTCTAAATTGTTTTTTCGGATCTGTTACACATTAATCTCGAGTTTCGTATTCGTAATTATGTTTCTTACGCCCAACGCGGACCGTGTTGTTAGGAGGAAATATCGGCTCTACCTCCACATAAGATGCTAAGTTTTTCCCTGCGTTCCGTATTCTAAAAAAAAAAAACTTTCTTCAGATCTATACTGCTACAGAAAATCTGTAGTTCTCTTCAGAATGTCACAGCATTCAAATATATTCAAAGCAGGACTTTGTAATAATTTTGAAACGACCTTAATTTTGTTTAGAATATTGAACCAAATGATCACACTATAAATCAATTTGAAATTCACGATGGATTGGGTTAAGCCGAATATTTCGATAGAGCATCTATTTTTCTTCGAGCGAAATTTCTACAAGTGCATCATTGATCCCTCCAAGCTGTTAGCGTACGGGTTTGATTGTATTAACCCTGCTTTCCCAATGCGTATCACTGACAGCTTTGAGAGTCAAAGTCAGTGAAGGGATACTAGAGCATTGCATTTGCATGAATTATTGAGGTGGAATTCAATGGGTCTTTTAGAACCATTTGGTGCTAAAAGTAGGAATCAGATCACTTGACACACTGTAGAGATCCGGATATGAGTTAATTCAGAGCGGCTTTATTACCAGAGCAGACTATATAATAAGTCTCATACAGTACGATCGTCGTATAGACTTCATAAATACGTTACGTTGAGTTTTATTGGGTTTTATCGAATCGACGAATTGTCCTCCGGTGAATTTTTTTCGACGAATCATTGTTGCATCAATTTTGTTTTTTATTTTATTAAAACCATGCATCTTCCATGCATCTATGAAAAAATAAAATAGAATAAATATATGTTAACCTAATAATACAATAAAAATAATACAAAAAGGTTCAATATACATACAGCAAAGAAAATATGCAATATGTAATAAACTTTTGACGTACGTTCTAAAATTTTACATTTACGACAAACCAAGTTCAATAAGCAAAGTACTGATCACACCGTATGCATTTACTTTACTAGTTGCCAATTAGTTTATATACAAATAATACTTCGTTAAGTTGGTATTGCCCATAAGTGCTTCTTCTAGCTTCTTGTAAACATAAGATACACTTTAAGACGTAAGTATCCATTATGAAATATCCTAAGGGAGACTCCCAAGGATGTAGTTCCCTTTAGTTACAAATCTCAACTATAAAATTAACTCACTTTAACTATCGCTTTTATTTTTGCTTTATTTTTTTAGTTCTAATTACTTTCCAGAATGCGATTGTTGAAACTATAAAACTTAGATTAAAACATATACATATAGCACAGCTGTGTGTATGTGTGTATGTAGTTGCGATTATTTTAAGCGAAAAGTAATGTTTCCTGAGATTACGTCTGCCCCAATTCGCTTTCATGAACAAAGAGCATATGCGAATGTGTACCAACTCTTGCATGATTAGTAAGTGATGTATTTATGTAGTTGGAGTATGTTTAGGGGAGAGAGAGTTTACAAGCGAATAGAGGCTCACATATTGTTGGTTGTGTAACGATGAAAGCATTTCACTTGAATGCTTTATTATTTAAGAAATGTAAATTGAATGGTGAAACAAAACACTATTCCGAGTCGTTAGTCATTTCTCGCATTTAATGAGTAAATCCAGGAAAATTTCAACCAAAGAGGCTCATACATAAGTACCCAGAAAATTTCTATTATTGTGGAAAGAAGCAGTGCGTATGAGTGTGTGTATGAGTTATTATTACCGCAATTAGGTGTTATAAGTATTTAGTTAGGTACTGACTGAATCCATTTTCTGTTTTATACACAGATTATATTTCCACTTTAAGTTTTCTTAATCCACTTTAAGTTTTCTTAATCGAAGAAATGATAGGCAAAAATCTTGTTGATTCTAGGTATATTACCCAGTGAAATTCTGTTGAATTTTTTTACCAAAAAACAAAATACTTTCAGAATTTCAGTTTTTCTTAGTACACGTGTATTGGATTTACTTGTATGAAAGAAGAAAAAAAAATATTTAGCTCAATTTTTAGTTACTACCACTAAGCCGGTAAAATTGAAAATTTGATTGAATACATAACTAATTAGGAAGCGGCACAGCACGCGATTCTAAATTAGTGACTAAATTATTTGTATACATAGTAGGCATTTTAATATAAATATAAATCTTAAAATATTGCTCGTATTCTTACTCGCAACTACCAGCATCAAACATATTTCATATTAAAAAAATAAAAGAAATACAGTCGAACTCGCGTAGGTGCATTTTCGTCCGGCATAAACATCTTGTTCTGTTATGCGGTGTCCGCATAAGTGCACCAAAGAGTGCAGGTGTGTGGTGCCCTCATAATTGCACCAAAGATTGCACATATCCGGTCACCGCATAAGGGAACATAAAATTGCGCATATCCCATGTTTTTACTTATACTTTTCGAAGAACAGAAATTTCTACAATTATATTTTTATTTAGGTACAAATAGACATTCGAATGTAGGTTAAGCAAAATAAATAGACAATTCTCTAGTAACAAAAACAAAAAATTATAGTTTTTCAAAAGAAGTAAGTCTTTAGTGTGGAGGTAAGTTTGTAGTACATTTAAAGCTCGAAGATCATTCGAGCGACTTGGTTGTATCGCATTGGAATTTTTAACTTGGAGAGTTTCGTTTTTGGTATCTACTTCCTTGCTATCGTTCTCAACGGAAATTTTTTGTAAGTTTCCTCCTCAGTTAGTTCCTCCTCAGTTGAAACATTGTACAGCAGCATCAGAAGCAACGTATTGTGGTGACGTCGTTTGCTCGGTTGGTCGGGATTGCCCCGGCGCCAATAGTTCGGTCGGTAGCAAAACGTCAGAGCTTGACTCTTGGTAGCTTCAGTAGAGTGAAAGGTCCAAATGACAACAGTTGGGTTGAGTTCAAACTAATTACTTATTCCTTTTAAGTCCTAGAAATTTTTGGTAGGAAATTCAGGTAGGCGGATCAAGGTGTCTAGTGACCCTATACTGCCCTAGTTATAGCATCAATTCAAAAAGCTATTGTGAATTACATGAAGGAAAATTTTCTATATAAAATTTCACTCATACATTTCTAAATATCTATCTATGTACAGGTTCGTTACAGTATTCATCAAACTCTGCCTCTGCAATTGGTATGCTTCAAACTTCTTCAACATCATCTTCAATAACTTGAGAAAAACCAGATTTTCTAAAACAGTTTTTGATGGTGCTTGGTCTTACAAGCCACCAAGAACGCTTAGCAATATTTAAAGCTTCCCAGATATTTAGAGACTTAGATAGGACTACAAAGTAGAACATCTTTCTAATGCCAAAATTGTTTTCGTACTATGTTTTGATGTTTTAAAGCAACGACTGATTCCTTGATCTAATGGCTGAGTAATTGAAGTTGTATTTGGAGACAAAAATTGAAAGATAATATTATCTAGTTTAACGGATTCGTCCAAGTTATGGCATACTGCATTATCAACCAGCAGAAGAGCCTTTCTTTTTTGTTTTAACATTTTATTGTCAAAATCCCAACCAAATTTTATCAGTAATCCAGCATTGTTTTGCGAGTAATAGGGGATAGGAATTTGCTTGCCATGAAAACAATGAGGATTCTTTACTATTCCTATAGAAAATAGATCTTTTTCAATACCATCCATTTCACATATAAATAAAAAATTCAGACGTTCCTTCTGAGTTTTCCCCCTAGAACTTTGTCCCCTTTTTTAGCAAATGTGTCTTATAGAAGAGACTACTCTCATCGGCATTGAAAATATTGGCTGGCTCGTAGTTCCTCATCACTTCAGGCCTTTGGCTTTTAATCCATTCCGAAGCAGATGCTTGGACAGTAGAATTTTTATTCGCTATGGATTATGTGAAAAGACGCGTTCTTCTTCTTCTTTCACCGATGTAACCAGCCATTACTAGACTCAAAATCATTCACTTTAAGCATCTGACCGAACTTTTTAGGTTGTTTTAGGACCATCGGACCACTTACTACAGCATTCTTAGCACGCATCTGGGAAAATCAGGTCGTTATCGCTCGATAAATTTTTTCATCGATTCCTTTTCTGAAACGTTTTCAGTTAACGCTTCCACTTTCTAAGACTGTTTTCCTACATTTTTGCTCCTATTTAGAAATACGCATTATTGTGGTGACATTACATTTGAAACATTGTGGTAATGTTTTTCAGGTGGGTCCTTTTCGTAATGCATCTAAAATTTCTAGTTGTTGGTTGACAGTCAATCCGATAACTTTCTTTTAAATGGTTGATTCCATTTTATCTACATAAGAGAAAACTAATCAAAACTACGCAAAAATATACCTTAATATAATCAAACCTAAAAAATGAATCCACATCAAAATGTTAATAATTTGTCAAAAAGATCCTCTTCTCTCTTAAGCCGAGCACTTTCCAGCGACTCTGATGATACTTGAATTCAAAATGCACCGGCGAAAAGCAGAAGGCTAAATTGCAATATGATGTGGGGGTGATGGCAAGTAATTTTTCAGAAATGTTGAGCGAGATAGCTTTTTCAATTTTAAATGGAGTGGAAGCTATGTATGTACATATACGTAGCACTTATAACGCAAAGTTAATATAAGAACAAGTTAAGAATCAAGAAGAGATTTCCGAATGTTTTCCATAGTTACTAAGGGATCACATGAATGTGGATTTCTGTGCAAAGTAAATTCGCGCATTTTATTTATACATATTTTATAAAGTGACAAGTAAAAAAGCTAGAACTGGTCTAATACCAATTTTTATGATAATCTAGATGAATGCCCGTATAAAATTTCGTATGGTCACCAATCTGTGTAAGTTTGATTTTTGAAGTAGTTTTTAGCATATATTTCTAGAACAGTTCGTCGGATAGTAAATATCATTAAAGAAATTTTATAGAATTTCGTATTCTGAAGAAGGTTTTATTACAATAAAAATGTCTAAGACTGATCGTTTTCGCAGTATTCGTAAAAAACCTAAATTTTTATATGGCAACACCAAGAAGGGGTTGCCTGATTTAGTCCATTTTTAAAATTTTATTTGTTATTACTATAAAAATATCATGTACCGAATTTCAGCTCTCTATATTGACGCGTTCTCCGGCAGTGTCCAAATATACAGGGTGTTTCACAAGTGGTGGAAAATAATGAAGGAAAGTGCGTTTTAAAGAAAACAATCTTAGCTTCTAACAGGAGTGCTTCAAACACAAAAAAGATGAGGTACAAAAGCTGAAACTTGAAGTTTGGCAGACCGTTTCTTCTAAACTACATACTGTAGAAGAAGCACTGACACATTGAATCAAAAGGGCAGGAGGTTCTCTATAAATTAGCACCCCGACCATCTTTCTACTGTTTGTCGTTTAGGAGATATAACTGTTTTAGTACAAACCTATGTTTCACGTACCCTTAGCCCTTTAACCCCGATTATTTCGGAAAGGGTTGAGAATGCACTCGCCCTCTGCCATACAATTTTTTTCATTTCTCGACATGACTATCGCCTCCTTCATTATTATCCACTACTTGTGAAACACCCTGTATAGTGAGAAACTACATTTTTGTGTGGCAACCCGATTGTGCCTGATTTGTCTCATTTTCGAACTAAGTTTTACTTTTTTTTTTAAAGTCCGTGTACATAATTTCAGCTTTCTAGGTGAGCACGATTTTCGAGTTATAGTGCGCACAGACGGACAGACAAACGCAAAGACGTA
Organism: Dioctria rufipes; assembly: GCA_963924295.1. Classification (NCBI taxonomy): domain Eukaryota; kingdom Metazoa; phylum Arthropoda; class Insecta; order Diptera; family Asilidae; genus Dioctria; species Dioctria rufipes. Next base: position 32,935,947 of record OZ002743.1, read on the forward strand.
CAGACGGACGGACGGACATGCAAAAATCAAAATAACTTTTAATATTATGAGTGGGTGTCCAATCCATTTTGCTCTACCATTATTATTTCGATGTGTTACAAACGAAATGACAAACTGAGTATACCCTTTAGACTTCATCTAGGGTATAAAAATGCGTCGTTTATTCAGATTTGGTTTTGTGTAAGAAAACGGGTAAAAACATATGAAAAACCCATATGCAAGAGACAAACTTAGTGGGTGCAAGTAAACGGTTTATGCAGATAAGCAGTATGCACCAAAACGAGTGCGATATTATACATATTTTGGGCAGAAGGCATGTGGTATGAAATTTCTGTACTCTTATATGGTTTATGCGGTTAAAAGGTGGACTGTTATCCGGGTTTGACTGTACCAACAATTTTAAATTGCAAAAAACCTTATACCCTAGTCAGACTGTCTCCATAATGACTTAATTTTTAATTAAATGGTGGTAATTAAATGATGTCACACAAATGAAGTTCATCAAGGACCCAATTGCAACATTTTGCTTCATTTTCAAATGAACCAAATTTTACTCCATTTAGTGAAATTACAATGAAAGTACCATCGACCGCCATTAAAATGAGGTGAATTTATTGGAAAGTGGACAGTTTTTCCAATAAGTGACAGCCATCAGCTGATCATGAAAGAAATTTCTTTGCCGCTTTTTTCTCTTTTTGGTCTCTTTCAATAAAAAAATTGTCTTCTACTAAATGCTTTGCAACTAAAGTAAATACTCGCAAAATTTCTTGATAGCATTTAATTAAATTATTGAACTCTGCCATGATCTTTACTAACATCGAGGAACTGTCAATGACATTCCAAATGAAATAATTTTCGTCCATAGTCTGTCAACTCTTCATTTCCTTGAAATAACTGAATTTCAAATTAAGTCATTATGGACACAGTCTGTCTAGGATATTAAGGAATTCGTAAAATCTGACTTGTGGAAAAAATGTACTAGAGTCGTAAGTTGACATACTCCATTCTGATTATGTACCGAAAAGCCTATATATCGAAGAAATTAGCTATGGAAATATTTGCAAACGCAAATTTGTTTTTAATAACCAGACTTCCATTTTTTCTCAAACCCACTACGATCTAAAATTGAGAATTTAACAATTTACTAACAACATTATGAGCAATAACAGCAATAAAAGCTGCAGGATGTTCAAGCATAAAGTAATCTTTTTTACTTATAAAAGGCATTTTTTATATCATTTTTCTTGAAACATTGCAATTGCGATAATTAGAACCAAATTTTTTTTTTATTTTTTTTTTATTTTAACCATTGTGCATGGAACTTACATATTGGCCAAATTACAATCGCCTGGTTACTTCCATCCCATAAAAGGAGGCGCATTCATCTAGCATGAAATGTTAATTATCGGCACCATTCAGAAGCTTTTTATATTCCTTTACAATTTTGAATATTCTCATATCTAGATGAATTTTAAAGCTAATAGCTCTGCTAATCAGATACGATTGCCACTAGCATATGGGGTTTCAAGGGAAACAGCACAGGGTGATTGAATATATTTTTGCTTTGTGTTATGGCTGAATTTCCTGGGAGTTTCATATTTCTGTTATTTCTTTGTAGAAGCATTTTATTGTATAAATGGGGAGAATTACTACAACAATTTTTTTGTGGGAAATATTAGTTAGTTATTATGCACGTGAAGCTTGGTAACCCGCAATATAGAAAATTGCATTAGTCTCCATTGAAAGTGTATATAAAAATGTAGGAACTGGTTCTTGCAGAGATGTTTTTCTCACCACTATCTTCTTCTGTTCCGCCAAAGAAACATATTATTCGTTTATTTCATCGATGCTTTTATATAATCATTATCTGTTTTATAAATTAATAATAATAATTATTTTATAATTCATTGTTCTTATTAGAACTTCAACCGGCTTCACCGTAATTTTTTCTTACATACAAAAAGATCATTAAGGAGGATAAAGGATTCTGATATATTCTATATGATTCTGAAATGTTATTTGCCAATCTTAACGGATTACATTCATAGCATCATTTATTTCAATTAATACAATTTTCAGATAATCTTGATTTATATGGGAAGTGATCAAAAAACTCCTTTGTGATTTCCCATAAATAAGCAAAATTTTTACCATTGATCGTTTAAATCAAACCATCAAAACAAAATCGTCGTTTAATTTTGCCTAAATTCTATCACGATTGTATTCACTTTTTTGTCGTTTTTCAATTTTCTAATATTTTTTGAGTATTCTGAGAAAATCTTATTACGTTATTCATATTGTCAAAGATATCATTAATTTTCTTAAAAAACTTAGACATACTTCGAGTAATGTTCATTTCACCGGAGTCATATAGAGAAATAGCTTGAGTGACTATAATTTTATGTTTAATTTTTCATGGAGTGTATGCGACTTTCTGTTAATATATCTCGCACTGGTCCATGGTCCTGAACAACATAAATACAGACAGAATTGCAGAAAAATATTAGTATAAACTAACACAATAACATAAAAAAGAATGCTGCTTTTCACACCTTCTCAAAATTGGGTATTATTTGAAGTTGAATTTTGTGTCACTTTTTGTTCCTCTTCCACAACTGACAACCCCTTGTCGTTTAGAAAATGAATGAATTTTAGCAACCCTATTGAAAATGCCCTTAATATTGTAATAATTCCGACATATGACAATCGAATATCTCAAGGTCTATTTGAAGCTTCCTGATTATTGGACGCAACTAAAACCTAACGCCCTATTTATATAATCTGAGTTCGGCGAGCATATGTCAAAATAATTGTGATTCACTTTTTATTTTTAGTCATATTCTAGATACTTTTCGGCACTCTGAAATAGCATCATGATTTTGAATTAGATCTTTATAACGACTTGGAAGGAATCTGTTTTTAAGGAATTAATAATTTTATTCCCCTTACAAAACTCTTACTTTACTGAAAATATCTTCGTCGTTATTTTATTTTAATTACTTAAGTGTGACCAAAATAAAGTAATTTTAGTATGTAACAAAAATTCCAATTTATTATAATAAAGTCATATTCCCTCTCGAGTTAAATTTAGTCATCTCTCCGTGTAATGCAATAACTGAAGTTGTTAAGACATGAGGGTAAATTCTTCTCTATCTCTTGTATGAATAAAGATAAATCTGCAAAAAGCAAAATTTCTCATTTCTCTACCATCCCCCGCACATAAAATGTTATGCAAACAAGAGCTTCAGTTGTAAAACTTTGGGATTAGGAAGCGATAGAATCACAAGTCCTTCGTAATATGTTCCAGACAAAAGTTTTCAAAATTAAAACTTCCGTACCCATGCCAGCCGCTCATTTTCATATGAAGCAAAGTTTGTAACGACACAAAGTCAAGCTAGAGAAAACTTAACTAAAATTACCCTTGAAAGTGAACCCGGTTTGAAGTATACTAACAGACAGTGGAGGAATAGGACCATTCTTCATACATACACACCAATATATAAGTGCATACACACATGAATTTGTATGAGTATATCTTATAAACATTGTTAATTACTTCTTAATAGCCCTGGAGAGCTTTCATATTCGGGTGAGGTAAAATACTGTAATCACTTCTACCCGTTGTTTGCCTTACCTTTTTGCCATCGGGTAGAAGAGTTGTACGGAGAGTCAAAGCAAACACTATAAACTGCTTGCACTTTAGATAATCTTACCAGGAGATGCTCGGAGATTGCCTCGAATATTTATGCATATGGATTTAAATAAAATTTGCAGAGTCTTAAGAGATTTTCAAGTTGCATCTATTAAAATTTTTGGTAGACATAATTAACATTAAATGAATTATATTGAAAAGATATTCCTTTGGATTAATTTATACGCATTCTGCGTACGATAAAGTAATTAAATTTAATAGTAGAACAAATATCCTATTCTTGATAATACTTAATTGGACTGGGAATGGAAACAAATCTTAATTTTAGATGCATGTACAAATGCTTATTGATTGTGCATAGAAATTGACATCAATTAGAGCTAGCGTCAATTACATTGAAAATTTTCTTCAGCTTCGCAGGGGCACTAACATATTTACATTATCCTATATTTTAATCGAGGTATTATTTTTCCCACAGTGAGAAAAATAAATAAAGTATAATTTCTGCTAAAGCAAGGAAAATTGACCACCAAACTGACCCATAAAGTCATAAAACTTTAAAATTAAGAAATGAATTTACTTAAAACTGACAATTCAAATCTTCTTAAAAATTAAGTATATGACAATTCCTTAAACTAAGAAAAATCATGGGAAAATTTGTGTTTAAATATTAAAGATGATTTTTTATTAATAAAAACAAGTTGATAGCGTTAAATCAAATGTAAAATCCTCAATATAAAAAGATATTTGTTATTGAAAGAATTACCTAAAATATAATATTCTGCGACAACGTAAAATGTAATAAGAAATGGATATTAATAGCGTTAATTGTAAAAAATCATTTTCAATAGAAAAAGTATATAATAGAAAGGGGATCTTGAGTTTTACTCTTTCGAGACCCATATACATAGTGTCTACAGGCAATTTTACTCAATATAGCGAATTAAAAGACAAGTACCGAGATACTGTCAGTTTGTTGATTTAAAGCCTAAATCAAAATTCCATAAAGACATTCTGAGAGTATAGTGTGTGTTTCGATCAGCAGTATAGGATGATCTCATCAGGACAACAATGAAACCCTGAACCTACCTGAGTTCACTGTAGTGTAAACAGCAGGAAGTTCAGGTTTTTTTGCTGTCCTGATGAGATCGACCTGTACTGCTGATCGAAACACATTATACTCTTCGGATTTATTTTTAATGAAAAAGTAGATAAATTCCAGTATGTAACCACAGCAGCTATAATGAAATTACTTAAACTTAAATCAAACCAATTTTATTTTGAAATCGTCAATATTAAAGCCTCAATTGGAATAAGTCATAAAGAATTATAGTAAACCCAAGGCTTTTATTCACTCAAAAGATTTTGTTTTTCCCGAAATTTATATGTACATGCTGGCAGTAGAACAATCATATAAACATGAGGTTAAATTGAACGCGCTTGAATGAAAAGTAGAAATTTGCCAATTTTTGTGGTGATAATTTAACACTCTTCATATAAGAATAAAATTATGGCTTTGCGCGTCGAGTGGCCTTTGAACTGTAGTCATTCATTGGGTTATTGTCCACCGCGTTCTTTTAGAAGAATTCCACTCTTTCTAGATAGCAGTCCTTTTCTGAATGAAATTTCCTCGGGTCGGAAGGCTATAAAAATTTGTGCCAAAAGTATATAATCTACATTACATGGATATGGATAGATCATGCTTGGTTAAGCAAAAAATTGGGGAGGGGGGGGGGGGGGGGGGGTTGTCAAGCTTTTGGGCTGTTTAAATCCAGTATGAAAAGGTGATATTGATGACGTATTTTTTGATAAAAATATTAGGTAAAAAAAAAACAAATTAAAATTCCGAAATTTAAATTTGGTTGAGCCATAACTTCAAAACAGAGAAGAGGATCGCAAAAACTAGTTCATTGGAGGGGTCCAACGATTATATCTAACAGATCATTATGGGTTTTAACGTTCAAAAGTTACAGGGTGATCTACAAAAACATACCTACATATCTTGAAGTCCCATTATTTCGAAAAACATTAGAATTGCCGCACCCACCCTCCCCCCATGCAATCTTTTGCTTGTGTAAGCATGCTCCTCGTATATAACACTACATACAGGACATCTTGTGTGGTATGTATATAACTTACATAAACGCAGTTTCGGGTTTAGAATCCAGCAATGATTCTGAATCGATTCCTTGGTAGCCTTAAAAGATACTGGCTCTGCTTTAGTGAAGGTCGTTTAGTAAAACTCTTGGATTATGTGAAGGAGCCTATCATTGAAGTCCATATCTGGTCTATTTGGTTCCGCATCCAGTTTTGTATATGGTGAGCTTCACGGTATTATAACAGATATCTACCGCAAAATGGTTCCACTTAGATAATGGGCGCGGATGTTCCATTTTTGGCCAGTATTTCTGCATTGTCACTCCATCAATTCCCGAGTGTCCTGTCATCCATTGAAGTGTTAGATGGTTCTTTGTGTCAAAATTTGTTAATACTTGAATGCATTTCCACATTTGCCGCTTGGCTATCTGTATAGATATATATTTTTTATTAGTGTAGAATCGGCTAGGCTTTTCATATGCACACCTAGTGGGTATATATATATTTATCTGGAATATTGAGGTACAATTTGGGCTTTGATAGATATAAGCTCTTGCCACTACACATATATTCCTTCTCCGACTCCTTTCTCGGTTTTAGAGCCATCTGTGTACAAGAGGCTTTAGTTTTTAGATTTGTGTCTATTTTCTCCCTATTTGGTATCTTTATCTTAAATGGCAGATGGAGGTTGTATTTAACTACATTCGATATTACCTGTCAACGCATGCACTTCTTGCTATGGAAGTGATAAGCGTTAGCAGTATCTCCCATGCTCAGTCCATTCCTTGCATGTATTTTCAGTCGAAAACAATTCGACTGTGGTGAAATGATATATTTGATAGGAAATCGTTTTTAGTATCGTAAATAATGATGATATCGAATTAACATGATTGTTCGAGAGTGGGTTCTTATCGCGAATCAATTAAAAGGGGCTAATAATTCATGTGGAATACAATTTTTCTGCTGTATTGAGACGTTTCAACAAAAATATCAAGCTTTTATGCTAAAATGTTACCAAAGAAAACATTTACGACGTATGGTGATAAATTTAATAAAAAAACAAAAACACTTATTCCTCTTGCAAAACAATGAAACGGTTTACCCGGGAAATCAGGAAACAAAATTGTTAGAAATATTTATTTCAATTTAAGTACAATATGTTACGATTTATGGTCAAATACTTCAATTACTTTTCGGGCGGGAATCCAACTCAGAACTGTTAGAATGGAAGCATTTTTATTTTTAACGATTCTGAATTAAATTATAAATACAAGAAGAACAAACAACCGCCTAGTCTGGGGTTTGAAACCGCAATATTCCACTTTCCGGACGACTTCTCTTACCACTGAGCTAACGAGACAGATATTTTTGTTCCTATATTATTTTATATTACGAAAATGATTAAGAAAAGGACCTTAGTATTACCAATTATCTTAACATCTTCACTCTTAAAAAGAGCTACCTACAGTTCGAATGTTCATGAGCTCGCATATCATAATATACGTCTGAAAACCTAATCTATGTAATCCGTACTAGAATCGATTTGAAATATAGAAATGACTTCCTTCTTGCCAATCAAATGAATTACATTCAGAAGTATCCGTGATAATCACTTATTTGGAATGAACTCTTCTTGTCACTTTAAATGTTAACGCATGAAAGACAAGATGAAAAAAAATCAATTTAACTAGATTTCAATCCAGTTTTAACGTGTTTACTCAGGAAAGCAGCATGAGTCGAGTTAAATATTTATGAAGTAACACAACACGAACAACTTTTTAAGAAATTTCCACAAGAGAGAAATGCAAGGACAATCAAAAGAACGAAGCTGACAAGTAAACAAAAAAACAAATACGGAAAAAAACTGAATAGGACTTACCAACAACCCCCTCCCCCTCACTCCTCTCCGGAATGTCGTATATGAATTTCCTTTAGAATAGAAAACAACTTCGGTCACATTGGTGGTGGCAGAGCAGCTAATGCAGAAAGAAAGATGGAGAAAAAAAAAAACAAACAAAAAAACGAAAACTCCAGAAGGGAAACGATAAGACAGAAAACTCCTGTTGGAGATCCAAGTCACGCTCTTTACTCCGACTGCGGGGATTCTAAGCACGTGGTTAAAAAGATTCGCAACTCTCTAGGAGATGGCCTGCCTCTGCTCGCCTACTATACACCACACTGTTCGTAAGCCATAAAGTTTCTCCCATTCCCCAAAAATTTTTACGTATAGAGCCTGCAAGTTTGAATCGAAAAACCCAATCCAAGACCCACCGACCCTTCTGGGTTTCCCCGCCCCCTCCCTTCACAGTTTTCTTCCTTAAAAATTGATTTATTCGAATTGAGTGGAATGTTTTAGAGCAGTCGACCCTTGGGTGGAGCCGCCTTCCTATCTTTCACAAAACCTAATAGAATTATGTTTGTACTCGCGCGTCCCTAGGACGGCCCCCCCCCCATCCACAGCTACCTGTCACCCCACCACTGCCTATCCTGCCCGAAATGGTTGCACCATTCATTTGTGTTTTATTTATTTACCTTTTCCTTAACATTTTCTCCCCAATTGATTACTCTATCTTCTCCGTGGTGTTTTTATTTGCCGCATTTTCCACAGCTTTTTGTCTCTCGTCGTGGTTTACATTTTCACAACGCCTCAGGTAACAACGAGCAGGTTGAGGAGGAAACTGTTTGCTTAACAATTATCTTGTTTAGCCTCGCTTTAATGGGATAACACTTTAACTTAAATCGAGTTTCTTTCTATTTACGTTTTCATAATTTTAGGTTATGTCTCTTGGTAAATAAACTTTTGAAGTTAGAGTTCTTCATGCAAACACGTTCGTATAGCGTAGGTATGCAAAGCTAAAATAAAACGGTCTGGTAGTTTGCTTTTGGTAACAACAGTAAACTTTGTGGGTTTCATTAAAAACATGTAGATATTGTTGTTGTTTTTGTTATTGTTTCTGTTGTTGTTGCTTTTAGTAAATTATGTAAGTAAAATACAGGAACTATTTGTTTTGTTAAGGGCAAGGCTAGACGTGTTTGTATTCTTAAACGTGAAACTCTTTACAATGAATGAACTTATGCTCTCTAAGTTTTTAAAAGGAATAATTTTGTGTTCGTTTTTTCTATATTTATAAAAACTTTTTTGTCGAATTCGAAGAATTAATACCAAAAATTCGAAATTTGTATGTATTTGAGACACGACGAAACATTACCCAAAGTATCCTGGTCAGGTGCACATGCCCCAAAAAGTAGTAGAAAACAGATTATGTAAGGGGAAGTCATCAAACAGCCTTATCGTCACGCATACTGACAGTCAGAATCTAGGAAGATTTTTTTTTTTTTTATAATGTTGGCAAAGCTCAGGAAATACCCTATGATGCCATAGCATAGCTTTGGCAGAAAAGTAATAATGATTAGGGAATTTAGGATTATTGGGTTGAGTCAAGTAGGTAACAGTGTGCATTTCACCTGAATGTTTTCGGTTCATAATGGCTGGGGGGAGGGCGAATATAGCACACTGCTCCTCATTTGTAATATTCTGCTTACGAAGTTTCGCGATATTTTACGGTATGGCCGAATTTAACTTCAAGGATGTAGGTATGAGCCTATGTCACGGGTCGTTTGGTATGAATAGGAAAAATTCTACAATTTGTAACGTCGGATGTAGTTCTGCGGGTAGTCAGCAGACTATTCAAGGCCATTTTTTGCGGTTCAGAATGCTGTTCTAGTTCTGCTTCGGACGGTCTCTTAGTCTGACTAATTTACAGTAGGTACTTATAATACACTAGTTCACTCGCTTACACAACTTATTTCAACACTAAGGTACGGGGTAGGAGCGTGCACTCGTGGCTTTTTAGGCCAATACGATTACCTTGCGCTTTCCTCAAATAGGCCAACACCGGGATATGGGGTAGAAGCGTGCGTTCGCCACTTTTCAGACCAACATAATTAACATGCGCTTGCCATCAAATAGGTCATCACGGGGGTACGGGGACGAAATTGATGCGTGCGCTTACTAATTCTCATGCCAACACGATTAACGTGCGCTTGCGTTTAAATTAGGTAGATTGGATTAGATGGGAGATGTTGTTGGTCGGGCTCCTGGAAGGCAACTGAAAAAATCCATCAGTGACTTAGTTTTTTAGTAAGTTTACGGGTTGTCTGCTGGTTGTGGTTAACTCCTCTTGCTCGGAGCTATCGTTTCGGTATCGGAGTAATTCTTTTGCGGTCTGGTGATTAATTGAGTCCTTGGTGACTGACTATAGGATTAGGCAAGTTGACGAGCGAAAGGTGGATTCACAAGTAAAGGCAATATAAGCACTATAATGATATTACTCAGCATAACAAAATATATATTGTATACTTATACTTGTGCGACATATCTACATATGTATAGACAAACATACATCCTTATATTTGACCTCTCTTTTTGTTTAGAAACGTCTATGTCAAAATGAAAAAAAAAAAAACAAAAATTGAGATACAGGGTGTTTTATAAATAAGTATAAGACCGAAATTGTTGATTTTTGATAGTTTAAAATGCTTCGCTTGAGGTTTGGCAGTTTAGTTCATGATGATGATGAAGAGCGGATTCCTTCATATTTTATGTATCACCCTATAATCCAATTTGAACAATATGATTAGATAAATAATTTTAATATTAGAATTCTTGATCTTGATTTTGCTAATATTAATGGTAGCGATATGAAAGTATTTTGATATATTTCCCCCTATTTCGAATATAGATTCTCACCATTCTACTCCTGATATTTTTATAAATATTAATAAAGAAAAAGTTTTACCAGAAATATTTATAAAGCTATATACGTATGCTGATTATGAGGAAATCAATAATAATAATTAATAAATATAATTAATAATAATACAAAAGTACTGTGGGGTAAACCTATAAACCTAGAGAAACCTAAAGAATAAGCCATTGGGACTAAACAAGCAAGCCAACCCTGAGAGCTCTAGTGTCAATTCTCACTGGACACTCTTTTCTCAGGGGTCACCAACACAGGCTGGGACTTGTTGATGATCCTGTATGCAGAGGATCCGAAACAATGACTGACCTTATTTGTCACTGTCCGGCTCTCTCAGGCAAGTGTTACAGATTCCATGGCTTACATCTTGTAAGAGCGTCCGGTTGAGACCTATGAGTAATTTCCCACTAAGTCTGGAGGGTGAACAATAGCTCTTGTTGTGTAGGCCAGGGACACGATTGTCGTCGTCGTCGGGGTCTGAAACGCATAACATCGATACAGCATTCGATTTATTTAAACAAAACTTTTCACCGATGTATTGACAGATATGTTCCAAGTATTTCTTATTGCTCTCCGAACTATCCTAAATGGTTTACAGAGGTTGTAATAGAGACTATTAAACTTAACCAAAAATCATAAAAGGCTAATCGTATGGAAGTTAGTTGGATCCATATATATAGGCAGAATTGTTGCAAATTTCCAGTGAGAATGAAATTGAGAAGTGGTAAGACATGATGTACGAAATTGGCTGGATTATCCAACGTAAACCACATCTTTTAGTCGCTGTATGTCACGTAAAGCCATTCTATCGAAACCATATGTCATCAATATTAATGTGACAGGTCCGAACTTGCAATTGATTACGATCGCATTCAGCAACTATCATGTTTCTTCAATCCAATTGCATCAATTGGATTTTGTCTAAGATCCTTGTGAAAAAACTTACAAATTCTGGACGAATAAATCCCTGTGCATGCATGTGAGTCGTCAAATTCCGGCTTTTAGCAGCACTAGCTTCAAAAGCTGTGAAATTTTCTTCGAAATACATTTATGTCATTCTTGTTGATGACATGTTGTCATTAAGGCTTCAGTTAGAGCTTGATTTAAAATATTGGGGCCAGCCGATCCAGTCAAAGATTTCCCATGTTGCGAATCTCATCAAAGATATATCTTGGCTCATACCTTGGTTTGTGACCAGGTTATGCCAATACCAACACCTTATCTGACACTTGCTAAATGGGCTTGCAGAAGAATCAGAAGTTTTGAAAATCAATAAAAACTAAAACGAAATTTGACTATAAATCACTAATTAATTTGCCACATGAACGAAAAAGAAACAAAATCACCACGAAATTTCAATTGTTGAAAACATCCTAGCACTTAACTTAAAACGCCCACACGAAAGCACAACTTTGATGAAAACTTCCAATAAATTACAATCAAAATATTTAAATTTATGTTTTAGTATTGAAATCCTCATAATTTTAAACGATTTCAAAATTTTTAAGATTTGCTTTGCTTTATGTAGTAGGTTCTGTATCTAAAAAAGAAATCACTGACATGTATAATATGGACTGACGATTTTCATAAAAATAGCAGAAAGTGGACTCACTTGTATATTGCTGACTCTTTCGATCAAAGCCCCAAGTACCAACTGAGAGAGAACTAAGAAATAAATAAGTGGGTTCGTCGAAATAAATATTTTTAAATTAATTATTTGGGTTAATTAGTGATAAAAAGTGTTTTACCAAAAGCAATATAGTCATTAGATACGCAGAAGAAATTCCAAAGGCTTTATTAAAATCACCTTTCAACTTCCCGCCATTGGTTTTTCCAATGTTGGCACCAACGTAGGAACTATTTTTGGCACAAAAAATTGTACCTGCATGAAATAGCATAACGAGCAGTCCATATTAGATATGCCAGTGTGTAAAGCTGAGTTTGAATGACTCCTGCAGTTTGCACCCTAAATTACTATTCTATTAAAGTAAAAAAATTATATTAAAAAACGATACATCATCCTAGTGGGGTAAATAAAAATCTGAATTCCAGCGTTGCCACCCTTTCCAAAGTTGTTTGTTTTGAAAAAATTAAAATCAATTTCAAAGGAATGAATTTTCTTAATATTCAGAAAGGGTGATACAATGGATACTCATTTATGGGTTTTCGGGGTATAAATTTCCGTCCAATCCTTTATTAATTATAAAGGACAGTGCTACCGAGTTTCTAACCTTGGAAGTTTCTAAATTGATATTTAATCATGGTATCATCGGGAATATTTGTATGAGTAAAATGTGGGTCAAATGTACTTAGAAACTGGCTTATAACTTTGGGTCGGTTGTCCATTTATTTTTTGAAAGTAAGTTTCTTGTAAGAATATGTATGAAGAGGTACTCTGTAAAGTTTCTAAGTAAGCTTTCATTCTGAAGTTATGTTATAAAGCAATGAATGCGAATTTAGGAATATAATTAATATGTAGGAGAAATTGGGGAAAAGTGGGTACTGTATTTTCCTGTGGCGATTTTCGACAAAAAATATATTTTTTGATAATTTAAATGATAACGTTAGATAGACATAGAGTTTGCCTGAAAAACTGTTCTGAGTTAAGTATAGTTTTGTTTCGTCAGAAGTTTTTGATGAAGAAAAAAAGTTAAAGAAAAGTTGTAGAAGTAATAAAAGTAAATTCTAAAAGATTTTGCAAAATTTAAAAATCTTCCTCTAAACTTTTGTCTGATAAGACATTTTTACAAACCAAATCAGTATCGGACGTCTTATCTGCTCTCGGATAGTCTGTAGCAACTCTTAGTCTGTTTGATTCTGTTTGTTGAGCTGTCTGTTTTGTTTTTGTTTTTTTTAGTTTTGTTGTATCTATCCTCTATGTTTAATTGATTTCGGAAACAGTCGGATGTATTCTACCCCAAAAATTTGTAGATAGGTTTTTTTTGTCTATGTTATTCGTTGAAGGTAGTTTCTAATCGTAAATAATCAAAGAACGAACTCATCTCCTTGGCCAGCAAAAATGTATTTTACGGTATGAAGAAACATAAAAGAAAAATAAAAAATATCTAAACAGAGACTTGAACAAGACATGATAAAGTAGAAGCTAAATTTATTTTCTATATTATTTTCTTCAAGAAAGAATTTTTTGGGATATCTCCGGTATATAGCAAAAGCTAAAAAAATGTTCTAATTTGTTATTTCATCACACAATCCATTAATTTTTGGTGACAAGTTTCAAGTCTTGGTTTGACTCATCAACAGGTCCCAAATAGCGAAATTGGGTGATTAGAAAAACAAATGAAAAAATGAAAAAAGAAGAAAGAAATGAAAAGTTCTTCATTTTTCAGCCCACTGCGTGGCGTATACAGGTTCGATTCGCTTCGAATGAATCTGTTTCTTTAAAAGACTTGAAACTTGTCACCAAAAATTAATGGATTGTGTGATGAAATAACAAATTAGAACATTTTTTTAGCTTTTGCTATATACCGGAGATATCCCAAAAAATTCTTTCTTGAAGAAAATTAAGTCTAACCCGGTAAAAAGTCCAAAAGAGTAATCTCTTTTTATTTATTTTTCCTCCTGGGCTTGTATAGGAGTGTTTTTTCCTCATATAATTCACACCCAGAATTTATTCTGAGTTTATATGAGAAGAGATCGGTTTGATCTATTTTCAAGCGTCTGCAGCAGGCAGAAAACCAAGCTGCACCGATGAGTGGAAGGTTTTCTGCTGACACGAAACGCTTCTTCTTCTTCCTTTTTCTTCTTCATTTTTCAGCCCACTGCGTGGCGTATACAGGTTCGATTCGCTTCGAATGAATCTGTTTCTTTAAAATTTTTTAAATTTTTTTAATAAATAAAAAAATTGTTTTTTTCTATTTTTCTTAAACTTTGCATTTCTTTCTTCTTTTTTCATTTTTTCATTTGTTTTTCTAATCACCCAATTTCGCTATTTGGGACCTGTTGATGAGTCAAACCAAGACTTGAAACTTGTCACCAAAAATTAATGGATTGTGTGATGAAATAACAAATTAGAACATTTTTTTAGCTTTTGCTATATACCGGAGATATCCCAAAAAATTCTTTCTTGAAGAAAATTAAGTCTAACCCGGTAAAAAGTCCAAAAGAGTAATCTCTTTTTATTTATTTCTATATTATAACAAACCAAAATTTAAAAAAAAAATATCTTGGCGACTAAAGTGATTTATTTTTAAATTTTCAATTTTGTAGTTCATTTTTCTAAATTTTGCTTCTTAAATTAAGAATAGCCCGAGCATCCACCCATACATAATATCAAAATCTTAAAGCAATCACTTTTTTTTTATCTTGAATAATGCAGCGTTCAAAGTTTTATAAAATCTTATGATCCAAGATATGCCAATAGGCATCAATAGACCCCTACAAATTACCAGAAATCCAGAAATGACCTTCATCTGAGCTAAATAGATACACATATTAATAGAGGATATATCACGTTCCTAACAAGAAACTGGAATAAAAGTCGAAAAGTATGAAATTCCAATAAGTTTTGTACTCTAAGTTGCTGGAAAACTGAAAGGTGGTTGGCATTTCTACCTCATCGGATCGCTGAATAAACCTAACCTCACTTAACAAAAATGGATGTCTTTATTGGCCCGACTGTAACTGTGACTGCCTTGCCTGAAAGCAGGAGAGCTTGAGACAATCGAATATTTCCCCAAAAAACAATTTCTTTTATGTAAGGTTTCCTTTACCAAATTATATAACTTGAGTTATATTGACTAGTACTCGAAACCACTTTGTAACCACTATAAACCCCTTATACACCTTAAATGGAGGACTATATAAAGGTTACCGTGACTTGATTTAGGTAACGTTATATAACTAAAAGCTTTAAAAACTGAGTAAGAAAAAATTCTAGTTACATTTAGAGAACTTCTTATATAACCCTTATATAACCCAGGGTGTCTAGATTAATATATTTTAGTCATAGCAGTGGTTGCGGTATTGTTTCGGTTACTTTTATAAGATTTGTTTTAGGGATGGTAATGTTTCCATAACTCTTGGAATTTTTTCAGACTGATTACTTTTAGTGATTGAAATGTTAGGGAAACTACTTTTCGTTACCTTTATAAAACAATATAATGTAAATATTTACGCAACCAATCTTGACATAGAATTTTGATATTTTTTTGTATTGGATTTTTATAATGTAAGGGATTTAATATTTCTACATCTTAGAATTACATTTTTTCAGCATGCATGTGGTGAAATTCAGTGCAATTAAAATTTTACTGTGATACTTCTAAAAAATACAGACCGCTCCAAAAATAAGAAATATTTAATAATTTTAATTAAATATGACAAAATTTAAAATTTTCACTTAGGTTACATTACATGATTTAGAAATGTTATATACCTAAAACGATGTATTTTCTTCATATAAAAATGAAAAAATTGGCTTAACCGACATTTTCTTTTTTATCTGCAATGCACATATGAAAAAATGGCGGTATATAGATAAATGAACAAATTACCATTATAAAACTTCAAGTAAA
The DNA here is from genome assembly GCA_963924295.1 of Dioctria rufipes. NCBI lineage: Eukaryota > Metazoa > Arthropoda > Insecta > Diptera > Asilidae > Dioctria > Dioctria rufipes. The sequence continues at coordinate 32,951,993 of OZ002743.1, forward strand.
TTTATATAAACTCTGGCTCTATTATATAAACTGAATGACCATTATAAAACTTCTAGAAATCTTATATAAACTAAAGGAGCTACCATGCCTTGAAAATGTTTCTTATATACACGTTAGTCATACTTAATATGTAAAATGCAACTTTTATAAGAGTCACCTTCATTACTAAAGCGCCATAAATAAATGAAAAGAGTTTTATAATGGCTCTATTCGATATGAAAAATCATTTGTTTCTATAACGATCACCGCAGTTACTAAACGGCCACCAACCAATTTTATGATAATTTTTAGCGGGTACAAGTACTACCGAAAGTTCCCAATTTTTATTAAAGTCACTTAAATTACTGAATGTTGTCAAGTTATATAAGGGTAATCACGGATACCGCAATAAACACTTATTACCAATAAGTTGTGATGAAGACAATTATAAAATTTTCATATATAGCTTCTAGTAATGGTTACTCCAAGTTATATAAACTGGTGATTGAAATATTTCCATCACCAACTTATAAAACCTTTAGTAAAAAACTCTAATATAACTACGTCACCAATTGGTAAAATTATAATACATTTATATAATCAGTCAAATTCTTATATAACCGAGTAACCATTATATACCCCTTATAAAACTACCTATCACCTTCAGTCACCAAAAATTGGAAAATTTTTTACTTGGGTCCAGTACATTTATCTGGCTTTTTTTCTGGTGCAGAATGGATGGTCTTGGGTATGCCCTCTTATATGTGGATCAGCTAAAAATTTTATCTCCCATGGACCTGCTGCACTTCATTCAAAGGACAGAAAGCTTTGGGTGAACGATTTTGTTCAACAAGATAGCGCATAATGTTCTCGAGGTCTAAGGTTTAATTTTGATATTTGATTTCCGTTTCCGCAATTCTATCAATAGCAGTAAAAATCTGAAATCATGTTTATATCTGAAAGAGCCAATAAAGTAAGCACTCGCTCCGATACCCATTCTTACCACTCCTATTCTTGACGTATTATATTGAAATATTAGTGAATCTACAAAAACACATGTAAAATGTCCAGTAGTCATTTGATAATTGTTAGAAACAAACCCAAATCGTCCATGTCCAGCATTATGCAGAATATTTTCCATTACACATTCATTACTCTACAAATAATTCATAATTCATTTTATTTAAAAAACTCTACACAGGTAAGACAAAAAGGTGTCGTCTTATATGTATGCGTAGACTAAGACTAAATTAAATTACTATTTACACAATTACTTTGCTATAAAGTTATCAAGAATTATATACATAAAAAAATATATGCAAAATATAATATGATTATATATTTAGACCGGGTTTTAAAACAGATAATTGAACCTTAAACCTAGCGCTACTACGTGCCTCCCTGATAGCAAGTGGAGTCTGATTCCACAGTTTAATAGCCTGGATAAAGAACTGATGCTCTGACACTTGGCTTGCAAATCGTGGAACAATAAGAGCATTACTGCGTGTTGAGCGTGCAAAAACAAATTTATAATAAAGATCCTCAGGTTGTTTAGAATTAAGAATGTTATAGAGAAATATTAATATTCGTCGATAAATATACGATTTTATGGAACATCCAACAACAGAATTAGTGTAAGCAGAAATATGGTCGTATCTATGAAGGCGGTATATGTAACGAACCGCAGAATTAAAAGCCACTTCGACAAAAACACTGAATCCAACTTAGCAGCATAAACCTCACACCCATATGCTATTATGGGAAGAATAAGTGCCCGGACCAATCTTAGTTTAGTTAAAAGTGGTGTATAGACCGAAGAAACAGAGAGCAGGCGAAGGGTGCCATATACTTTCCTAACAGTGATATTAACATGATTACTCCAAGTCAGACATTTATTAAAAATAATTCGAAGGTTATTAATATTATCGCAATATCCAATGGGGTGGTGGTCGAGTATAACGGGGGGGGGGGGGGGTATGTAGCGTTCAAGGAATATTTATATATTACGATGGAATTACTTTTGGCTGGGTTAAGTATTCATTTTCTTTTCCTGGCCGCCCATTCGAAACCGCTGAGATGAAGCTGACAATAATTTATTGCATTTGGCAAATCGTTGATGAAAATCGATAAAAGCAATGGGCCCAAGATCGAACCTTGTGGAACGCCACAATTTATGGGCAAGATGCTCGAAGACTGATTATTGCAAACTGCCAATTGCATTCGACCGGAAAGGTAAGATGCAACCAGTTTACACGCGGGGCTAGAGAAACCGAAATAGTTTTCCAGTTTACTAATTAACAAAATATGATTAACTTTGTCAAAAGCCTTTGAGAAGTCCAAGACTACTGGTGTGATAACTCTATCATCATTAATTGCCATGAGTATATCTTCGGTAACCTTAAGTAGAGCAGTAGTACAACGTCTAGATCTAAAACCAGACTGAGGAGAATTTAATAACTTATCGTCGTCCAGGTGCTTGGAGATTTGCCTACATAACAATTTTTCAAATATACTTTGGAAAAAATATGGTAAAATAGATATAGCTCTATACTGAGGAGCCCCAGAGGTAGATTTCTTCACAGGAATAATTTTAGCCTTTTTCCATACAGAGGGAAATATTGAGGTTAACAAGTTATTATTGAAGGTGAGTGGGTGGATAATAGCAGGAATAATCAACTTAACAAATTTTGGATGAATACCGTCGAGCACAATAGTTTCAGAATTTACCGAAAACACAGCTTGTATAACTTCATTTTCATACATTCTCGTATATATCCCTCAAGTAAAACCATATTAAGCAGAAATAACAAACTCAAAACTGGAAACCACTTCATTATCACAGAAAGAGAAGTAAAACAAAAAATTTCCTTCAATAACTTTTAAATATTTGGAAGGAATGGTCATTTGAAAACTGCAATTATCACACATAGAATGAAACCAAGTCACCATGCTTTCCTATCATATATGTACAGCTTATGTAAAAGGATAGACACACACTGGTCAAAAACATTCCAAAACTATGTAGTTTCTGCATGTTGTGTCTGTCAACTTGAATAGAATTTGTTCTCTGTAATTTATATAATTCCTAGCAAAGTTAATTCATGCCCAGCCACATACGAAATAGATATGTCACTTGCAGAAAATTTTCGAAAATAACTTTTCAAACTTGACACGTACGGTTCATGTTTAGAAATTTTCGTGCAGTTTGCACAGTTTGAAAAGCATTCATTTTCACCACTTCACTTTCACTAAAGTTTTCAAGATTCGCATGAATAGTTCTGGATGAAAAAAGTACCTCTATAACATTCTCGTACATAATACAAATATTTCACGGATAAGAAATGCAATTAGTTAGATTTTGTAAAATGTAGAGAAAGATGGATGCTGAGGTACAGGTGGAAAGGTACAACTTCCTTCATAGAAAATTTGATGTATGTAGAAAAGAAAATTATGAATTTGGCTTGAGAAGAAGATTTATGTATGTTCCTGGATGTTTTTTCTCAAGTTTTTTTTGTATGTAATTAATTATGAAAAAAATTCTTTTTTAATTCACTTCAACTTTCATTCATATCCTTCAGAATCAGAATTTGAGTCTTGAAAATTTATTTGTTATTTTTATTTATTTATTTAGAACTTCATCAAAAATCTGATTACTAAGTTTACAAAAGAAAAATTAAAAAAAAAATAAATTAAAAATTATTATACATATGTAAACAATGATATTGACCAACAGTGTACAAACAAAATTAATAAAATGTAAAGTAACCTTAACTAAGCCGATCCCTTAATTCACTTTTTGAAAGATGAAAGTCAATGCAATCAAACCAGTTGTTAAAGAGACGAGACATTGATGAAATCGGCTCGTGAAAACCATAGTTCGTACTATGATGAGGAACGACGAGGAAGTCGTGGTTCCTCAAGGAGCGCGCAGGAATAGATATATTGAAAGTATTTAAGAGCTCAGGAGAATTTATCGCTCCCTGTATACACTGAAACGCAAAAACAACTCTGGAAGCTTTTCGCCTATTTTCGAGAGAATCCAATGGAAAGAGTTTAAGCCTATCAGCATATGGAGGTAAAATAATAGGGTTATGCCAATGAAGTCCACGCAGAGCGAAACGAACGAATCTCCGCTGCACAGCCTCAATACGATTTATGTGTACAGCATAAAACGGAGACCAGACCGGACTGGCATACTCCAAAATAGGTCTAACGAATGTGCAGTAAAGGACCTTCGTTATGAATGGATCATTAAACTCCTTTGACCATCTCTTTACAAACCCCAGAGTAGCATTAGCCCTGGCAACGATTGTATTAAAATGATCCTCGAAGGAAAGGCGTGTATTAAGGAAGACACCCAAGTCCTTGGTTTTGTCAAGTCTAGATAATAAGCATCCATCTAAAGTATAACTGAAGTTCAATGGACTCATTTTACGAGAAAGGACATAGCAGTACATTTGTTGATGTTGAGAGGAAGACAGTTAATAGCACACCAATTATGAAAGGTGTCTAAGTCCAAATTTAGAATTCCACACTCGTTTTCATTAGAAACAATGCGGAAGATTTTGGCATCGTCAGCATAGCAAAGTATTCTTGAATTAGTCAAAATCAGAGATACGTCATTAATGAAAATAATAAAAAGGAGTGGTCCGAGATGGCTGCCTTGAGGAACACCAGAAGTATTATCTATTACGTCAGAAAGAGCTTCGCGAAATATAACTCGCTGCGTACGATCCGATAAATAAGAATGAAGCCAATTGACAAAAACAGAAGGAAAACCAAGCAGAGTCAGCTTATGAATCAAGATTTTATGATTGATTCGGTCAAAAGCTTTACTAAAATCTTTCCACTTATAGAAACGACAAAATTTAATTAATAAAAGATACCCTAATCCTCGTATGGCCTACATTTTTACGAACTTCAAAGGTTTTGATGGTCGTTTTCGACCAATCACCTTTTGAATTTATTATTAATTCATGTGATTTTCAAACTTTTCAAGCTTGTCATAATATATTAAGATGTAATGAAGAATAAGGTTAAAACAACTAAACAAAATAGTTCATTTTTACTCAATAGAATTAAAAAATTACTAAAGTATAAGTGACAAGAGAAATAATATATTTATAAAACAAGAAAAAAATAATTCAAAATATTTCAGAGTGTTTAAAGTTAGAAAAATTATTTTACGCATATTTCACAGATGCTTACAAAAGGACGTTTGCATATGTATAAACTTTGAAAAAATACAAATTACGACTTCATGTCTTTGTGAAAAGGTTTATAATTATAATAATTAGTACATACCACTTTTTAAATCTGGTATCATTTACGATAATATTTCGTAACGAAGTTACACAGACATTTGACACTGTTCGCATTCCTAAATGTTTACATTTCCTTAAAATGACATAAGGATCCAAAGAATACAATCCACTAGTAACTTCAAATTCCACTTCGACAGACTACGATCAACTGCGGCACCAAGCAAACCAAATTTATATCAGAAAAATTATCAAGCCACTCAGCTAGTCGTGAACTGAACTTACCCTGATCGCAATCTTTACTAGTGGCTCCCACTGACATGTATATAAATGGATTGCTCGTTAAACCAAGAATGCATGAAAGTAAATAGCACCACTTTTATATTTTGGCCTCTTTTCGTGAAAGCACACTTTCCTATTGAACTGTAATGATTGGTAACGAAAAATTTCTGAAGGTTCAGCGATATTTGCAGAACTGACAACTTGATAATCAAATCTTAGAGATTCATTTCCTTCGACTCATAATTAAAATTTAAAAACAACAATATTCTCAAATACTGTTGTGGTAAGTTCGGTAAATCCTACTGACATGTTTATAAGTAAATCCCAAAATAATGTAAATATGGCGGCAGTTTACAACAGTTGGTAGCATTGACAGTAAAAGCATACTTTCTGAAATCAAAATTGGTGCCACATGAAAAATGAGATCAGTCAGTCGCAGTCCATTTATATAAGTAATGCCACCGCGAAAAAAGTATTTACACCACCTGCCTATAAATAAGTCGTCGATTAGTTCAGAATTCGTCAAAGAAAAAGAACAAACAACAACACGCGAAGTGAACAAAAACCAAAGTAATGACCAAAAAGAAGAAAAGAGAAGACATCTAATCGAACTGAAGCAATGAGGGCAAAAGATAAGCCCCAATGCCCTGAATAAGACAAACCGAAGGATGTGAAAAATCTTCAAAATAAATCCAAAGAAGGAAGACAATGAAGAATTTTGAAGGGCTGAAAAGCACTTGACTTGACCTGACTGCAGAATTCGTCAGATGTTTTCCAATAACGAGCATCTCTTAATGTGATAGATTAGATTAGATTTGTAAAGTGGTGTGTAGGCTTTAGCCTCGCTATCACTGCGAGCTGAAAGTTCTATTGTGAGTCCCCGTTGCATTTATTTCCTTTCGAGGTTCAGAGTGTCAATAAAGTCTAGAACCATTTTGGGATTGAGGTTCCACACGTAGGTTGGTGGAGGAAAAACATGTTCGAGGTGGAGTAGTCTCCACCTGGCCAATGCTTCGCAGTTGCAGAACAGGTGCTCTGAGGTTTCGTGAGCATCCTGACAGAACAGCAGGAAAAGGTCTCAGCCAAGCCCAGCTTGCTTAGGTGATACCTTAAGGGGCAATTGCTTGAGACGAGCTCAGTAATCATTTTGAGCTCTGTTCTTCTACGGAGTAGGAGTTGTTTTGTTTTTCTCCCAGTCGGTTAGGGCACAAAATGGCTCTGGTTCGACAAACTTAGTTTCCACGCCTCTTTTGGCTACGCCATCAGCAATTTCATTGCCTTTGTAGCCCTCATATCTTGGTGCCCACATGAGGATAATTTGTTTCTCCTTGATATGTTTTTGAGCGTTTTTAAACATTCCCAGACTATCTCTGACTCGACAGTGTAGGACTTTAAGGCCTTCAGGGCAGCTTGACTCTCCGAAAGGATATTAATGGTTGAGCCATTTATAGTTCTTTTAATGCAGATATTGGCACATTCTATTATGGCCAATACCTCGGCTTGGAATACGATATGAGTGGAGCCCAGACCCTTTGTTATATGGCATTTGGGGCCGTATACGCCCAGTCCGACTCTATTGTTCGTTTTTGAACCGTCTGTATACCACACTATCGATCCTTGTTGGAAGGACGGTTTAGTGGTACGCCATTGTTGTCAGTCTCCCAGAACCACTTGGAATGGTCTTACAAAATCTACCCTGGGTGTGAATATATCAGATATTGTCGTCATTTCCATGAAGCATATCTATTTTAAGATACTTAAATGACCAACTAGATCGCCTGGCTTTAACTGTTTCTCCTTTTGTTCTCTAATACCACTGGAGATCACTTCCTTTTTCAACTGTAAATGTAGGGGAGGAAGGTTTAGAAAGGCTTCATGTTCTCATGGCACCAGTTATTCCTCGCCAGCCAAGCCGCTGGGTTTTTTGAAGTAGGGCATCAGCCATTTTTTGATTAGTTTTTGGCCAACCTACGAGGACCGCATAGGTTATCATTGGTTTACAATCGTTGTGTACATCCAGTACCTTATTTCTGGCTTGAGATCTCATGTTCCGCCAATGAAGCGACGACACGTATAGAGAGATCGCACCGCTCTATCCATCACTCTGGACGGATGCGAATTCCAGCTAAGTTTCTTATCTAGAGTTACGCCCAGATATTTGACTTCGTATGAGAATATCAATTACAATACAATTTAAACATAATTAAAACTATGGTTTTAGTCTGGACTAAATTAACGGGTGATTCGCGCCCTCTCTGCTTCCGCCCAATGCTATTCCTACCATTTCAGAGAGAAGCGAAAGTTACCGACATAGTCCTTTAGTCATTTTTAGTTGCCAGATTGCAGGTAATAAACTCTCTATGATTCTTAAAATTAATATTACTCCTTAAGTACACGTCTCAAAAGTTCTTTTCTTTTCAGTGCATGAAAAACTACGGCAGGTCTTCCTATCTATCCCAAAAAACCGACTAATTAGCGTACTCTTTTTCTTACCGATATCACTACAAAGATTGATGTATTTGTAGGTTCAGAGACCTATATTGAAGAGAATAGAATGCTATCAATCTGGCAGTTGGGACTTCATCCCAAACCGAGTTGCGAGAGTTTCCGACCCAAGTTACAGCTAATATACGCGCGGCTTTAGACAATGATGGATTTATTGTCTCATTCTAACACACTTAAAGTTTGTAAAAGCCATTGCCAATGTTAAACATCAAAAATTACTCTCTAAGCTATGAATTGATTTTCGATTGACACAATCTGCTTGTCAATTAATTGGTATCTTGCTTAATGAGCATAAAGAAAGGATTAAGATATGTAATTCATTTTCTTCTACAGTTGTTATTATGCAAGGAGTTCCGCAAGGCTCAATTCTCGGCCGTAAGCTTGTCAGTCTTTACATAAATGACCAACTGCAAGAAATATATCATCTAAGAGCTCCTGTTCATGGAGGTGCACTTTAAATATATTTAAACAGCCAAATTGGGGAAACAGTTATCTCTCCAAATTTGTATGAAATGTATCAACCTGGATCAATGACATACCATATTTCTAACTATAACTAGTCTTAGGGTAACGAACCTCGCTAAACCCGGTCAAATCACAAGATCTTATTCTGAATAATCTAGGCTTGTAATGCTTCTCAGCTGCCATCAGTCTTCTTTGATGGGTTTCTTTTATCATATAATGACCCTTACCTTGTAACCTAGAAATAATAATGCAAGATCTCGTCTACAAATTTAAATAAAGGCATCAATTGAAATGAATCATATTGAATTCAAATTAAAATAATGCATAAGATGAAATTCGATGGTTGCGTCAGAAGTCTTTGGGGGTTTAACATAAGCATCTGTCAAGTATGGCTTAATCCCACGGCATTCTTCACGCTCAGCTTGGTTTTGTGATGTTAATCATTGCCCTTTAGAAACATTTGTGTTTATGAAGTATTAGTCTAGCCAAGTGCATTCTTGGCATTCTCTCCGATGGGAGCGAGACATGTCTAACACCTAAGAATGGTGGAAGTTCTTTAGGTCCCCGCACCCGTTTGCTTAAGTGCAACTCCACATCGAGCTACAACCATAGACCTATAGGAAGATACCAACGATCCTTTACATTCATGCATCCTCGTTAAATCATCCCACACTGACAAGTGTATTGTACTCTGCCCATATTTGGGCGGTTACTACGGGCACGTCGTTACTCCTCGAGGGCCTCACCAATGTCGGTATGGACAAGTTCCATAAACACCCAACCCTATGATACCAAAAAACCTCTAATCAGGTATCGTAAACAACGTTACTTCAATTGGGTTTCATGTAAATCTAGGACTGATGACTCTGTCAATTTAATCCTCCTCTAGTTATCTTCTCAGAGGGTATGCCAGCTAGGCATCTCCTATCTAGCATACCTGCTGATTCTCCGTTTAAAAACCTAACTTCCATGCCCTGATGTTGCTCCCTAAGGCAAGTGCCACATCAGACCATTGATGTGATGATGGTGAAATTTTAAAATGATAAGCTGCTGATATATTACGAGGACATCACATCAGTAAGTAATGCTACATCCACTTAAAGTCATCTGACTTTTATGTTAAAATCGCAAGCATTTAAAATAAAGTTCGGCGAGGACGAAGAGCTTTTTTTGCTTTGAATGAAAAAAAAATAGCAAAATAAACGGTGTTTTTTGGGTTATATATATGAATTATTATTTTTGTATTATATGTATTATTATTAATATAGTCGAGATTTTTTGGTGGCATTTACATCTGAAGAAAAACTAATTATCATTCATTATAAGTGATAAAATCCGGGAATACCAACGCCTCCTGGAAAGTAAATTATATTCCGTTTATGGAGGAAAAAAGCCATGCAAATGTTGATTGTAAATCTCGAATTTGAAATTCAAAAAAAAAAATCTTGATTCGTATTAGCTGAAACCCTAATACTCTTCAGTACGGGGTATAATTTAATAAAAGCTTACGTTAATAAAAATACCACCTTTTCCAATTTATAACGAAATATTTCTCCAAGCCGTTAGTGAAACCTTCGATCTTCTTGTACACGGAACGATAATCGTTTTTTTTTTGGGTTTATGCTAAGGCTTTTGTTTAAACACCACGTGCGGATTTTGGAGAGGGCATTTTGCATCAGGTCGGATATGACTTGATCATGCTTGTCCCGTATTGTGACTACTAGGTCATCTGCGTAGCCTTGTACATTAAAACCTGAACTGGTAAGTCTATCTAGCAAGTCATCAATTACGATCGACCACAGGAGTGAAGAGAGGAGTCCTCCTTGTGGGCAGCCTTTTGCAGCGGCGATCGTGACTGAACAGTTCCCTAGAGTTGTGGTTATCCTCCTGCTTATAAGCATGGAGTCTATCCAGTTTACCATGGAGGGCTCAAAGTCTTTATCCTCGGCAGCTGATTTAATTGCATTGAAGGAGGTGTTATCAAAGGCTCATTTTATGTCCGCAAATGCACATAAGGCCAATTCTTTTGTTTCAAGAGCTTTTTTGAGGTCTTTGATTAATGAGTGAATGGCAGTCTCGGTAGACTTGCGAGCCTGATAAGCAAACTGCGTAGAATGTGTAAGCCTAGGATTTTTTCTATGGACTTTAGTAAGAATGAGGGGAGGCTGAGGGGTTGGAACGATTAGGATAGAAAACTAGCTCTTTTCCCTGCTTTGGATATAAATACCACCCTGACGTCTCTCCAACATTGGGGAACGTACTCTAGAGCGTAACTGGCTCGAAACATTTTTGTAGTGGAAACAGTATTTCTTGAACACCTTGCTGTAGTAAGGCGGTGAAGATGCCGTCCCCTTTAGCAGATTTAAAGGGCTTAAATGTGCCAATGGCCCATCTAACCTTGTTAGGAGTGAAGATTCTGCCGGCAACGCTCTTGTTCCAGTTAGAGATCCTGTACTTGTCTACCTCAATTGGGTCTGCAGCAACTATTCCTTGATCGGAAGCTAGAGAGTCGGGAAAGTGGGTTTGTAATAACAGTCTCTTAATGTGCTAGCACGTTAATGTATTCTTGCTTGGGCTGACGCTATACTATACACAGGTTGTTTCATAATTGGACCGCATAACTTAAGGGTTTTATAGCTGAGGTGGAACAAACTAAAATTTATACGGTGATGAAGGGTGTAAGATGCGTTGTTCCCACGGTAAGGGGAGTTTGCGATTTTTAGTACTTTTGCAGTTTACCCGGGAGTGACTTTGTTGATAAACATCCTTACATCCTATCAACGTAAGATTTATCTCAGATGATGGCAAAACGTCAACGCTTTCCAATGAATCAGCCTTCCAGTCACCTTCCGTCTGGAGAGTTATCATGCATTTTGGCGGGAAAATCATTCAAATTTGAAATAATTAGGAATTTGTTTTCCAAATTTTTTACTTTGACGTCCAACAATTTCCAACGGAAGATAACAAGAAGGCTGATTTATGGGAAGCTTCGACGGTTTGCTATCATTTGAGATAAATCTTACCATACAATGATTTTTCTAGAATAAATGTATGTTATAGACTTGATATTTTACAGAAGAACTCGCTACCAACAATAAATCTGTGTAGCAAGTACGCTTCTTTTAAATTTCTTCTGTATGTACCAATTATCAGTTAAATATATTCAACGGCTTAACTTGTAAGGAGATCAAAATCAAATGAAATCACTTCCTTGCTTTATTAACAATATTCTAAACCCGACTGGTTGGAAATGTGCATTAGCGTAGAGACATATCTTTCATGTATTTTTATGTGACGTGGCATTAACAGAACTCGAAAGAATTATTAAAAATCAAAATAAACTAAAAACTTTTATAAATTATTTATAAATTTTAAATTTCTTTGCTTACAGAGATTTTGCTCGTGGATGGAATTTGAGTACGTATGCTACTTGCCATGGTAAGTCTCAAAAATCTTCATTATATTTAATTTTAATACTAGAATTTGTTTGGCCTGGTAATACCCCAAGCAAGAATATTTCGGTAACCGCATCATGCCTGAATTTAAAAAATGCAGAATTTAGTTTAGATATTTCCCTATATTTGCATATAGCCTTTGGTAGTATCTCCCATTCCGAGCTGGTAAAAAATGTTATTCCTCAAAATATAGTCCTTGTATTTATTATGTTTCAGTAAAGCTATTATTAGCCTACAGTTTCTGGGGGTTTTGCCAATTTTTAATAGGAAACCTAAGTCCACAGTTGTGTGTCTTCATCAAAAGGGATCATGAACGCCTGATCTGATGTTGGCAACTGTTGTCCTGGGGCTGGCTATGACGTCCTGAAAGTCCGATTAACAGCGATATCTGGAGAATCGACTTAGCGAAGGGAATTGGTCGCCTGAGCAGCTGCAGCGTAGGCAACGGTGAGCCTGACTTCCTAGCTACAAGTCGATCGGACGTTCAATGAATGACCAGATTAATGCATTCAGCTCCTAGATCTGAAAAGGCCCGAGTATACTTGATGTTAGACTGCAGTTGGGGCGCAAGTTTAGTATGCTAAGCAAGATAGTTTACAAATCCAGACTGTCCCTATTATAGCCTATGTTCTTAACATACCAAGTCGAGGAACTGCCACAACGGTATGGCCTGCAGGTTGTCAGCCGGTACGTTGGCCAGTCCGACCCAATGTCGCCGTAGCGAGCATTGGAATAGCAACCGTGATGCTGAGCTATGCAAGTCAATCAATGCTTCTACAGCAGAGCCCAGATCTGTTCTAGATATGCCTAAATAACGGGAACTCTGAAAATAATGTTATTTTGGGGAAAGCATTCGGAAAATAGCGTCTCATCAATTGGCAGGTCTCCTTGTGATTTATTCTTTATTTACGTCCTCATTTGGGCACATTGGACTCATTGGTGGTCTAATTGAAGCAGGTTCTGTACTTATAGTGGCACCCCTCTTACTTAATTTAACCTACGCCCTTGTTGAGGTTATATTATGTTTTTTATTATCTTGAAGTTTTTAGTTTAGCTAAATCGCCAGTTGTAAATAGTTTCGTTGCTTTTATTTCTAAAGGCTGAAATACAATGACTGCGACACGCATTTGTCGACGCCAAAATAATTTTCGAATACATGTTACGACATTAGAGCATAGCAAATGCTGCGACGCGAAAATGTCGTCGTCAAAAAGTAGAGCTAATTTCTAAAATTGTCGTTGCGCAGTGCGACATTTAAGTTTGACAGTTCGTGTTTTGGTATATTTCACGTACTATTCTTTTAAAACTGGCATAACTGCATATACGCTTTAATGTAACGTATACTTATTCTTAAAAATTGTAAAAAAAAATCCGTAGACATCACAAAACAGCAAAACTCAACTCAACTATCTTGAAATGACGACGAATAATGTCGCATTCATTGTATTACGTCTGCGACAAACGACGACGCCAATTGGCGTCGACAAATGCGTGTCGCAGTCATTGTATTTCAGCCTTAACATGCAAATCATGGTCTACTTACACAACCTTTTCCATTTCTCAAAATGACTTTCGAATTGCATTTACGAAGCCCTACAAATTCGTTATGTCTACCCAAGTCCATGGACAATGTGCCGCAATAGTTCACTAAATATAAATTCAAAATAACAAAAATTCTTCCCGTCTAAATAACTTTGTTACTTTTTCTGTGTTTCCATTTCCATCAACATGATCTTAACATTACAGAAAAAAAAATCTTTTTGCTTTCTTTTGATAGAAAAATTTCTTTAAAGATTGTGGCTTGTGGTTGACAGTTGTCACACATCCAAAGAAAGAGTTTCTCAAGTAAGATTTTCTAATGCTTCTTCTTTCTATCTACATCAAAATTTCGACATTTATTTTTCAATAAAAGCGATACCAAAAATTCATCTCATAATTATTCATACAAGCAGTGATTGTCCTTTGACGGACTACATAAATAACTTTTCACATAATTCCCAAACAGAAATGTTTCAATGTTAATTAGAAAAGGTTACAGATTTCTTACACTTATTAAACAATGCCATAAGAAACAATTACTTATGCTTAGTTGGTTTATACTTTCTGAACTACTTTTAACGTACGTAAATTATCCATATCTTTCTATATAGATAGGTGTACCCGCAGGATTTAACTTTTTTACAACAATCCTTTATCAAGAAAACTTGAAAACTTAACAAGAAAAAATACAAAAATTCTCTGAATGGAACAAAAAGTGAATGGGTAAACCTAAACTTCTTCAGAGTTAGAAATATTATTGAAGTTGAAAAGTTTTCGGTAGAGTTTCATTTCAATTTTTGTTTATTTAAATTTAATGGAAAAAATGTAGACGAAGATAAGAAATACACATTCAAATTTATCATAAAAAACTTTGAGGTTATTTTAGTAATTCAAATGTGGCATGGGTAGATAAAGTAAGGAGCTATGATCAAGTAGTGCATTGAGACTGTATGAACTAAGTTAAGTACTTGTTATCAATATTTTTTCAATTTACACAGTTAAATTTAAATTTGTTTTTTTCTTAGGAAAGAACTATTAAGTATACGTGGTCAAAGTTGTATCGAAAATTATTGAAGGAGATGACCGGATTGACATAATTGATAGTTCGTACAGTTGCTTGGTCTATTCAACACAAGACTCCGCAATTAATCAACAACTATAAATCTACTAAATTTACGTCTACTTGTAGTTAATATTTTGGAATTGGGTGTAAAATTTATATGGATTGCAGAAAGATCTTCGACAACCTCTTTCATTCACTTCGACTATACAAATTACTCACTTTCAGTTCTCCGATCTATCTGCTGGAGTTGGCTTTTCTCCCATATTGAGAATAGCAAGCTTCAATTTTAGTTTATTTCTGTACTATCCAAAGTGCTAATGACTCAATCTGAAGTGCTGCAAGGTACTCATTTAGGCTCTATTTTTTTTCTTATTATTCAATTACAATTCTGAACTGTTACATAATGAGCACGATATGGAGATTTATAAAGCCATTAATTCTGCTCAAGAGCCATCATAAGTTAGTTGAGCTTTTTCGTGTATTTATTTCAAGTTTACTTTTAATTTGCACCCTGGTAGTGAATAAGGCTAACTCAATGCTAGCGTTTATTAGCTGGTCGAAGGACTTAGGTAACATCTATATTAACAAATCTGTCTTTACTCCTATTGTTCATCCCATATTAGTATATATACTAGTCTTTTTTGGTATCCTTATTACAGTAATAGTTCTGAGTTCTGATCATGCTCTGATCTTGCAAAGGGTGTTCTGTTTGTTTTTGCAAGCCTTGACTGGTGCGATAGACTTAGATTACGTCCTTATAATGATAATCTATAGCTAAAACACATGCTCCCCTTTAAATTTCATAGATATAATTGTTGATCATTGAGAATACTAATTTTAATTCTCGTCTTTAATATTTGAAATCCATTAACTTAGTTTATATTTATATTTGTATTTATTACCCCAACTTCCTACACTTTTAATATACTTTTTACTTCAAATAAAAATATTTCCATTAAGAATTAATCCCCTTGGAAGTTATACTCTTGCATATCTGCAACTCCAATTACCTCCTGAGGTTCGACAGATTTTGGAAATATTGTTTTTTTTTTTTGTTTTG
Source organism: Dioctria rufipes (assembly GCA_963924295.1). Taxonomy (NCBI): domain Eukaryota; kingdom Metazoa; phylum Arthropoda; class Insecta; order Diptera; family Asilidae; genus Dioctria; species Dioctria rufipes. Next base: position 32,967,602 of record OZ002743.1, read on the forward strand.
TTATTTATGAGGTCAAAAACGTTGTAGTGTCTATTTTATATGTGTTTATACATATTAAAATTTTCATCTCAAATTGCACTGGAAGTCAATCGTAAATCATTCGTTGTCCTTTTATTAACTGGTGAAACTTCCTCGGAAATTATATTTTTCATTTTGAGTAGTTTTGTTTATGGTAAAATAGTTCTACATTTCTTGCTTCCATGAAGACAACTCTAGGTTTTCATAAAATTACCCTATTGCTCTAGTCCATAATTGTGTTGCAGATCTGCAACATAATGAAAACGAAAATATAGTGTGGAAAATTTTATTTTAGCATAATTATTAGCATCGCAGACAGGCGTATACAGGGGGAGGGTCACGGGGGTCATGACCTCCCCCAAAGCGCCACCTCACATTCGGGATGAATTGAATGTGGTGCTGGACTGTAGAGTGAGTTTTAAAAATTCAACAGGACGATTTTCCTATGGTACGGATACAATGTGTGGTTGTCGCCAGCGATTAATGCTGGTGCAGTAACGCACTTTTCTAATCTTCGGCGACAACTTCTGCTGGGTTGGGCATTTGTTTGAGTTCTTTTGAATACTAATAGTGGAGTATAGAGTGGGTATAATATATAATTCGCATGTAGCTCTTAGTCTTTGAAACGAGTACGATTTTTTGAATTTTCTTGTGTTTCATGTAGTGCCGAAAAGTCATTTATCGCACCTATCACAGGATGGTAAGTAATTTTGGAATACTAAATATTTATTTCAGTCTTTGATTGTTTAGAAAAAGGTACGCACTGCTGAGCAGCCCGGTTATTATGATTTTTTTTTTATTTTGTTGGACCGATTACTTATATACAAGAAAAAGCACACAATTTCGAGTTTAAGAAGTGTTATTGTTTCTAAGAAATTCGTCAGGGATCATAATTTTTTTTACCTATCTGATTGTCCGACATAAAATCCATGACAGAACAATTTGGTGGCGAAGCTCGCAACAGAAGCATAAAAACTGACTTAACGAATTTTGAATTAGAGTTCTTACAGTAGAACCCTAGTTCCATGCAATCAACGTCTAGCCACCCCGTTGATTTTTCATTGCGACACTGATTCAAGCCTGAGTTGTTCAAACTTTTTACGTTCGTAGGGAAGCATTAAATTTGTCTTAGAAATATACTTGCAAATTGTTCTTAAGAGTTTTAATGAATCACAATTCAAACGAATTTGTGGATTAATTCTGGTGGTGCACTCTTACGGACAAGGGGACAAGCATTCAGTTTTCTTAGAAAGATTTGACAATTTTCCTTTAAATTTTTCATGCACTATTGGTGGCCAACCATGATTCCAAAGAGTTTTATATTGATTCAGGTGCCTTGGATCGTCTTGGTCACTTAAGATATTTATGAGCATTTGGCTATCATACATATTGTTGTTAAAAATTTACTTGAACATTTTTCTCTTGCATTTTTATACAGAATTTTTACGACAAAACTATAAAAATAAAATCCATTCGCTTTCCTCTGCAGTAATTGGCGTTGCTATGCTGTGTTTGTGTTGTTTAATTTAACTTCACATTTACTTTTAATTTGTAGCAGTTAGCGATGGAGGTAGAAATAGTAACAAAATTGTAAAGACCATTGACAAAATTGATAAGACCATTGACAACTTTTTTCGGAAGATCAGTTAAGCTCCCATCAGAATAAATAGTCAGTAATATATCATGCACTCCTACTCCCATTCCTTTAAATGTGACTCAAGGTGCAAATTCTATTTCTACAATCTATGCACGGCGTATCTGGTTCTGAGTCCTTATTGTCCACTCTGAGATCGACAGTGATGTGGATAATATTATCGAAAGGTGTTCCAAATCAAATAAAAAAATGAATTTTGTGATATAACGTAAATATGATTTTAAAAAAATATAAAAGATACTTCTTACGACTTTTTCCTCCCCCTAGAACATATCAGATGTGATCCCCCTAGGCTGCAGGTCTGGATATGCGCCTGATCGCAGATCAAAAACTGTTTTGTCTAACAAAACGACAGTTCATGCCTGCAGTGCAGATAACAAATAATTTGTTAATAGTTCCATTCCATTGTTGGCAATAACGCCATAATCTATTCTAATAACCATTAATTGATTCGAAAAAACTTGTAGATTTCTACATTTCAATAATAATGTAAATATGTCATTTATGCTTAATATGACCGGATCCTTAAAATTTGCTAGTTGATAGATCATTCTGGCGGTTGGTGTCAAAATACCAAAGTGTTTTTGCAGAAGAAAAAATCTAAAAGTTACATGAAGGAGGTTTTACGTTATGAAGGCATACATGTTTTACAGAAATTGTAAGGGAGATAGTTTATTGAAATTGAAATGCTGCTGAAAAAATCACTGCAATACCTCACACGTACACTTCAATCTAGTTTTTATGGTAAAAATTGCAAACTGTCAAGCTGTTAAATTATTAAATTAGAATATCTGCTTCAGAATCATCTCTATTCTGGACGATGGCCTATATCCAAAATAATGTCAACGCTTTTATAAACAAATATTGAAAATCTTTCAATTGCGAAGTATTATTATTACTTATAAATTAAAAACATACTTTTATTTTCTTCCATTTTGACAGGAAGGTAATTTAATAAATATTTGCTATAAAATCATAGTAAAACGTGGTGCAAGTAGTAGTCAAAATTGATGGATTGGGGTTGTCAATAATAATGTTTTAGTTTCAGTAACAATAAAAGCTTACTCTGCTAGGTCTGTAGAACGCGTTTTCATCTCTCGTTACTCATAAATAAATTTCCCTATGCGATATACTATCTCCCTCACAACTTCTGTAAAAAATGCGTGCCATCATAATGTAAATCCTCCTTAATGCCACTTAAGCAGCGTTAGCAAATATTCATAAAATTTTAAAATTTATACCGGTAAAGAAAAACGATCAGATAATATTTTAGTTATTTAATGAAAAAAATCTAAGCGCAAGTGTGAGTAATATAAAAAGATTGACTCCTTTCATCCTGAAGTAAGTAAGTCGATTTAAAGAAAAAGAAATTCGGATCATTCATATAGAATGTCACTAAAATTGACGGCATCTACATTTCTGTCCGTAACCCTAATATCTCCTTAAATAAGTCACTGCGATAATCATTAAAAACAATTTTTTTCTGAATATGCCGATGGTGGGTCTTTGACTCTCTTGATATCGTTTTGAAAAAAGAAACTTGAAAGAACACTGCCCTGAATTTGAAAACGATCCAAATAAAGAAATTGTAATTTTCTTTTTTTCTTTTTATGAGTCAATAAAAAAGTACTAGTTTATCGAAATGTACCATATCGTATACAGGGTATCCCATCGAGATGGTAAATAATTTTAACCCTTAACTACAGACGTATAAATCTGTCATATTACCACAGACGCACGGTCCCACGGACCACTATTTAAATTGGCTTAAAAATGAGTAATAAGTATAAAGAAAATATTGAAATTTAAATTTGTTTTATCAGCAAATGGTAGCTGAAAATCATAATTCATTTAACTTAACTTAACTTTTTGCATTTATTTAGTTAATTTTCACATAATACTATGCACTTTACCTCAAAAGTTCATAAAATTTGTAATGGTTTAAATATAGAAACAAAATAACAAAAATAAGAAAAAATTCATTAATTTCATCGAATTAGGATCCATTCCACCTGAAATTCAGAAAATCATATTAAAAATTGTCGACTACAGGAAACCAGCAAGGTGTGTTCTTATTGCTTTTGCTGCATACATTTCTATAGATTTCTATAAATTTCAAAATCTGATATATCATAAAGAGTCTATCAAAAATTCTAGACACCCTTTTCTCAAAATCTGTACCACTTCCTTTTATTCTGTGAATTGGCTTGTACTAGGATCGGAATTTCACTAAAAATATGTATTCCTTATAAATAAGGATACAGCACAATGGGCTGCTTTGGCTACCGTGCTTTAGGGATAGGGTCACCTATCCCCCTGCTTTCTGATTAAAGAACAAAAAAAAAAAAAAAACAATGATGCGTATGTACCACCGACGCGCGGTCCTACGGACCGCTATATACACATTCCCAGAATAACAACAAAAATAATCAGCTGTCGGTAGAGAGCTCTCAAAACTAGGAAACTACTGCAAACAGAAGATCTGAATAGTTTATGGGGGCAATGATATAAAAAGAATTAGACTTCTAGCGGTCTTAGTATAGCGACGATTTTCGATTATTAAATTTTGAACCTTCTGATCTGACAATTATCGGACTGTAAATCAGTTCAGGGGTAACATGCTATAACTTCGCATCAAAAACGATTATGGAAACGAAGTTATCACTTTGGAAATTATGATAGTTACGAAATTATCTCCGAATTTTTTCCCCTCTTAGCACATGTAATTTATAAATTCTTTTTCTTAGTTGATAAATTTTAACAATAATAAAATTTGAAGCATTTTTCATTTTTTATTTGTAGCGGATAACGAATATGAGGGTGAAATAATTTAATACCGGGGAAAAAGAATATTTTAAGGCAACGGTATAATATTATGGATATGTCTGACGAAAAGTACTGCCATATTGATTTTTGAATTCAAAAAACATTCTTACAAGTTTTTGAACTTTAAGCTTCAAGAATCTTATTTATTTATTTAATCCTCCTCCTGTCTGAATTGTTTTTCACTTCAGCCCACACCTAAAGTTAAGAACTTTATGTTAATAAAACACATTAAGAATCAATAACGATTTCCAGCCGTTTTCGTCCTTTCTGGGAGGCCTTTCTGGATTTAATTTGCCAGTTAAATTCTTCAACAATTCCTGAAAATTCTGCTCATTATTCATTTTGACAAAGCCTCCACTAATCATATCAGGGTTCTCTTCCTAATATTTCTCAGTTATCTGAAACTGTTTTTTACCTGAAGTGAGGTTAGAAATTTTAAATTTTATATTATATGAAAATTTATATAATTTGTAATGTAACGAATCTATATATAGCGACACCTTTATAGAACTATTTTTGAGGTTTTTCTATAAAATATTTTCCGGCGCTTATAATTCATAGTTATTTTTTGAATTAATACTATAAGTAAGGCTATATAGATTGACTGAGAACCTTCAACCTCCCACCTGAATATCCTATCTAAGATTCTAGAAGTTGAACTGGCTTGTCCGTAAAACCTGCAACATCTCTCTATGCATACAAATTCGACAGCACGTGAACAATAGGAAACTATTGGTTGTACTTAGTTGTATCAAACTGAAGCCTTTATTTGGTATGTGTGCAAAGGAAAGCCATTCTATAGTCGGTGTATGAAAAACGGATAGCTAGTGGTAGTTCATGAATAATGGAATTCACTGGTCAGTACGTGTACAATGGAAAGCCCTCCCGTCATACCGCTCAGCTCAAATTAAGCAGTCTAAACAAATATAAAATACACTTACATAAAAACACTTTACATTTATAATAGGAACGCAAGCAATAAGGTAAGTTGAATTCAAGCCAGCTATTGTCATTTGGACCTGAATCTACCCAGAGTCAAATTTCGATGTTTTGCTGCCAACCGAACCATGAGCACCCGAGCAAACCCCTCCGACCGAGCAAATGATTACTTAAGAAAAATATAACATCGGGGAAAGCACTTTTAGGTAGCCGTAAGATGACTGTCCCAATCCTGTTGCTATGAAAACATTTTGTACTGAGAATTTAAAGCCTTTAACACATGTTCAGCATAACAATACTACTAATATTATATCCACATTTTTATTAAAAAATATAAGTTTCAAAAAGTACACTTTTACCCTATAGTTGGCCAACAATGCCCTAACTTCGGCCCTAATGTTACCTAATGTCGGCCAAAAAAAAAAAAAAGAAAACAGTTTTAAGCGAAGTTCAGACTTTTATTTTAATACAAATATATTACTATACACAGCAGCTTATTACTTTTGTCAAAAATAAACAACAAATATAAAAATAATAAGTAACAAAGAGTCTTTTCAATATATTAAAGTAGGTATGAGGTCAAAAGTTCAAGCTCAAGTACCTATGTACTATATATTTGGAAACTGCGTGAGAACGCGTCAACATGGAGAGCTCAAGTTTTGTACATGGTGGTTTCATAAAAATTGCAAGAACATGTTCCAAAATGGACCAAATCGGGCAACCTCTTCTTGGTGTTGCCATACAAAATTTTGGGTTTTCACTATATATTTGGTCACAGACTGAAAACGCATTGATGGAGAGAGCTGAAATTTTGTACGCAGCGTTTTCATAAAAATAGTAAAATAACTTTCAAAAATGAGTAAAACCGAGCAACCTTTTCTGGTGTTGCCATATAAAACTTTGGGTTTTCACTATATTTAACTTTTATTTTAATCTAGGGTCTTAGACCAATTATAAATTTTTTTTTTGTTAGGATTATATTTGTGGCCGACTTTAAAGTATTATAAATCATTAAGATATTTTTGAACGGTTATATGCCGACTTAAGGTTTGGAATCAGCCTAATGTCGGCAAACATTAGGAAAAGTTCGATAATTACATTCCCTAATATCGCCCCCCCCCCACTCCCCCCCCCCCACGATATATTTTAGAAAAACTAATTTTTTTGTACTTTCTCGACTTCAAAATGTATGTACAAATGCACTTCAATTAATGAAATACTAAATTAGAAAATACAATACTATTTAGGTAAACTACACGATTTCGAAATTATCTCAATTTCATTTCCAAAAAATTCACGGAGTAGGTACATATTTACCAACTCTGATATGTGTGCGAAAAATAAAATAAAAATAAATAATTTTTTGTTATACGAATTAAAAAACAAATAAGTAATATTATTCTCTTCAATTTTCGATTTGTTCGTATTTGCTTTCAAAATCATTTTACAGACAGTTTTTTTAGGGGTGGCCGACTTTAGGAGCATCTACCCTATACCGACATTCTTAAAAATTACTTAAATTTTATAATATTCGCTTGTACTATAACTGTCATAAAAATTAGTGATCGTCTATCGAAATTGAAATTATCGCCTGTCAAAAGTGTTACAATATAACCAACTATAAATAAATTGTCGAACTTCGAATTTTTCGAAATTATAACATCTTGTCTCAGACTGATCACAATTTTATTTCTGTTTAATTCGGTGTTACTTGTTACTTACTCTTGGAAGGGTTTATTCAAAATTGGAAAACTTATTACCGAAACATTTTTTTCGCCGAAGATTCGTCTGTTTTGAAAATTAAAATTCTCTAAATATGACCATACCGAAAGACGATTCGGTTCTTATTAAAAACGAGCCCTGATATCTAGTAATCGTGCACAAATATCCTTCCATCTATCTTTCCCTACTTATTTATTTTCACATTTTACAGTTTTTGAAAGACCTTTTACACCAAAGCTTATTCCAATTTACTTCATACACTAACACTAACCAAACGAACTTGAGCTATGAATAAAAGAAAAAAAGCAGAAGAAAGTTTGCAAAAATGCTCCTCAATGTATAGAAGAAACAAAAAAATGTAGCAATTTACAGATCCCCGTACCACATAAAAAACCAAGCACAGATAATAATAGCGAATTTCATAAATTTAATTATCTTAAGTTAAGTCATTTTTCTAATAACTGCTGAGTTATCTTCATATATAGAAGAAATCTCGCCTTGAGGGTGAAATGCTTTCTCTGAAAAAAATATGAAGATGGAAGTGTTTATAAAAAGGAGCGTTTGCAGTACTTAAAACGGTTGCAACTTATAAAAGAAGGGCTTGAAAAAAAGAAAATGAAAAAGAAAAAAAAACTGTTTGAAAGAAGTGAGAGACATTCTTAAAGCCTCTACTGAAGTACTTCATTATATGGAAAAGCAGTGGCAGTGGTGCTTCTCTGTATTCAACCTCAATTTTACTACGGTAAGCGTCAAGATGGCAAGCGCTATTATGTCTGGGGTCGAAGTCATTTCGCACAATACACCCTGCCGCTCTTACTAGCTCTCAACGTTTATGCAACTAAGTGGTAATTTGCACGATGAAAGTCGCTTGCAATTTTTTTCTTCCTTTTTTTCCTTTTTTTTTTATATATAGATATATATTTTTTTCTTGTTTGTGGGAACGTAAACTTCAGCGATTCCATTTTCATGATACCGGGTATCCTTCTAGGATTTTTCTTAGCGGGCGAATGGTGGAAGAACAAATTCCAACTTGAATACGGATGAAGACAGAAAAACTTATATATAGAGGGGCAAAAAACGAAAGAAAAAAAAAACAAGCATAACCCCGCCGAGAAGGATCTCCGTTACACTCACCTCCATTTTATATAATATTATCTTAAGTTATCTACTCTACTATTCTACTTTGTTTTGTTGTAATCCTGCTTATCGCATATACTCACACATGTAATGTTCATAATTTATATACAGTCTACATCCTCCTACACGGAACATAAATGGAAATGGAAAAGTAGAAAAGAGATACTATGGTCTGAGCGAACCCTACGGCGATGGAAGGATGCTAAATGGTACTGGCGAAAGGATGAGTGTCCTGAAAGATGATGTGCACACCATTTTTCTACTTAACGACGAAAGAAGTCTGGAACCGTTAAAAAAATAAAAAAAACTCGGGTAAATTCACCGCCTTCAAAAGAGTCGTTATACATATTATGTGCTCTGACTCTCCCATGTTTTGCTGATTAAAAGGACCACTACTGACTGGAACTTCTGCGGAGGTGTATATAGGACAACGAGGGTAGATTGAGTTTCATAACCCTTTTTGTATGAAAATATCAAGGGAAAATTTATGATTGAAATAATGGAATTACGCCGATAAATTTTCCAAGAGAATTAAGCTGCTTTCCTTATGAGCATTTACCAAGTAAATTCGGACATTTTTCTTTCGCTTAAAGTAGCTCAAGAACAGGCACTTAAATTTTTTTTAAAAATTTTTGAAGGGCTGTTGGCATGCAGTGTATTACTGCTTTTTTACCACTAGCATTTAAGGTATAAACTTTGATCTTTTCTTTTTTTTTGTATCATTTAACCAAGGTAAAAAGGTTATATATAGCATACAATGTTTTTTGAAGAGTGCAAAGAAGATGAATGTGGTGAAATTGGTGATTATATGTATGAAGACTAATTGAGGTGTCGATTTATGGTGGTTGGTTGGTTAAAGAGGCTACTGAAAGGGTCGAATATGTGTTAGCCACTTAGGTAATTGCATACTAGCTCAGAAGATGGGTGTGCCCCGTAATACCGAGGATATAAATAGTACAAAGATGTAACGATAACCAAATGCTGCTAATGTCCTGATAATAGTGAATCTAGGCTAAGTAGACTTCATAGAGAGTTTTGCTATGAAAATTTATAGCGAAATAAGTCAATCTGAAATTGACTCAGTTTGCTGCTAAGTCTTCAGTTCGAGGATTGAGTGGAAAAAACTCTTTATGCAAACGAAAAATCTTTGAAAAAAGAAATTTAATTGCAAAAAGGGGGCGTTTCATATAAGCAGGAACCGTATAATCGTCAGTATGGCTTGGTTCCTGCCTACCATATACGCCAAAGCAAACAGCCAAGCTGACCTCATATATAGATTTAAAATAAATTTTAAGTGTGAATTAAATGAGGCGAAATACTACGTATTTACAGGAATGACTACCAAGATTTAGCCTTATGCGGGACTAGCATGAGAGTTTTGCAATGAAAATTCATAGCAGAATAAATCAATCTGAAATTGACTCAGTTTGCCTCATATAAATCACACTTAAAATTTATTTTAAGTCTATATATGGGGTCAGCTTGGCTGTTTGCTTTGGCGTATACGGTAGGCAGGAACCAAGCCGTACTGACGATTATATGGTTCCTGCTTATATGAAACGCCCTCTTTTGCAATGAAATTTCTTTTTTCATAGATTTTCGTTTGCATAAAGAGTTTTTTCCATTAAGTAGAATTCACCAGAAATGCCGAATTCAGCCGATAATCCGCTTATTATTAAGGGTTTATTTCTTTAATTTGTGCGGCTCGCGAGATATATGACATCATCCACTCCATGAAATACCAATTGAGGTCACTGGAAAAGATCAAAGCCTGCAGAGTTACTAGCTCGAAAACCAATAAAAACAACATGAATGAAAATCACCACCGAGGAATTTTGGGAGCTGAATTCAAGATCCAGAAATTGTTTACCAAAGGTTGCTGTTCTACGTTCAGTGTTCGTAAAAAAGACTGGAGCAAGTAAGATTCTATATTTCTTCGATGCCGACTAAATGAATTTTTTTATCCAAATTTTAAGGCCTTATTCACATTTTCTTACTACATCGTTTGATTTTAAGTTACCATTTTCAAATTTTTCCGCCATTCTGCTTCTTTCCGTACGAACTTTCACACATATAGGTATCCCTGTGGGACGATACTCAGCTTTGTAATAGCGTCCGATTGGGACCTATGAGCGATCATTGGTCCGGAGGGTGAACAATGGGCTTTGTTTTGGCTTACGTTCGAGGGACCCTTTGGACTCCCAACCTCTTTTCAATATTTATATTTATCTATTGTAAAGCCTCAGTGCCTCAGTGCTCCTTACTCACAAACTCTGTATTAGCGTTATATCCTGTCAGGGTCATCGTTAGCAATAATACCGGCCAGTGGATGCTCAGAATATTCCGACGATAATGGTTTTCAAAATATTGTAGTTAAAAAATTTTAAATATTTTCGATTTGAAAGATCACTTTCAAATTTGAAGAGTTGCGGAGAAAAGATTTCATGTTCGTTTGGAGTATCTGAAGCTTGCTGCACTAAAAGATGCTATTATTCGTTTATGTAAGCTAGAGTTTCGTTGGTTCATTAGTCCAATTTGACAGGTGATTTTGAGTTTATTTGATGTTTACTTATACCTGTTGTGGGTCTTATGATCAAGGATATAAATGGAGTTCTCAAATTAAGGTCCAGCCTAGGTATCACGGGTGCCATGCTCTCTATTGCTACGGAAACACTTCAGGTGTTACTTAATCGCCCACATCTGGTTTTGATCATCCATAAAATGGATGTGGTTGATAAGATCATTAGGAATGAATTCCGATGATTCTGACTACGAATCGTTGATATCAAGTTTAGCAGAGGACAGCTCCATGGTATGTTTGCAAAGCAACGGTGTGGTGCTGGAAGTGCCATTAGATTGTCGGCTTTCTGTGAATACACTGCGCTGGAAATTCTGTACTACCGATGGAAGCTCTTCGGTCTGCCTACGCCGATGATCGAAGTAAGGCATATAAAGTGGACAGTGCTGGCCTATAACCGGGAAGAAAATCACACCATTATTTTCCATTCTGAGTTTTTCATTTTGTTATTGCTATAATAATCGCACCGCATTAAGGTATATGACATGAAGTGGCGGATAAACTTATTAAGAAATATGTAACTGTGAATTAAGATTTGGCAGAAGGATCAGTAAACCAACATCTAAAATTTTGTTAACAAAGGAATCTAGACTCCAAATTAATTTTACATGGGAGTAAATGTTTTACGTAATATTAAGGCAGCAACTGTACTGACGATGAGTCCTTCAGACGATGTGTAATATTACTACTGTCGCTACTAAACCTTATTTCGAATACATGCAAAGTTTGCACTTATATTGTCGTAGAAAAGACGAAAATTATTTCATATCTGCTCTGCTCTGTGAATGTCCTAATTGTGAAAAAAAAACTCACTGGGAAGTTCCATCTGTGTAAGCTGAGAGGAATAGCAGACAAACAAATAGGTATATTATGAAAGTACACCAACTCTTTTGTATAACTCTAGCCTTATAAGAGTTCCAGCAAGTGTTACAAGTAGGTTTCAACAAGGTGGTGGCACCACAGACCATTTTAAGTTCTAATTGTGACTCACTGACAATTATTTTGGTAGTTACCACTCCTTACCTAATCTGTCAAAATGGCAACGGAACTATTTTTTTGGTTCTTGGTATGAGTAGTAGTATAGATGACATAAGTACTGGATATCGTATGGTATACTAGAGCAGAGTATACAGATTATGCAATGGGTAGTGCATTCTGGAATGGACCATAACATGCTTAGAGCAGTTTTGTATACATTTGATTGACTTCCTCAACACTTCAGATACAAAAAAATATGAACCACTCGATGTATACATCATTTGAAATGTTGTGGTCCATTCCGGAATGGACCAGATAGCCATATAAATTTTGAATACTTTTTTGGCTACTGCATGCGTCATCTAGTTCTGGTGCCATCTATGGTAGGAGTAAGGTGAAGCATATAGCTACCCGTTCATATTAGCAGGCCGCTGCAAAAGCTGTAGACTTTCTGACCCGCGGGTAATATGTACTTAATTCGGAGACTAAAGGAAGGCAATGGATCAACTCTATACTGGCAAAATCCTATCTATCATAAATTCTGCCACCCATTAGTTATAGAATGCTTCAACTAACTGCGAGTCTAAGACTTTGTAGATGCCAATATTCTTCCATGACTAAAAACAAGTCGGAGCTTAGAAAGAAAAAATACGACCGCTTTTATGAATTAAATGGAAGAAATTTCACGCTCATTTTTATACCCTAGATGAAATCATAGGGGTATACTAAGTTTGTCATTCCGTTTGTAACACCTCGAAATAATGATGGTAGAGCAAAATGGATTGGACACCCATTCATAATATTAAAAGTTGTTTCGATTTTTCATGTCCGTCCGTCCGTCTGTGCGCACGATAACTCAAGAACGCGTATACTTAGAGAGCTGAAATTTTGTACACGGACTTTAAAAAAAAAAGTAAAATTATGTTCGAAAATGAGACAAATCGGGCAACTCCTTCGTGGGGTTGCCATATAAAAATTTCGTTCTCCGCTATATATTTGGACACTGGCTGAGAACGCATCGACGTAGAGAACTGAAATTTCGTACATGATGTTTTTACTACATTAGCAAATAAAATCAAAAATGGACTAAATCGGGCAACTCCTTCTTGGTGTTGCCATATAAAAATTTCGGTTTTTTACGTATACTTTGAAAACGATCAGTCCAAGACAATTTTATTGTACTAAAAATTTCTGCAGAATACGAAATCCTATAAAATTGGTTATAACCATTTTTTCTATGCGATAAACTGTTCTATAAATATATGCGAAAAACAACTTCAAAACCAATACTTGAATAGATCGGCGACCATACGAAATTTAATACGGGCATTCATCTACAGTATCATAAGAATTGGTCTTAGACCAATTCTAGCTTTTTTACTTGTTTTTAATAGGTTCCGTTGATAATCTAGCACGCCTGTCCTGGGTGAGAAAAAGTGCTTTACAAGATGCAGTATTGGCAATTTTATATCATATAAGCTCTCTGGTTTTTGCGGTTCAAAGTTCAAGTAAGTTTACAAAAATGGATAGTAGACTGACCCCCTTTGGCCTCAATAGGACTTTGCGGATACAATATGCAATTTTTCAGATGGTAGAATATGAAGTAGGCAGATGTTTTCTCAACAATCTTATCCCTTGACTTCTTTCTAGGTTTTTCACACTCGCAGTCATAGCGCTTATTCACGTTTGCAGTATTTTGGTGGAGATGTCATTGGAAGTTTATTAAAAAATCTGCACCAAGTTGATCGGTCTTCTATTTGTTGTCCCAGTTGTTTTGCGGTTGGCATACGCTCTACAAAAGTTATTTTTCTCCAATAGAGTCAATTCTGGTTGCGGTTGCTGTTCATGTAATAGGAATAGGTTAAGAGAGTGTTAAGTCTTCAAGGGACTAATCATGATAAGGAGATGTGTCGTCGGATTTGAAGTAGAAAGAGAACGTAGTTGTTTTGAAAAATTTAAAAGTATTTTTATTCAAAATTATTATACCTAGTATCTACTTCAGAATAATAGAGCAAAAAATAGTAAATTCAAAAATAAAAATTTGAAATGCAAAATATAAATAATATACGAACAAATAAAAAATTAAGCTCAGTTGGTGCCGAATCCAAAATTCAAGTGTTTAACGTGAAATTATAAAAAGATTTATCACTATGTACACCAAAACCCACATTTATTGTATGGGGACCCCTTTAATTTTTAACTGTATTTTATTTTCATTATTTATTGTGATAGCAGCAATTGAAATACATACTCTGTGAAAATTTCAACTGGCTACATATTACGGTTTATGAGCTACAGCCCGCTGACAGACAGGTGGATGAAAAGCGGGTTCCGTTGGCACTATTTGTGTACAGAACCCAAAAAATTAAATTATATTATAGTTATCTCTATTTCTTTTCTTTTCAGAGCAGGACTCACTAATCTCTGTGGTTTCAATATTCTTCCATAGTAATGTGGCTAGTATGTCTAGTATATCTAAAGAAACAAAAAAAAAAAAAAATACTCGACACAGATGGATAGAGGGGAGCTACTCCTACCTTTTTAAAGCATTTACCATTTTTCTTTATAAAACTTACCGAACTTTACTTCCTTTACCTATTCATTTAAGGATCCCATCTAATGCTGTTATTTATAATTTTCGGAGGGAACCAAGTCATTTACACTCTTCATTGTTTCCCCCTAATTCCGTTCGACTTAAAAGCACTTTCTTTAAAAACCTAAAATCGGCAAGAGTTACAAACAATTTGAATATTATACAGCTAGAAAAACTAACACATATAATTCACAAACAAATAGCAAAATTGCATTTGTAGACAAAATGTAATTTCAGAAAGGATGAAGAACTTTTAAGTGTCCTTTCGAATGGACAACAGTATAAAACTACACTCCAAGGAAGTGGAGGGGTGACCATAACCATTTTGAAACTCTAAGGCTCTTAAAACAGGACTTTTCTCTCGGAAGGTGTCATAAATACGAAAGGGAATATAATATAAAACGATGTGTGCGTGTGTTTGTGTTTATGACTGTGAAATTGGTATATGCGCATACCTTGAATATAAATAAATTAGATAAATGGTCACGAACTTAAGATAAAGAAACAAAGGATTGCTTCCTTCCTTATGCTATACCAAGGCGAAATTTAGGAAAATTTTCCGCCTCAGCAACAATAATTTTCTTCAAAATGTCTAATTTATTCGTATACGTTCGGGCGATACCGTATTTCCATCCTATTTAAATTGAGGAGTAAACAATGCAGAAGTTTTCCATATGCTTAGGTACCTTTAGGTACCCACTTCTATTATAAATAAACTTTATTGTCGTGGAAATAAATGTGTTCACCAATTCAAGTTATGGCTGCATAGGATAAGTATAAGTGTCCTTTCTTGGGCGAAAGCTTTGCTTTATTTTGTTCCTGTTATACATAGTATATGTAGGAGAAATTACCATTTTAGATTTTCAGGAAAATATTTATGAAAATCTTCGTCTTTAATCAAATTTGGATAAGTTCAGTTTTATCTTCATATGATCTCCTTTATTAGTTATTTCATCCTAGAATCTATTAAAGCAAATTTGTATTGCTGCCCTCTGTTGTTTACATTTCAAAGGAGATTAATAACTCTCCAGAAGTCTGTAAAAGTGAAAGTAGCTTATCCCCTGCTACCAAATATCTGGTGAAAAAAATGATTAAGAAACTAGTAGATAGCTCATCCTATCTAAGAAAAAAAAGTGGAGGTCGAAAACTACTCGTGGCTATGGTTTCAAGGTGCTCTAAAACAAAGTCACAAAACTAAGAACAGCAGTAACTGGAACAGCAAGAAAATAATGATGGAATCCGCACCAGGAATACCATCAACAGGGGGTTCATCCAACGTCTGACTTAATGCTCTTAATTACAACTTTGTGTCTAACAGAACTGACGGGAGTTATTTTGTTTTCTAGATTGGTTCCATCTGCATCGACATTTACTATTGTCACGATTCTGTAGTTTCAATTGGATGTGACTAGGCTTTTAAATCGGAACCGTTCAGATAAATTGATATTATCTTTGTATTTCCCTCAGTATTTTTCTCAATTCGAATTTCTATCATAATCAGGTGGTTTTCCATGAGTATTCCCCGTAAATATTATCACACTTTCAATTCTTCTGCACCAGACAAAGAAATTCTTTGCGCCGCAAGAACATGCTCTTTGCACCACAAGAACTTGCTCCAGAAATCTGGAAACAATGCTAAGAAGTTCAAACCAGAGAACTAGTAGTGAAGGATATAAGTATTATTTTTGGTAATAAGCGTCATCCAGCGATTCTAGGTAAATGCACTTTCCCTATATAGGCCCACAATTTCTTCCTAAAAAAGTTGTTAGCACTAATTTAACATTCAAAAAGGTTTTGATATGAATTTATGATCTAATCTTGATTTTCATTAGAGCCTGATGGATCGCAATTTAAATAGATTTTCATAATAGCTGCAATTCTAAGATTGAAAATAGGCGAAATCGGGCAACCGTATAAAATTTTCGAAACTCACAAACACATATACTGGGAAAACGATCAGTACCAGACAGGGGCGGAAACAAGATTCTTGTGAGAGGGGGCGTAACTTTGGTTTAAAAACGGTATAAGCTGGAAACAGATCAAAAGTTTGAAGATACTCGCCACCACTCGCAAACGTCAAATGCAAATAATTTATCATTTAAAAGATACGTGTCGAACTTTCGCAGATTGTATGTTGGAGTAAAGACAGAAGACGGTAGACTCTTCCACATTCGCACAGTTCGGGATAAAAAGCATCACGGAATTTTACTGTATGGCTGAAAGTAATTTGATGGGTAAAACGATGTGGGCAGTTTGCTGCGCGAGTATTGCGTACAGGAGTTAATCTACAATTGATCGGACTAGAAATTTCATCAGAACATTGACCATGTATATAGCGATAAAGGATTGAAAGACATCCGTCATTGGGGCGATGTTCGGGTGAGTCGATATTACAAGTTATTGCCACATCGCCAGTGAGCTTGAAAGCTCTTTTTTGGACAATATCTAATGAAGGTAACATTGTGCGACCAGCACCAGCCCAGATATGGAAATTGTGTTAAATTCTAGGTCTGGTGTAGGATTTACAGAAGATCACTAGAATTGATGGTCTAAAATATTTCTACACCTTTTCAGAAATCCTAGACATTTCGATGCTTCTTTGGCAACAGAGAAGATGTGAACTGTCCAGCTTAACTTACAGAAAATATTAACGCCAAGAATGTATAAAGACGGTGTATCATAACTCAGTGCTCCATCAAAAGAAATAGGAATGAAAAGTTATGATCTTGCTTCAAATAAATGAGACAGCTCTGGGACATTGTGCCTTGAATTCCACGCGAATCGTTTTACTCCTAGCGAGGATATGATCAAGGTCGTTATTCATTGATCTAATCTCGTTTCATTGAAGTGGCATCCCTTCTAGACTCCATAAGTTTATCAAGGGTACCGTCAAGAGCAAAACTTTATATTTTCAAGGTCGTTATTTAATGTTCTAATCATGCAGCCTCGATTGAAAGACATGGCATTCTCTCCGGAGTCCCCTGGGGTATCAAAGGAGTAAGCAAAATCAAGGCTACTGTCATAGGAAAAACTATGCATGAGATTTAAAGTAAGAGAAAGTCGATCATAAATGAGAATTAAGAAGATAGATGGAGAGGTAACAGAGCCCTGCGTCACATCAGCATTTATAGGGTGAGGTTCTGGTGAAACCCCATCTAGTATAAACTTCAAATCTATAATAGAAGAGGACGGGAGAAGGCAAGTTCTTTAAGTTTAACTAAAAGGGCTGTATGCCAGTTGTAATTGTTTCTTTAAATATTTGCTTTGAACAGCCGATAATAATCTAACAAGCCGTCTTCACATCGAAGACTCATCAGCGAAACTTTGGCAGCTGTTTTCAATTAATAGAAATTTCCCATTGCTTTTAGTTGAACGTTTCCAGAAATTTTTATGTTTTTTACAAAAGGTGCAGTAGAAAAATTCAGAAGATCTACTGCAATTATTTTTGGTTTTCAGGAGGGCGCCCTCCCCCATACCCCCTAGCTCCACTGATACCAGACACCATTTCTACTCTCTAACAAACGGTTATAGAAAGAAATGCCAAAAGCACTTGCATATTTTCAAAACAAAGGTTATCCCATACAATCAAAAGGAACAATGGACCCACTGGAGGTCTAGCTGATGCAGGTTGATCTTCTAGAAGCACCACTCTTACCTAACCTAGATTAAAATGGTGGCCATTGCTCGAACTCTTGTGATCACTTAGACCATTTGTGGTCCATCCTAACGTAACACAGTCTAAATATGGCCGGGAAAAATCAATTTTCATATGGCAATACCACATTATGCTATTACCATTATCCTAGTATATATTTGAGTTACTTCTACTAACTAAATTGATCTTTCTTAATTTCTGCTCATCTACTAGCGATCTGATCTCTACAGCTGGTGGTGGTAGTAGTGACGCTCGCCCTTAAGTCGAAGCTTTTCGAACCTGCGCCTGTATACTTATTCTGTCTTATTTTATGTCTGTTATTGTATTTCTCCTGACGCTCTAAGAAAATTCAGTATTGACCCCCCAAGCCTTGTCGGCTGCATGGAGCTCGTCTAGGAGGTGTGAGCCAAGGAATATGTAACATTTTGCTAAGAGAGCCAGACAGTGACAAAGAAAGTGAGTGAGTCACCATTTTGGATTTCTCTCCGCATCCCTTGCAGACCCCTGAGAAAAAGTGCCTAGTGAAAATTGACACTAGAGTTTTCAGAGTTGGCTTGTTTAGTCCCTACAGTTTTTTTCGTTAGGTTTAGGTTTGGTTTACGCCATAGTTTCTTTGAAGTTTTCCCCGAAGGGTCACTTAGCCAAAGACGTCTGTGTTGGTAGTCGGTCCAAATCGAAATATTAGAGGCAAGCTGCTTTGGTGCAATCGCGATTGTGAAGGATGATGCTTCCAATGCACCAAGATGAGCAAGATCGTCCGGCTTTTCGTTCCCGCTGATATAATTGTGACCTGACACTCAAAGAACGAGAACTCTGCTACGCTAAGAGAGGGAATTCAGGGTGGTTTTACACTCCAATACCAGCGTGCAAGTTGCAGCTACTTGGCCTTCCGACCAAATGGAAATCTTCTAGTCTCAGTGTCTGAGTTGAGGAGATACCTGGAAAACTGTAACATAGCCGTCTGTGTAGATAATAGGGTTTGTCAATGACTGAAGCACATATTACCTTGCGTACCTAACTCTGACTCTACTGACTCAACTAACGTCAGAATGAAATATTTTGGAACGAATCATAATGGCGTCCTAGTCTCAAGCAATGAAACATATAAATCGGCATAAATCGCTGAATCTATATAGCAATCAGTAATTCTCCTCCTCTTCCTTAAAAAATCCTTTAAAAATGTATGTTTAAATTTGAAAATCTGTCCACCCAACTATTGACCTTGTCCTTTTCAAATCCATTTTAATGATCTTGTGTAGACCTCCTCCACTAAATCCTTCTCCAAATATATCGATTTATCTATTCCCGGAATATGGTGACCCCTTTTTTGGTCGATTCTTCTCATACGATGATAAATTGTGCATATACTATGAGGATTATTTTTCTCCCCAGTCATACGGAGAGTTTTATATACAACCCTCCTCCATCGTCTATATAATTGGGCAATTCCATTTGAATTGAATTAGCCTCGAAAAGTTATCATTCAAACTCAATTGTCCTTAAGGATCTTGGAGAAGGAAGAAGTTAACCTTTTCGCATACTTTATGAAGGTATTTACAGTTGAAAATTATCAATTAAGGATTCTTCAAAAAGGAAAACTCCTAGAATCGAAGTTTCCTTTTCGTAGAGTCTAAGGTTTTGGCCTCTTAAGTCTTTTTTTTTTTATTCTTTTTATTTATTTTTTTCTTGTTTGGATGCTCTATTCGATTTCATCCAGAGAATCTATACAGAATTCCGCCGGAGTCCCTCTGCGTATTCTATCCACATAGTCAATCAGAGAAAGGACTTTACCAGAAGTTGACTTCTTTACTGAGAGCTATGGCATTAATTCCATTTAGTAACCCTCAATCGACCCTCAATTTCTATATATTTTTTTCTGTTTTTTTGTTTTTTATGTTTTTTTTTCTGCCTTTGTTTTTTGTCCGTGTACAGCATTATGTCCCCCGACTTTATTTAATTTCTTTAAGAATGTGTGTAGGTAGGTACGTGCTGCTTTATTTTTCTTGGCCTTGTATATTTGTTTTTTTCCTTCTTTTTGTCTCAATTTAATCGGCTTTAAAGTCCCAATATCGGATCAAGGTAAGCTTATCAAGTAAATTATACTGGGAATTTTCCTTTGGAGAAAGCTGTTTGTAATTGTTGCCATCATTTTTGTTACGAATTGAAAAGCAATACAATTTTCTTGATCTGATAAAATGAGGCTTTTGTTATTGTATTAAATGGTAACAAGAATTGTTCGGATGGAATTCTCATTTTGATAGAAGAGTTTTTTTCCGAATTGTTATGGTTTAAGAGGACAATTTCAGGATGTTGGTATGTAGATTTTTTTTTTTTTTTATTGAAGAGTATTTCGAAATTTATCCGCAATATTTTGTTAATTCTCTAATTTAGCTTTATCTCTTGAGAGTATTTATAACTTTATTGAAGGTTGAATAATATTATAATCCGGCATGCATGCATGCGTAGTTTCATATTCTCCGAATTCTGTACGAAATCGTACAGAGATTTTAAATACTTCCTACGATTTCGCATGTTGATTTTATACAAAATATGTATGGAGGAGTTGCCAATGTGCCAAAGATAAATTTTTAGAACTGTCACAAAAAAAAAGTCCTCTAGCCATATCAGAAAATTTTTACCTTCTATACTGGCCGTGTGTTTTTAAATTAAATTTATAATTTTTTTACAACTTCAAAAGTTTACTTTAATACAAATTCATTGATTTTTTCAGCAAAGAAAGAAAATTAAAATCTAACTCTAAACCAGTATTTATTTATTTATATTTTTCTTTATAAACCCTTTATTATTTTTATTTAATTTAATTTATTAATTGATTATTCGCAAAAATCTGTCAAACACATTTTTATGCAGCAATGTAATGTAAATGCCATCTCCGTTCTCTGCCACTTGAGTTCTGGCATCTTTTGATATCGTTGCATCCACCGTTCAATGCAGTTTATTTAAAAACTCGTTCAAGACATATGAATTAATATACCGTTAAGAAATGTTTAATAACTTCAGTGAAAGAACAATTTTATAATTGTTTAACTTTTCACTTAGCACATTTTTAAAATACTCGTTTTCCAACTCATATATTCCACTTAATACAACACCGAAACTACAAAACGCATCTTTTGGAATTCCTACAAAATCTGTCATGACAATTAAAAAGGAACTTAAGAAAATTTCAAAATTCGTTCAGTTTTCGCTCTGAGTCCACCAAGACATTTTCAAAGAAAGTTCTGAAGTTTTTGTACCTTACTGGATTTTCCATAAGAATGCATCGTAACATTTCTCAGCAGAAGTTTTTATCACTTCAAATTCGAAATTGAGAAAAATGATTGAAATTGTGGACTAAGGTGATGCTGATTATAGTTGTATTCTTTTGTGTATACTTTGTTCTAAAACTTCCATATACTGGAGAGAACAAATTGTTCTGTCGATTGAACCGAACTATTTGTAATGTTCGCTTCATTTAAATCTTCTATGAAAATTTATGAGGCGTTATTTTGTGTATATTTTGTTCTGCTCTATTCTGTAGGACACAGTTTATGTTTCAGTCCACTTGCACTTGTCTAAAGGGAGTTATCTGCAGCCCAACAAACTGAGGACTCGGGTGTGATAGGGCCGTTCTGGAGAACTGGTTTCTTATCGGACAGTTTCGAGGCTTCAAAGACCGGCTCCGACAAAAGGAAGTGCGGGACGTCTGTTTTTTAAACGCGCTATCCTGGGGAACCTAGATCTTGCATTAGAAAGATATATGTGCCAGCTGGCACCGAAAAACCAGTCCTCGCAGCTTCAGGAATGACCTGAGCAGGTAAGATCCTTAATAATGAGCGTCTGCAAAGACAGTCTGTGGGGATCCAGAAACTGCTGATAAGTGATAAATGTCGATTATGGAGGATGAGCGTCTGCAAAAACAGTTTGTGAGAAACCAGAAACTGGATGAGCGTTGGGAATCCAGCAATTGGATGAGCGTGGACTGGATTCGGCCTCGGAGGTGGTACCTAAAGTTAAGGAAGGAAGCAAGATTAAAGCGGAAATAAAGAGCTGTCAATAGGGATCTTCTCGACTTGACAATCTAAACTAGTCTATTTTACAAAGTAACAGCATTTTCCTTTACAACTTAATAGGTCTACTTTATAGTTCTGATCAAAATACTCTGACGCCGCAAAAAGTAGTTTTTTTGTGATTTGGGAATCACCAAGCAACTAAGGGAAAGGTTCATTTTAATCAGACACATGTTGTGGAAAAGTGTGGCCCTGTCGCTACAGAGTGATTCAATTTTCTGCAAATTTGACGCTGATTATAAATTCACTCACTATCCTTCGATTTTGCGGTAAATGGAAGTGAAATGATCGAGCAGCAATTTTATTTTATAAATGGAAAGCATATATAAGCAAGTTTTTTTTTTGTTCCGTGCAGTGTTCTACAGAACACAGGAGATTGCGAATTGAATTGATTTATAGGGTGAATAGAAGCAGAAAAAGTTTTTTGAAAGTATGTATAGAGAAAATAAACAAGGTGCCAAAACACTAAAATGAGAAATACAGTGCTAACTTTTTCCACCTCGACCTCAATATAACTTGAAGAGCCTCAACCTGATGAGCCTTGCAAATTTTTGCAACTCGCAATATGAACTTTGACAACTTCTATATGAAAGCAGTTAATTGGGCTTGACAATTAAAATTATTTTGTAATAATTTACTATAACTGAAATAACTTTTGAGGTTAAATATATTTCCCAAATTTTTTTCAACAAATTTCCCGTGCACTTTTTCCTCGGAAACAATGCTGGCATTATACGATAACAAAATGTTGCCTGTCAAAGCTGACAAAGTTACAACAGAGTCGAAAGTGGACCTACTCGAGTTCAACCTCAACCTGGCCAACCTCGCCTACTTTGCCATTGGGAGCTATACAACCTGATCTCATATATTCTACAGAACGGTCCTGACTGCAGGAAGTCTGTGGATAAGCTGAATATCTAACAAATTGTCCCCTCAGTGGGTTCCTGGGCATATGAGGATCATGAAGAATTAAAGAACTGACCTAGACGCTGCTGAATAGGCGATTAAGTTTCTCATAAAAGTTGATATTCGCATAAAAAAAAACATCAGCAGTTATGGGCGAACCAGAGCACTTGCAAGTTAATAATTGGAATTTCTCTGACTTTCTCTTGGGGTTCGGAAAAACACATAATGCAGAACTGTGGTTGGCATCATCACCGGCATCAGCTTAATTCACGCTCATCTAAGAAGGTTGGGAGTCTTGTCTTGGACTTACAATTTCTGTGTACTTGTCCCGCCTTTACTCGGAGCAGGCTGGATAAGCTTGGGTTTACCCGTCTATATGTGGATGAGCTGAAATCACACGTAAACCTGAAGCGGATGGTTTTGGTGAAAAGGTTTTTTTTATCAAGTTAACACAATACACCATTTTAGCCTCCATGCATTGGATTTCTCGTCCCCTGTACAAAAAAGAAAAAAAAAATGAACAAAAACGAAAAAAAACGAAAAACATAAAGTTTTTTTTTATTTATCATTTTCCACATTTTAGATGTTTTACATTTTGTTAAACTTTGACTAAACTGTATAAAATAAAAATAAATGAAGAAAAAAATATTTACAGTAGCTTTGTATAAAATCCCCTCTACAAAGTAGAAAATAATTAAAAATGTTACGCGCCACAAAGTGATACAAGCGACACCTGTTGGAAATGGAAACAACTTTAGGTTAGTGACATCATCCTAATAAACTTTGGGTTCGGAGGACGGAATATTCGGGAAGGTTCTAGGATAATTTGTAGAATATAAATGTGGCGCTACTCACATCCAGGGCGAGTCTTATTTCAGACAGTGAAGTGAACGAAGTAAACTATTTGAATTGCGATAATTAGACGTACAATACTAGCGATAATTAAAGAACAAACAGTAAAATTAAATAACGAAAGAACTCTTGAATGATAACTGAAATATTGTGTTTTAAATAACGAACTAAGGCGACGCACGTAATAATAAGAATTAAATATGAAACCATGTAACGTTTTCAGAGTCTGCTGATGTTTGCTCCACGGCCCATAGAGCTTGCTCTATAGCAGAGTCATTTTTTTTAAAAAAACAATTTGCCTATTTGCCTTTCCTTTGCGGGGCCTAGCTGCCCCCAATCTATTCTTACTTCAAATCGAACGTCACTTGAGAGGCGTCATCACTATTTATGGTCCTATTGCTAATTTTCATTTGCCTTGTATAAATTGTAATGTAAAATTGTTTTATTTGTATCTGTTTACCAAAATAAGTAATTTTTTTGTGGAACTTCTTCGTAAATAAGTAAAGTAATAAAATATTATTGAATACTAGTTTTGTTCTTACATGAATTCCTGAAAGAAAATGGATTCAAGCCAGCATTTTATACACTTAAAATATAAATACAATGAGAAAAATGTTCACAAGAAAGCACTAATGGCTTTGGAAGAAATAACGGTTTAAATATATGCAAGTGCAAGTGCATAAAAATTGGTTTTTTGGCGACTGAAACATCTCGAAAAGTTTTTTTTTCAATGAGGAAAAAGTATATCAGTGGATAATACTTAGCGAGACTCTTAATTTGATATGTAACATGCCGTATTGTAACCACTCCTCATCGGGGGCTCCTATCCCCACTCTACTGTCGGTAAAAAATTTTCTTCTAACAATTTTAGCTGGTAATTAGCTGAGGGGAATGACGAAAGCTCTTTTCCGATCAAATATAACACCACCGAGTTAGAGCCGCTCTAAGATGCGAGAAATCTAGTATCTAAGTTCGAATAGATGAACGGACGTACTGAGAAAAAGAGTATGGGAATCGAAACATCTTCAAAAATAAATAACGTTATTATATTTTTTAAAAATTAGAAAATATAATGCGGAGTTAAAGTTTGATCTAGTACATTTTCAAAAATATAGTCCAGAATCAAATAGCCCAGATGCTCAGAAGAAGTTTGAGTACCCACACCCCTATGCTCCGAGGTCAAATGGCTAAGTTATAATTGAAAAACTCCCCTAGCTCCGTAATTTCCCCCCACCTACCCCAATAGAAATAAAAAATAGCCTAAGATATTCGAATTTAAATTATTAATGAATATTTTAAATATAAATCCAATCGGACGTCTGTGTTTGAGAGGTAGAGGGTCCCTCGATCTTTGCAATGTATGAAAAATTTAGAACCTTATTTTTGAAACTTTGCTTTCCTCTAGTTTTTTTTTTTAAACTACTGTTGGGTAGCTGAGTACTCATACTAAAAACAAAAAAGGTTTGGGTGCAAAGGGTTAAATATCGCTGGATATTTTCCATTGTTTTTTAGGAACTCTGTGAATATAACAAATCACCAAAATGTCGGATATATTGGTGAACATCACTAGTTATCACGTGTCTGAATCAATTCGCCGAAAAACCTTTGATAACCATTTTGAAGAGTCGCCACCAACGATCGTTGTTATATAAAATGTATCCAATTAGTTTGACATATGTATTCAATGAGCAGTTCAAAATCATTATTCCTCATCAGTTCCCTAGTGTGGATGAAATGGATGGAAAGTGTGTCACAAAATAGATGTAAGATTGTTTAAAAAATCGCTTTTTTTTTGAATTTTTTCCCGTTTTTTCCACATTCTGGATGTTGAAATTTAAATAGGGGCTAACACTTGAGTCGTAGATCCATTTTAAGGCAATTTCCGAATTGTATCCCAAGGATGAGAGAGTTTTAGATGAGGGTTGTATTAAGAGGATGGGTGGTGGGTAGGTGTAGGTGATTTAGTGGGTTTGTGATTGGCTTTTTGGTGGGGTAAGTTCGTTATTCAAAACACAATATTTCAAATACTATCACGAGTTCTCTTTATTTAACTCTAATGTTTACTGTTATCAAATTCAAAAAAAAAATCACAAATTAATTCTACTTTAATTATCGCTAGTACTGTATCGCAATCCAGACTTCACTGTCTGGCCGTGAGAAATGCCGTACTTACATTCTGCTAATTGTTCCCGAAGATTCCATTCTAGAAACATCTATTCTTCGAACCTAATGTTGTTTATGTCCGTACTATGTAGATGTCATTTGTCCTTTTCTATTGCACATAATATGATTCTCTGGAAGTTGTTTTCGGCCGTACTTAATTAGTCATTTCACACGAAGTATCCATTTCTAATAGATGTCGCTCGTTCTTTCCTATTGCGCGTAATAATATAATAGAGGACGGAAGCAGTTTGAAGAGCGGAACAGTTGGATAAGTTGTAAAATAGGGTGGGCAGTAGGGAAAAGTTGGTGATCTCTAAATTTGGTATCAATTGAAAGGACTTTTACAAATTGAATTCTACGAGCTTAAATTGCAGATCGTTTGAAGGATATTGCCTGTTGCTAAACAATGACGTTAGTTGAGACTATGAGAAGATAACACGTAGGTACACTTATGCTGTCAACAGTCTACGGGAGCCAACAACTAAAATTTCAACTATTTGGGGTTGGCACAAACTTGCAATCAGATAAGACATGATGATGGCCAATTCAATTGTGAAGGGAAACCGACTAAATTCGCGTTATAGGAATTATGGTTGCCGAACCTTAGGTATGCCTACGTCAAAAATTGGTATTCCATTACATTCGCAGTGTCCATTTTCCATACTACATCATTTAGATTTTAACTTAATTTTCAATTATGGCTTGAATTAAATAAATGTTAGTTACGTTGAAACTTAATTTTGATTTATTTCTATATTTTGACTCACAATACACAAAATTAAATTGTTTTCGTGCTGTAGAGACAAAAGTCCTTAGACACTAAATTATTACAACAAATTTACAGAAAGGTCTCCAATGAACTTCAATTAAAACCTACAATTAAGAAAATTAAAAACGTTGCAAAACGCTTCTCTGAAAACGACTTTTCACATATGGTCCATAAAATTCTCCACTTGTCAGATAAGTAAACTTTTTTTATTTTTATTTATTTCATCCAATAAACAATATTTTCCAATGTTATCAAATGACCTGACCAAGAACTTAGATACCTATAAAGTAAGCCAGAAAATCCACAAACCAATTAGTTTATTTTATTGTCCGATTACGTGCTGACCAGTGCTCATAAAGCATAAATCCAGACTTGTTCTTTGGGACCCATTTAAAGGGTGTTTTTTTTTTTTTGTTTTTGTTTTTTTTTTTTTTATTTGCAGCTTGTTTTAATCTATAGTATAGTAGTAGGAGAGCAATACAGAAATTTTGTCTGCACGCGGAAAATAAACTGCACCAAAGAGCAAGGGATCACGAACAGGATAAGACCAATAACTGATAACCTCAATTACAGAGACGAATGTGATGCTACCCAAAACCACCCTAGCCTAGTCTAGCTGCCTAGCTAGCTCATTGCTGGGAACTTTTATCGGTGGAACTGTCTGTGCATTGTTAGTGGCCTAAACTTTGAGCTCTCCATTTCCCATTTTAAGCTTTAAAAGTTTTGATTTATGGAGGAAATTCTGGATTGCCGTTCTGGCATTTTCAAATGCAGAATCATCTGTATTATGTAAGCCAACACCGTCCAGTTGGCGGTATCAGGTATGTATAAATCGGGTATTGTATGTATACAGTAATACAAAACTACATATGTATATCTACAGTTAGTATATAGTGATGAGAAACGATTTAACTCACAGAGGATATATCGCCACCGCAACTTGCTGAACGGTTGCCTCTTCCAATATCTGTTTTGCGATCGAAAAATTTTCACTTCATTCACCTTCGCTATTTTATCCGACCGACCTGTAGGTAGGTGTTCTATAGGTATGTACGTATGTCTGTATGTATATGTTGGAAGATTATACCTTAACTGAAAATAGCAGTACTGCCCTATGAGACCCATCTATCGCTTGTTGAAGTTTTCGAAAGAACGTATTAGGATTCAGGATTTCAAATATGCATACGTTCGGTTAGAGTACTTGGCCATACTAGGGCTTACCGGAAATTGCTCCAATAAATGGTTTTTCATACATTTTGAGAAGAATATGTGGAAAAAAATCATTGGAGCATGCAATTGCCAAAAAGAAAAAAAGAAAAAAAAAGGAAAAAATTATAATACCTTTTCTGCTTTAAGATGTCGCCTACGTATTCGTTACGAAAATAGAACTCATTATATGTTCTACCAGGTATAGTTTGCCGTTCTCAATGAACTTTACTACCTACATATACATCCGATTCCAGTCCTTCGACAGCACTTCATACGAAATGTACTTGAAACGACAAAAGTATAGCATGGATAAGTAATTGTTACAAATTTGCACAGCTGGGCGGTTTTCACCCTCAATTTGACATGAAATTATTGCTGTGAACTGCTCCGCTATGAAAAGATTTCCCCTTTGTTAATGTTTGACGTCTTGAAAGTATTTCACAAGAATTTCCTACCGGGGAGCAAATTTATCAAATTATTAGAAACGTTTCCTGATATTGTAGAGGCCCGAGTTTGGTCTCTAGGGTGGTGCGGAGGGTTGCTCAAAAGCGTAACTCGGAGGAACACGTTTTCTTTTTCCAAAGTATCTATGTATCTATATGTTTATATATACATATATGAGTATATGTAAAAACAAATACAATTATAGACAAAAAAAAGAAAAAAAAAGAAGCAAAAAAAAAACAGCAGTGTTGTGTAAAGGAAGGACACCTCCAGGGTGGATTTTTTTTCACGCTGTTGCCATCATCAATTCTCACGTAGAGGCTTCATACTTGGATCTTATCTGAAATCTACAGAAGACGCAACAGCGCTATTGTGGCGTTATCTTCTATGTTTGAATTTGTTTTCGCCTCCTAAGCCCATATTACATCATGACGATGGGTATAAGGAACATTGCAAGATAAAATGTAAAAGAGCTCATTTTAGCAACCGCACGCCATATGTTTTTGGAGCATCACCTTGTTTTTTTTTTTCTTAAATTATTTTTTCTTTTGTTTCGCGTCCTGGGGTTTCCTATACCCCAAAAAATGTGCCAGCGATAAACTTCTGTTAGCTGTTCTTTTCTTGTATAGCAAAGTCAGAGCTATAAAAGTTGTGAATTGGCTAAAATGAGGAAGCATCAGTGTTACGTACATACATACATACATTATATAAGAAAATGTGGAAAACAAAAAATTGCTAGATAGAGACTTTGTTGAGGCTTTGCACTCAATATGCTGGCAGCTTTCTTCGCCTTGTTTTCTGCATTTATTTATTCTTATAACTCATGACCGGAATTTGTAACTACATACCAACGTCGGTTGTCGCTGTAGTTGTCGTCTTCGTCGTCGCTGCGTTGGCAAAAGTTTAAACAGCTTGTACCCGACTTGAGTTGGTTTTTTTCTTTTCTAGTTAAACATCCCCCTCTGGATTCATATTATTTCATGAGAGAGGCTCCAGATGCAAAACCCGGAAGGGTACTGGAGTTTAGTATCGGTAGGGTATAAAGAAAGGTGTAATACCGACAAGCAGACGCTTACTTATGTGTGAATAATTTTTCATAACTTAATATGCCACACCTTGATCTCTTAAAGCTGTTGGACAAGATTGGGGTCTTTCTGGGTGTCTCTCTATATTTTTTTCTGGGTTAAATAATGTAAGAACTCACTTTTTCATCATATATATTTGTTTTCAGTTCTTTGGAGGATTTCGGTGGCTTAAATTAAATTTTATTTGATTTTGTTGCGGTTGTAGTCATAAAAGTGTGGAGAGATTTGAAGTATTTTGTGGGGGATTTTACTTAGATTTTGTACTTTAGTAGTTAGAATACATACAATTATGGATGATTTACCCAAAACGTAATTTTAAATTTATACTTTTTGGTATAGAAGAGAATGAATATGGTTAGACGATTTAGTGGTTAACACAAGATATTTACGGTAAATATATTTGAATATTAGGAGATTTGTAATGGGAATGTAATTAATCTTCAGTACAGTAACCAATTAACCGGAACCCAACCTAAACATAGTTAGAGTTTGTAGAGGAAAGGACTTCATTAATAAAGTAAAGTTGAGATTTTGTACTGTTGTCATACTTTCCATATAGGAAAATTAAATTAGTTGAAATAACCTTCAATTAGTCTGCAACTACTAAGCTAATGTTTTTGTTTTTCTTTATTATTTAGGAGATTCTGATAACTCTCTTCCGACTACAAGTCCGAGTATAGATTTGTTAACAATGGTGGTGGTCAGTAACTCTATAAGTTTAGTATTTAAATGAAAATAATTCTTTTGAATCATTGTAATTAGCTACACATTGTTTATTGACGTAATTGTTGCATTACATATTTGCACTAGCTACGTACAGGTTATTTTGGGTAATCTCTTGAAACAGTTTACAGTAAACGAACTACCAAAAATAGGAACTGAATGCTCATGGGGATACCACTTTTACTGTATTTCGAAGAATTCTGTACTGCGAATATCAATAACATAAAAACATAAAAAGAAGCAACTCACCAGATTATTACTGAAATTTCACACAAATGTGACCTGTGCTCTGATACACGGTATACTACAAATTAATCTAATTCAGATTTACAACCCACGTAAACACAATAATCTGTCCTGTCTGTCCTGTCTTCTAGAAAATTCTATGTAGAGATCGAAAAATACCAATCACTTTCGAAACCTATCCTTACAGGAGTCCCGCAATGTTTTATCGTTGGCCCGATTTTCTTAAACTTCTACACTTCGGACCAATTGACATGGCAAACGTAAACTCCAAAAATCTTTTCTATGCAGATGACTCCCTAATCTATGACCAAATCAATTTGCCCAAAATCAGCAGCGAGGAAGATAAACCTTCAGTTAAATAAATTTGATTCCTATATTACAAAAAGTGGGGATTAAAAATAAATACAGAAAAGCCGCCAGAACCAAAGAGATAGAGATTGATATAAACTTAGGTAAAATCGAACTCTGCAATAAAGCCAAATATCTTGGCGTGAACTTCAACAACTTCCGCTTCAACAATCCAATCATTCTAAGACCGTCATCAAAAATACAAACTACGCCTACTGTCTCCTCAGTTCTTTAATTAACTGTCCAAATGAGCCATCAATAAACACCAAGCTACTGCTATATAAACAGCTTATCAGACCAGTAATTGCGTTACTATTTCCCCATCTGGCACTCAATATCACCGAGTTAATTGAAAAGTCTACAGAGATTTGAAAAGAAAATACTCCAAGCCTGCACGGACATCCATAGGAGGGAAAACGGCAAATTCGTCGCCAATAAAATGGTTTATGAAGCCACTAACATAATCCCTATACAAGAATATCTCTTCAATTAAGCCATTAAACAATTGGAGAAAATCCCCGATTGCTTCATCTCCGTCATTAATAATCTGCCAGATCTACTCATACCTGAAAATTTTCGATAGCTATCATCGCTACTTGTAACTATGGCTGATACATAAAATATTTATTCCCAAGCTGGAAAAACGAAGTACTACCGAGGGTAATAGTAACCCAGTCAATTCGGTCTCTAACAGTCTGAAGTCACTATTTAGGAACAGCCAATCATAAACTAACCCATATCCCCAGCATGCAAATACATGCTTCCCATTCTATCCCCAAATAACTCAACTAACCGAATAAGGTCAAAAGCTTCGGCTGATGTAGTTCAACAGCCATAAAATAGAAGCCAAACAAACGAAAAGTTTCCAAATCAGGAGGACAACAACCAATTAGGGAGACAACTTCGACATCATCAAGCTGAGGGCCGAAGAAAGCTCCAAGGATGTAAATGACAGGAATATGAAGATCTACTCATCAAGGGAGAAATGATATTAGGACATAAAGATGCAATCCAATAGCACAAGTTCGACTGAGGCTTCGACTACTGTAGTTGGCATTGCGATTCGAGTAATCATCCAACACAGATCAGAGATATTCGAGGCTAACTTAGTCGTTTCTATAAGAGTTTGAACTCAGGTTTCAAAATCACCCAGCACCCCATCCAATTTTAAACCGATGCGCGTTGATATTACAGGCCTAATCCTAGGAGCCATCGCCGTCCCCTCCTAAGCATTAGAATAGTTTGTTTTCTGAGTTTTGGAAAAATGTTTACAAATGAATCGTTCAAAATATTGTCCGTTGCTAGCGACAACTTTTTAAAATTTTTCTGGCAGAGCTCGAATACCGTCACGGTAGAAGTGTTCGTCTTTTGAGGCTATAAACGAATCAAGCCATTTTGAGATGTCTTCATATGAGCGGAACTGGTGATTAGCCAGACCATGTCCCATCGAACGGAACAAGTAATAATCGGACGACACGATATCTGGGGAATGTGGCGGGTGAGGTAGGACTTCCCATTTGAACGTTTCTAAGTAGGTTTTAATGGGTTTGGCAACATGACGCCGAGCATTGTCATGCTGTAAAATCACTTTTTCGAGCCTCTGCTCATATTGTGGCCACTTTTCGCGCAGTGCTCGGCTCAATCGAATCAATTGAGTTCGATACCGTTCGCCAGTGATGGTGTGGTTCGGATTCAACAGCTCATAATAAATAACACCGCCCTGGTTCCACCAAATACACAGCAAAACCTTCGCAGCGTGAATATTCGGCCGAGCCGACGACGTAGAAGCATGACTGGGCAGTCCCCATGATTTTGTTTTTGATCACCCATAACGATGCGATTAAGAAAACCCTTCATTTTTTGCCGCTGGAGCAGTTCTCACAGGCGAAAAAATGACGATCAACGTCTCTTGGCTTCAAATCTTAAGCAACCCAAGTTCCTTGTTTTTTAATCATTCCCAACGCATGCAATCGCTTGAAAATACCTTGGCGTGTAACTCCAAATGCTGAAGCAAACTCTTTTTGCATTTGGCATGGAATCTCATCGCTCAATGCTTCCAATTCAGCATCTTTGAAGGTTTTTGGCCTTCCTTCACGCGAACGGTCGTCAACATCGGTATCACCGGCTTTGAAGCTACGGAACCAATCACGGCACGTTGTTTCACTTAGAGCAGCATCTCCGTAAACTTTTTAGAGTTCTCGATGCGCTTCAGCCGCCGTTTTTTTCGAATGAAAGAAGAAAAACAACATTTCCCGCTAATGACGATTATTTGGCACAAAATCCGACATTTTCACACAACCAAAAGTATATGACGCGAAAACAAAATCACTAATGTGTCAAAGTGGTTTGTTTACAATATGTCTAAGCTTGGTTCATGACGTTTTGGTTATGTCACAATCGACCAGCACTTACTAGTAGAGCCATCTCCTGAAAAACAACGGGAACTGATTTGCCCACCAATATAAATTTTATATTTTTCGATATAAAATATGTGGCAGGACTATGTGTGATTGAACAAGACAATTGACAAAAACAATTTTCTATCCAGAGAGAAAAATGTTAATATTCTCTTCAGCTGTGAACCAATCCTTATCCTCATACTCACTAGCTTTACAATTCTAAATTAAATCAAAAATACAAGAGAACAAAACAACCGACTCATCCGAGTTTTGAAGCCAGGACCTTCCCCGCTTTGCAGGCGACTCCGTTAACGAGATAGATGCTCGGAAAGCGAAAGGCTCCAGCTTCAAAATCCGGGTGAGACGGTTGTTTTTTTTCTATTGTATTTATAATTTAATTTATACACAATTAAGAAGTATTCAACCGACGATGTCATGTAAGAGGCATTTCAACACAACAGTGACTTCATTTTGAGTAGGATATTCTTAGAATTAATTTTGAACAGTTGCATAACATTTTCAAAGCATTACCACAAAACATCCGCAGAGTGCGTCACTAATTATGTTCAATGCGTAGTTCTTCTTTTTTTGCCTTCAATATTTACACAAAACATACAAACAATCCACCAATTAAATCAGCACCATCAAGAGTGATTACTTAATTATTTGCAAACATCCTTCATCCTAGAAATGCCAGAGTCTGTTTCCTGGTAAACCACAACAACAAGTGTTCTATAAGATAGCCAAAGGGCATCACATCAAAATTGTGCAGCCATCGAGTACTATGTTCTACTATTAAGTAGAAGTGTAGAGAAAGAGAGTCCACATATGTAGAGTCAGACAATATCTGTGTTGACCTTATTTCCTTATTCCATCAGGAATATATTCACCGAAGGCAATATCAATTGGTATTCAACTCTCTCTGAGACCACCAAAAGGATCCTGATCGTAAAAATCGTATCCTATTGGAAATTAAGCATTACTCAAGGATTTATGGCGTTTTTAAGAGGGCACTCTGTTTTGATTTTTAGTTTCCCTCGTCGTGTTTGGTGTATATCTTCTACAAACGTGGCTAATGGCCACAGAGGTTTTTACATTTCAATAGAATCATGTACTACCACCACAGTTGGTACTTGTGAGATGGACACCCTCCGGCTATATTATACCTACTACGAATTTGGGTTTTATAGCTCGAAGATTACATGTGTTCCCCTTATAAAAGCCTTTAATAGAACTCAAGGGATGATGGCATAGTGACTCAGCTTTTAATATTTTTGACTTCTTGACGGAGATATGTTATTTGGAGGGAAGTAAACTTTTATGAGGTCTTAAATGATATGTGAGAGTTATACATGGGGTTTGCTCGGAAATAAAACGTAAATGCATAACTATAATATTATATTTACTATAATTATTACTTCCTGCTATATGAGGAAATAAAAATCCGCTTCCCTACGTTATGGTAGCTGTAAAAATTCTAAGTAAATATTGAATCCCAACCAAGTGATTTTAACGTTCAGTTTCAGTAGCAATGAAAATGGATAATAATTGGTATTTTGTTTTTTGTAGTAAATGTTGCGCCTAGTGTCATTAACTGGCAGGAAGATGGTATTATGCTGACATTTAATACATAACGGCATTATTTTGGATTTTATTTAACACTTGTCGTACTAACAGCACTGTGTTTTTGTTTTTTTCTTTTTGTTGAGTGATGAAACCCACTGTGAAAGCTTTTATAAATCTAGAATTTAGTGGACTAATATCGGACTGGATTTCATCTATTAAAAGTAAAATGAAATTCGCAAACGCATGATCATAAAATACGTGCTAAATACTAGATGTATGTAGTCCTAAGGAGATATTATATGCTGTTGATACTAAAACGCGGTACACAGAGATTTCTTCTAGAGGTTGTAAAAAACTTATAATATGCAAGTTAAGTTTAGCTACACATTGTTGTGCTCGTATTGCTAATAAAAAGGTTTTATAAGATCGCTTTCGTGCGTCCGTCCCTCTGTATCTGTCACAGACCGTTTTTCTCCAAACACAGCGTCACATAGAACTTTGAGTTTCTGCAGGATATTAGGTCTTCATGGCGCACATATATTTCGACAGTTAAAGATTATAAATATTTTGTTTTTAATGTTTAACCCACTGGCGGGTTGGCCCCCCCTAAAAAACTCTTTTTTTTTATAATTTTACACATATCATGTACGGTATCAGAGTACCGTTTGTTATATCAATGCCCCTTTTTCATTCTGTCAGGGGTGCTTTAATATATAGATATGAATATCTAGATATAAATACCCCATGTCTGTCATAGGCTTTTTGGGCCATCGTTTGAAAGGACCACATTCAAGGATTTAAAAAGAATATTGAAATAAATTTTTAATGAATTGGTTATAAAGATATAGCCCGAAGGCTGCGTAAAAATAACATTCCCCTGATCTTCTAAGTTTATTAAGCTAAAGTTTTGATATTATCAGGGTTAGTTTTTGTGTCTTAGTTAACCGGGAAACTTCTCTTTCGTTAGTCTCATAGTTGCTGAAAAAAAAAAATTTTTGTGTGTTATTTTTAAGTCAGCTCTTATAAAATTACTCTTATCACAGGAAAATTTGGATTAAATTCAAATATACTTAAATTTGAACGATCGACTGATCTTTGATAGAGATGGAATTCTGGTACGGAGCACTGGTAACGCGTGGTCGACTCGCTCTTAACGGACTTTAGTTTTTAACTATGAGTTACAGAAAGTAAGAAGGAAGCAGAGCCGCATAAGGAAGTAAAGTAAGACAGTAGGATAAGGTAAGTACATTCAGAACAATCGAACCGAAGCCAAAATCAGCCATCTCTTCAGCACGATATGACCAGCCAACAGCAGAAGTATTATATAACCATCTAGACCCGTGATCACCATCTCTTCAGCACGATATGACCAGCCAACAGCAGAAGTATTATATAACCATCTAGACCCGTGATCAGTCAGCTATAGGTCCCAACCGGACGCACTTATAAATTTAATTATTGGCTCCAGACCCTCCTTTCCAGCATCGTGCAATTCGTCCAGAAGATGTGAGCCAAGGAGTTTGCATCGTATTCCTGAGAGTGCAGGACATTGACAAAGGAAGTGATTTCCCGTTTTGGATCCCTCTCCGCAACGTCAACATGTACATAGAATCGTTAACAAGTCTCATCTTGTGAAGGTGACCCCTGAGAGAAGAGTGCCCAGTGAGAATAGACACTAGAGTTCTCAGGGTTGGCTTGTTAAGTCTTAGGAGCTTATTATTTTGGTTTGGGTTGGGTTTACACCACAGTTATTGTTCTACCTGAGGGGTGAAACCTCGACTACGGATTAAGGAGGTGCCTTCCTCCCGCTTCAAAAATGGCCTTGATTTCCACCTGAAAAACCGTGGCTAGGTTTTCGAAGTACATGGCTATTTCAATCCGAGCTTCCTGCTCCTATGTTTTCATCGGATTTGGAACGATCAGTGTCGATTGTAATAGGGTTTGTCAATAGTTGAAGCACAGAATGTAATTCCCATTCTGCCCTGGAAGGAACTCTAGATTCAAAATTTTTTTTCAGCATAGTCTCGAGGAGGTAGTCACTCTCCCTTTCGATGCCAGGTGCGTTAGACTGCACGAATTCTTAAATGGATTCATGTGGAACTCTTGTTTCCGTGTGAAGCGAGCCAAGATTAAGGCGCAGCCTTGGTGCTGCAGTCGACGCCCTCTGCTTAATATGTATTTGCAACGGATGTATGTTGAGAATAACCTCCAGAGCCCGGGTACTAATTGACTTAAGAGCGCCGCTTGCGCTGAAGAGGCGCAGTCTGTGAATTTTCTCCAATATATTGTGATGATTGGCGAAGTCCATTGCTTTCCACCATACCACAGAGCCATATGGGGGATGACGCTAGTGTATATCCATAGGATCATGCGCGGCTTGAGTCCCCACTTCCTCCTTACTGCTCTGCGGCGCATTGCGAAGACTCTAAGAGCCTTATTCGCTCTCTCCTCGAGATGTGATTTCCAGCTTAGATTTTTACGGCGCGATTAGTAGCTCTTAAAAATGTTTATAGCTGTCCTTGTAAAGTGATGTACTCAAAATGCTGCAGATATCAACGCCATGATTGAGTTATATGACTTTCTTCATAGAGACTACTTTCCCACTAAACCCATCAAAAATAGAATTGCTTGCACGCAAATAGGAACTAGAAGAGCTGCTATTATTTGTAAGCACAAACGAAACCACTTCAAGACAAAATTGTATCATGATCTTCCTTTCAGGAAGTTATGGTAAAATATAAGCAATCTCTGTAGATGTACAAAATACATAACGTCGAATACGGAATGTAAAATTGATTGATGCTCCAAATAACTGCTTCACCTTGGTCAATATGTCCACAAGAGTTTTTTTATGAAGTACCATCCATTTCTTAGGATCTCCCAGGCACTTCCTAGCAATTTAATAATGAATTTAATTTCGTATGTATGGAGGCTGTAGAAGTTATTAAAACCATCACTTCTGAAGCCATAGATATACTATCCCAACACTTGAAACTGATATGGTCCTAGCTTATCTCTCTCCTGTTATAAATTCAGTACGCTCATAAATTTTTTCAGTTTCCTGAATATCAGAATCTGTGTCCCAGAAGAACGAACGATTTCGACCGATAAGTATTTTATACATCGAAAGTTCTGGATAAGACTTTGTAGCAGAAAATTATACAATAACTTTTAGGATGTTACCGTAGTAACAATCAGGTTATATGCCCTTATTTCCGCAAATCACTAGATATCAATCAAATTAACATATTCAAATATTTTGATTTCTCAAAAGTGTTTGACCTTTTTAGGTCACTCAACAAACACATTGCTAAATTTAGATTTTCACTTTCGTCGATATTATATCCTAAGGTTAAGGGAGCAAGGTAGCATAAATATTATTCCTTAAATGCGGTGTTCCACAAGAGTCAATTCTAGGTCCATTCTTGTTAAGCATACACTTCAATTATCTTCATGAAATGTTTAACAGGTAAAATATATATTTATATGCTGACTATGGTGAGATCTAATTAAAATACAACTACTATTACTGGTATCGCAAAGAATTGTATCGCCAGACCGACCTAAGAAGGATTTCCGCCCACTCCGCTAATAACTACTTGGTTTACTCGATGATATAGTCGTTGTTCAAACTCTAAAAACCCATAATTATTTATTCAATGAGCTGTTCTAACGTCGGCCATATTATTGCCAGTGGCAATATAAAATTGTAAAAATTATAAAAAGTCCTGAATACGGATTACCCTTGAAACCAGCCACAAAAATAAAATTTTAAATTTAACTTGGTACACATTTTGTATTCAGTCAGTTGCTGCTCTATGGACACATTTTCCATTCGTTATATGCAGCGTCTAATTGTGAGTTTAAATCCTTTTAAAAAATTAAACTTTCAATGACATTTTCCAGTTATTTTAAAGTTGCGGCACATACAGGCGTACATCTTCACACCACTCACACATACATATTCCGAGAGTCCTTCGAAAGCTTGTCATTCCATGGAAAATAGCAAAAAAAAAAAACGAAATCATTCGAATTTTTTGTATCCTTACAAACTTCATCTTCCTTTAAACCTAATTTCAACATTTCCTTCCAATTTTTCCATTACTGGACACAACTGCTACTTTTGTGTCCTTTAATGATTTTATTGAATTCGCTCTGTCTTTTCTGATCCTTATGGTCGTCGATATTTCTTTTGCTTCGTTTTCCATGTAAAATATATCTTTCACCATTTGAGATTTATATCTCTGTTGAAAAGGAGAAAAGACAAAACAGTTTTAAGCGCTGAGTTATGTCAGATTACAACAAGTTTCTACGTATGTATGTATTTACTTGTACAAGTATAGGGCAAGGCAGTGCTTTAAATGGGTTGGGGTTTGTGTTCAAATACTTTCTTCTGCTACATAAAATATGCATGGGTTTACCGTCTGCGATAAGTATGGACATTTCTTTCTACGAGTGCTACATATATCCATATCACGTGGAAAGGACAAATAAATTTCGTCGTTAGTTTGATATCAAAAATTGACATTGGAAATCCTATGGAAAGCTGACGAGACCAATGTAAGCGGCTTTATTTGGATCTTGATTTGGTCAAAATGGAATTTTCATCTCAAATTTCTGTACATGTGTATAGACTTACTAAAGTAGCACTTTGAATAATTGCACCAAATTTAATTTTGAAAAATTCTCCTTAAATATGAGGATGTACACATTTTAAGGGTATCCCTGGTGACCATGAGTCCAGTGTCTTATCTTTGTTTAATATTTTCAGTAAAACTTTAAGCGGATTTACTATTTTCTCTGATTATATTGAATATTGGACATTTCTATTTTTTTTTTTTAATATTATTAAGCCCAGCTCAGGGAATTTGGGGATACCCTATGATGCAAATCACAGCGTGACAGGATGGATATAGGGAAAGAATTAGATGACATGAGAAAAGTGGCGGAGGTGCTGATGTATGTCACCCCTTAGCTTTCGCAGATTGTATGCCGGAGGAAAGAGACAGAAGAAGTTAGAATGTTCCATATTCGCACAGTTCGGGATAAAAACGTATCACGGAATTATACTGTATGGCCCAAAGTAATTTCAAGGGTAAAAGGATGTACGCGGCTTACAGTGCTAGTATTGCGTGCAGGAATCATTCTACAAGGGATCAGACTAAATGTTTCATCAAAATATTTACCATGCATGTAGCGATAAAGGAGCAAAAGGCATGTAACAATAAGGCGGTGCTCGAAGAGTCGATATGACAAGTAATTGCCACATCTCCTGTAAGCTTGAAGGCTCTCTTCTAGAAAATATCTAATGAAGCTAAGGATGTGTTCGACTAGGCCCGGTCCAGATATGTTAATATTGCATTTTTGGTCTGATGTATGACTTCTAGAGGTGCGTTGCTGGATACGATGGGTTGACATATTTCTTACATCTTTTCAGCAATTCAAGACATTTCGATGCTTCTTTGACAACAGAGAAGATATGATCTGTCTAGCTTAACTTACTGCAAAAATTAATACCAAGAATGCAGAAAGACGATGTATTGTAAATTAGAAACGTCAGTTGCTGTTAATGTATATATAAAAGAAAAGATATGAATGTAGGTTTCATAAATATGCTAATGCAATCACACTTTTATTTTATTTTCATTTCTTTCACATTTTTTTTTTACTTTTTTTTTTTATTAAAATAATATTGAAATCCTAATTCACAGTTTCCCTGGTTGCTTCAATTTAATCGTTAGAGAGTGTTACATATGCACGTAATATGCCCGGCCGACGATGGAAAAAGTACTGGGTCGGATTCTTGCTAAAACTAGTATATGTATTTTTTTATTACATTTTTTTTTGGGCGCCACGTGGTTTTAGAGTTCACGAACTTAATATGAAACAACGCACTCCATTTTATTTTATTCTTTTCGAGGATAAAAATTATTTTCCCTTTCTATGCTTTTTTTTTCTCTAAATTTCAAATTACAAGAAAGAACCAAGAGAACTCTATGAAATCCAATTATATTTTATATATATTAAATTAAGTACAAGCTGGAAATTAATTTTTATGAATTTAACAGTAAAGTGGAATGGTACTTATCTTCTTTTTTTTTTTTTTTTGTATTTTCCGTTGACTCTATGTCTTATTAATTACTAATTACTATTTTGCCGTTCAGATTCTTTCTTATTATTTTTCTTTTTATTCCTCTACCTTTATTTGCGTTCAATTATTATTTCATTTACTGTCGGGCTTTTGAAGTGTTTTCTTTTCTTCTGCTGACCTCTGTTTTTCCGACGTTTTTTATTTCACTATCCGAGTTTGACTAATTTTCTGCTCGACCTCTCACCCGCTTGCTTGATCAACCCATCTTCGACTCACTGGCCGTTTGACTTCAGCTCCCGCTAGGCGCCGCTCGCTTCGCCAACCAAAGTTCTTATAGAAAATCCTCCTATTTCTAATACCTTACACCGAATTATTAGCTTTGAATTTGAATTTTAGAATTTCACTAAAAAATATTCTAAATACGTAAATGAAGGTGTTTCCTTCCGATTTTTCTGCGAGTCTGTTGTTAGCAAATGCTTTCAAATTTTCATCTGTACTTTTTTTCGGGCTGCGGGCTACCCAGTTACATTTTATCTTAAGTCGGGCGATTGGAATTCGCACAGAAAACTCGTCGCTTTTTGTTATTAGTGATATAATCTGTAGCGGCTCATTTGAGGCCCGTTAGAAGGGAGACTGGACCTAGTATGTTTCTTTTAATTCTAATATGATTAATCTACAGAAAAGATAAGCACAATTTTACATTTTTTGGAGTTCTCAACGAATGCTTCGCGCGGTACTTTGCTTGCTTTACAACATCCTTACAAAGGTGAATGAATTTAAATTCATAATAGTGAAATTATTCTTATTCTATTTGGCGCCTTTAACATTAATCATACTTAATACTAATTTTAGGAGTACCAAATTCAATATAGAAATACTTAATAAAATCCAGCAGTTTTAAGAGGGTCTATTAGATTCCTTGTCGGACATAAAACCGTAGGGCCTTTAGGGTACAGCTCAACAGCAAAGCTCCTCTATGCGCATCGATCGCATCGGTGAACGCAAAATTATTTCGATCGGTATTTTTGACTATATATTCCAGGTATACTTCAAGAAGACGTTGTAGATCTATTTTGCTAATCCAATATGGCATCTCTAGCTTTATGGAGGGTACGTAATGACAGAGATCTCTGCAGGATCATCGAATTTTCATACTGGGAAATAAAGACACAAGAGCAACATGTATACACATAAATTTCGTTACATGATCAATAATTGATTTAAGTCCTCCTCCCGATTTCAGGCCAATACATCCCCAACGATTTCACAGATAACAAGTGTATGGTCAAGATATGTTCAGAAATTGGGCTGGCATTTCAAAATTTATTCCTTAGAAAGCTACGCTGTGATATCTGCGGAATTACCTTTGATTGATCTAATTTATTCCTTGGAAAGTACAGTGTCGACATCTATTAAATTTCTTGTGATTTAGTCTAAGTTTAATCTTTGGAAAATATCGTCTAGTCTAGGTATCCTCGGGAACACTTCTGGTTATTTCTAAATTAATTCTGTCAAAAATATTATTGTAATATCCAAAGGATTTGGACAAGGACGCGTTTCCCTCATGGGAGGATATTCCATTAAAAATCTAGAGTTTTCCCTGGAACAAGTACAAGAAATTATAAGTGTGAATGTGAAATACATGTAAGTAGTCGATTTGCATTTCAGGGACATTTTCATAAAAATGAGTAGAAATAAAACGGAAATGGCTGCTGAGGGTTAGATTTAGACAGCGACGGTGAGGCGACAGACCGCAATTAGCTCAGGACCGTATTGTGTAAAGAACATTTTTCGGAACAAAGCTACAATAAAATTGTAGTAAAAATGTGCATACCCCACAGACGAGTGCAATAATAATTGCGACGTCATAACCGAGGAATCTTGCTTAGATAGGTATAAGGAAATTTAGAAAAGAAATCTCGTCACATTCAGTGAGTGACAGTGAAAAAGGACATACGAGTAGAACAGTTAAATTAATGAATTCTGCAAATATATGAAATAGAGACGTGGGTATAGTATCATAGAATCATATAGAATAGTATAGTGTAGCACAATTATTTAATGTGTGGTTAACGTGTGTTTAAAGAGTTAGTTAGATGCTCTAAAATGGCATGCTTGTGTGTATAGTTAATGAATGTGTGATTGTTCATGTAGCAAGTAGCCTGGTATAAAGATGGTGTGAATGAAGTAAAATGGGAGTGCTATTGATTATTCACGGGGCCGTGTATGGAATAATTAAAGCATTCCTATTTGTTTGCTTATTAATCTTCGGATCCTGATCCGCACCCATTGCCGCATGATACATGCCGCTTTATTGAGTGATCCTAGTCCGTACTCGATCCTTAATATTGCTGATAAATTCTGGTCCATACTCGATCTCACAGAATATGATCTTAATTAGATGGCAGCGTTAACTCATGCCGTTATTGTCTAAAGTATCTGGTCCGTACTCGTTCTTGTAAAAGATCTGTCCTATTTCTACAATAACGTTGAATTATGCCGTTATTGTGAATGAACGATGGATTAATCATTAAGGTTCGTTCGACTTTTGATCCAAGACCGAAAGTAGTAGTTTGAATGCGTACCATAGGCAAACCCACTGAGTATCGTTATACTTAATCCCATATTTTCTCTTGCAGGTCAGACATTCCTCTAATGCGATCAGACGATAATGTGACGGATAAATATAAATCATACATAAACAATAAAGAAAAATAAAATAAATCGAGTTTAAGACGATTAAGTATTGTGCTTTTATTTAACTGTTTTATTATGAACGGAAAAAGTTCGTTAGAATGTTTTCATATAATCCTTGAAAATTGTTCCTAGGGATCGAGATTAAATGGCACACGGCTCGGTACTAAATGGTAGCAATTTGAAGAACATTTTTTTCATCAAAGCAACGTCCAAACTTAAGCCCACAATATTTTTATCAAAAAAATCAAATGAATTGACACTGATTTTGAAATTTTAAGAGATCATAACTGAAATGAATGAGAAATTTTTAAATGTCAGAATTTAGTACTAAAAAAATAAAAAAATGTAAAAGGCAGTGCATCACATATTCATATAATCGTCATCACAATGCACACATTAAAGGTCGCATATAATACCTCTATCCTATGCTTAACAGATTTTAGATCTGATTTTCGGTTTTGGAATCAATCGATATGTGAATAAAATTTTCCAGTTCCAATTTTCTAATTCCGAGTCTATTTGGGATTCCTAGT
The DNA here is from genome assembly GCA_963924295.1 of Dioctria rufipes. Lineage (NCBI taxonomy): Eukaryota > Metazoa > Arthropoda > Insecta > Diptera > Asilidae > Dioctria > Dioctria rufipes. The sequence continues at coordinate 33,011,803 of OZ002743.1, forward strand.
TGAAATTTCTAAGGCATACTAAGTTTTTCATTCTATGTGTAACGTATAGAAATAATGCTGGTAGAGCAAAATTGATTGGACACCTACACATAATATTAAAAGTTATTTTGATTTTTTCATGTCCGTCCGTCCTTCTGTCCTTACAATAGCTCGAGAACGCGTTTCTACTTGGAAAGCTGTGGTCTATTTATTCAAATTGAAGAATTAAATTCGAAAATGGGACAAATCGAGTAATTCCTTCGTAGGGTCGTAATTCAAAAATTCTCGTTTCGTACTATATATTACCACATTGCCTTAGATTACGTCGACACGTAGGGAGCTAGAATTTTGTGAACGACGGTTTTATTACAATTGCAAATAAAAGTTCAAAAATGGACTAAATCGGGCAATCCTTTCTTGGTGTTATCATACAAGAATTGAGGTTTTGTACGTATACTGTGAAAATGATCAGTCCTAGGCATTTATATTGTACTGAAAAGATCTTCAGAATAATAGAATCCTACTATCGTTGGTGCAGGACGGAGCTCTTGTCTTTCGCTGGTGATGACAGGCCACAGCATTTGCAACACTAGTACACGAAGCTTCTCCACGCTTTGGAATCGTTTCAAGTGCTTTGGGAAGGATAAGCGCTCCATTAGACATTCTCATCTGGAGGGATGATGAGAGCAGTTCGTAGAGGTCTATGATACTACAGGCTGATCTCGCGGGACTCTATAACGGTGTCAAGTAAATTTTTTCGTTCGGTCGATTTCTTATTTTTAATTCGGTTTCGGTCTCCGTAATTAATTGAAAAATTTGTATGTTGAAAATTCCGTTATTTAGGAAATTAGATTTTATTGAATTATTTTGAAAATTTGTCAAAATTGGGACTTTAAAATTTTTTGTCTATCTTTTAAATTTTTTTCAAAATTCTTGCACCCATTTTTTCAGGCTCTTTTGAGAATTTCGAGTCATATTTTTTTTCCTTTTTTGTATAATTTTTGTTGTTTATTAGTTTTTCTAGTTTTCTTAATTATTCTTATTTGTCCCTATTGACTATTTATAGCTAGCGTCTTTTTTATGATTTTTCACCCTTTTGCCACTTATTTTTAAGAAATTTTTATATGAGTCAAGAAATACAAAGTCTATATATCCTAAAAAAAAAACATTATTACAAATAGCGGATAAGGAGATTTTTTGTGCTATGCCTCTACTATGTTAAGTTCAGTCCACTTTAGTCCTTTTTAGGAAGGTTAGTACTTCATTAGGGTCAGTTTTCCGGACGCCTGATTGGACTATGAAACCCTTCCCTGGAAATGGAAATCTTTGGTGCGAAAGTTAATTAAGCTCTTCTCGTGCCATAGTCCAGGAAGGTTCTGCCATTGAATCTGGCGAGCCTTTTCTATTTTGAACTTTATTTCTCCTATTAAGTGCTTTTTGTAAGACAGCAGAGCGTTGCAAGTTCGGTAAATAGAAATTTGGGTCCTTTCCTGGCTGGCTAAGTAATCAGCGATCCTTATAACCTTCATGACCTTCGTATCTTGGTACCCATCGAAGGGTTAATTTCAGATCACTTTTACAGCTCCACACATTTTTCTACTTCTTCGTTTCTTTTTTTTTAGGATTAGGGCCTCCATATAGCTTATGTATCTGAATCTATTTTATTCGTCTATATTCAAAGCTCTGTTTCAGTTTCTTAAATTGTACAATTCCATGTGGCTAGCCCGCAGTTCTTATCCTAATGAAGCTTATTAGAAAAAGCACACTATGTTGGAAAGTTGGTTGGTAGTTGTCCAAGATTTTTTCAGGTTGATACCTTTGGTTATGATGAAAGCTTTCGTGTGTGACATGCATGGCCTTAGTTCGTTATGTATACAATATTTCAATTAGAATTCACAAGTTCTTTCTTTATTTAACTTTACTGTTTACTCTCACAAATTTACAAACAGTTATCAAATCAATTCTTTATTTATCGCTAGTACTGTACTTCTAATTATCGCAATCCAAATTGTTTACTTCGTTCACTACACAGTCTGAAATAAGACTCTCCTCCTGGATGTGAGAAGCGCCGTATTTATATGCTACAATTTATCCGAGAGTTTTCCCGTAAATTCTATTCTCCGAACCAAAAATTTACTAAGATGTCACTAACCTAAAGTTGTTGCCATTTCCAACAAATGTCATTTGTGCCGCTTTGTTGCGCGTGACTTTATAAATCTTACAAAATTGCACAAGATCAAGTAAAGGTATGATTCGAACCCATTACTATTGGACCAACACACTCACCACTGAGTCTCCTACGCCATTTATAATAAAAATTTTCTACTACGGCAGGATAACACAATTAATATTCCTAAAAAGTTCTAATTAAACTTGAATATGCTCCCGAAACGTAGGTACCATTTGAAAATTTATAAAAGGAGGCGATCGGTCTCCACTGTCAAATAAAAAAAAATGTTTTTTTTAGACTTCCCTTGTGACGAAACCCATGTTTATTATCTCAGTAAGGCTCCGCTTAGACAATGCGTGCTTATTTTATTGAAGCTTGCCATATTGGATTGATTTGACCCAATGGGGGCATTTTATACAGCTAAAGTTATTCATTTTTTACATTTACCACCACTACGCGAATTAGTGCACAATCGTTAATTAGGTTTTGGTCGTTTTGATTTAAGTTAGGTAAACATTTTTGACTAGCATCAACAGACTCCTACCTTATTTGCTATCGATGTCAACGATTTCAATCAGCAACACTTTAAGTATAGTTGTTTTGACAAAAGCCACTTGAACTGGGAAATCATAGAATTATCCAAAAACTATCGTAAAAGGGTCCCCCAGAGACTAAAAGACAATAAGCGAAAAGAATTAATCTGGTATGGAGTTGAATGTTAAATTAAAAAAAAATCTGTAAATAATTAATTATGGGTAACTGAGTTCTCTGTGGAAAGCCTACAAAAGTATACATAAATAAAATACTTCTCCGCTACTTCTAGCAAACAACGTTTATCCTAACTATTAAATTTACGGCATTATACACCTAAGCCTACGTGTATACAGTATAAATAATTGGGAAAACATGTTGGAAGCAAATATTATTACACGAACCGTGATACTTCAAATGATTTTCCTTTTTTATAGAGAATCCGAAGTCCAAAAAATGAAACCGATGGAAGACAACATTTGGTCATGCCATTAAATATTTTATAGATGTTTGTCGTCGTTTATTCCATAATAGAGCAGATCTATAGAAGAGTTTATGTTTTCAGTTTTTATATGACAGGACAGGACTACACAGGGGACGATATTGAACACACTACTATTTTCTGTCAGCATTTTAACGATACGAGGAACCCAACGGAGCCCATAAATTTATTGAAATTCTCTAAAATTACGGCAATTTACGAAACAATTTGCTGAAGCCTAGGATGCATCAATAAATCATTGGCGTTATTATTAGATGCTTGCCGAGGCTCTTAAGTTTAAAAGCACATAAAAAATGTATGTGGGAAAAGTGGAATCCATAACCAGTGCGACTATCATTACGAAATGATTTTTGGGTCCAAGTGTCCATTCAACAGTATCTTAAGCAGCATATCAAATGAGTCATTGTCAATGTTGGGGTTTTCTTTAATACACACACAAACGCATAAAGACACAAACACACACATGCTTTCATCTACAAATTCTATTAGAAAACTAAATAGAGTCCATCCAGAGTAGAATGTGGTTTTGACATGTTTAAATGCACAAACTTACACATTGATACGTTCCTCTCATGGGATAGCAGCTCAGATACAACGGATAGAATCAACGTGTAGGACACGTACAAAGTACACATAAGTCGTCGGCTGTGAAAAACCGGAACATAACATAGGACCCGTCCATGGGAATAATTTAGGATTCTTGTCATGTGTCTATTATTATAATCACGGATATGTCCTGTCTTTCGAGAATGCAAGACTAGTACATAATACAAGGAGCAAGTCTACGACTTAGAAGTGGAGAGCGTATGTAATGAAGAAATACCAATTACTGGTATATGACAGACTATATATATAGAGCACAGTTGTTATATGCGGAACTGAAGAGACTTGCGAGGTTTACAGGACTCATACCCAGTAGGCACATATACATATAAATACGAGTATGTAAGTCAGGAAGGGGGACGTTAAGCTTAATTCTACAAAAGTTTGATCGACTTTCATTTCAGCTTCTTTCGTCTGCACTACAATGAGAAACTGTCTGGCGCTAGCGGAATGTTCCTTGTACTCTCGATTAGTTTGAGAAAAGTTTCGCTTTCAAATGCATCAGCACGGCTAAAACTTTTCCCGCTAGCTCTGATTAATTTAATATGGAGTTTTTCGAATTGTTCCAATTTTAGTTGTTCTCTTTTTATTTTTGCTACTCCTTTATCCTCTTCACTAGTTATTTATTTCCTAAAAGTGCTGTTAATTTTCGCCAAGGATTTAGATACTAAAAGGATGCGATTTTGTTTCTTTAAGATTTTATATCTGTCGGTGGTTTGCTTGTAGTGCTCTTGCAGAAGTTTTTCAATTAGAAAATATGACAAACAAACAAAAAAAACATTAAAGAGAAAGCAAATGCAGGGGTTTTGTCATTTCAGGCCACCGTTTTGCTTTTAAATAAATACCTGACGGAAGTATTTTTTTTTTTTTTTGTATATTTAGATTGTTTACTCAAAGATTGAATATCACTGTGGCATCATACAGTATTTCAAATAGAACAAACCAGCTGGATAAAAATCGATTAATAACTACTTGGATTTGTTTCTCATTTTATTCACATTTATTTGACTAGAGGAGAAAAGCGAAGAAAATTAATACATTTAATTAATTAATTATATACGTTTTTTTACTAGTGTTACCTAAGCAAACGGTACATAGTGGATTAATTGTAATATTTACATAATATTATGAAAACTATTTTTTTATATTTCTTCACTACTGCATCTACAACTAGGACACCAAAAGACTTTTCATATTCCAGTCTTAAGTAAATATCGACTCTTTCGTTAAACTCTTAAAAGTCTTATTCTTATCTTTTACTTACTTAATGGGGTCATAAAACCCAATTCTAAGCGGCCTCGTTTTGTGCAGGATATACGTTTCATCGTTGGGCACTTTGAACTCAACGGCAGTGAGAAGAGGAAATAAACTTAAATCGTTTCATGCTTAATCCTTACCATACAATTTTTACCTCTTATATGCCTTATAGGCTTTCATCTTTATGACACCTACAATTAACCAATCACCTCTAGGCTGAATACTTACTTTAAGTACATGTGATCGGCCAGAGCCAGGAGACCAACTGTTTATCTCGGAATTCACTACAATTAATGAAATATTTCTGATATTTCTGCTCATCTAGGAAGTATTAGTATAAATAAAAATTTAATGTTGCACAAAAAGGCAGCTTAAGGAAAAGTTGTTAAAAAAAAATCCATTTTTAATAATTATAACTGTCATGTCGTTCATACTCTTTTGGGAATAATGTAGGCACTTCGGAATCTTGGAGGATCTAGGTCTCCTTAACTTTTCGAAGGAAATTCCTTACCGAAAAGATCTTCAACTTCAATACTGTCACACATATCACATTATTACTACACTCGATGTAGTGACACATTTTATTAAATAAACAGTCAACACACTTTTCACACGCTTTTCATCACTTAGTCGGTGTTAGTCTTAGTATGTTAAACTAAACATAAACCAAACACCGGATGAAATGACATGCACAGCAACATAGAACAAAAGATTTATGAGGTAAGACACATCCACACATAACAAACATTCCTCAAATGTTTGACAAATATTTGTGAAACGTTTGACAAACTTCTGTGAAGCACTTTTGGAATATTTGATGGGTATGGACGCAAATTTTATATAAAAAAGTTCCAATTTTCTCTAAATGAAGTGGAAAGCATCAGATGTATGTTAACGTTTTACAATACTATCAGTTAGTCTTCAACAACTTTGTGGATAGGGAAAGTTTATTTTGGATTTCTTTAATAACATTAATTTAAGCATGAATGAAAAATGGGACAAGAGAAATATAATAAAATTACTGGAATTATTAGATTCTTGCAAAATTTTGAAAACCGGAAATATCGTCAATTTATCATTCAATATATTACGATCACTGGACAGTAATTTCCTGTCTAAAAATTTTCTGTTTCACCATATCCTTTTTGAAAATTTTCTTCAAATGTTGCGGCAAGTATGACTAAAGTTGCTGCAATACACGTTACTTCTCTCAGAGAATACATTTTTAAAACTGAATATTTGAAAAACAATTTTCAGACATAATACATCCTATCAGTAGTTTGAACAATGTTCGACAAATATTTATCAAACATTTCTTAACTCCCTATAAACTGTTTGTCAAAAGTTTGACAAATGTTTTTATGCCAATGTGTTTTATGTGTGGATGCACCTTAATAGTTTATGCACAAAAGTTTTATCAGAACAAATCCGAAGCTTTTCAAGCGAGTGCACATTTAAAAACTGCAAACGATTTTCATTGAATGGAAGAATGAATGAATTATTCCAGGCTAGGTGCCTAAGAGTAAAGCAATGAAAGTTCCGCTCTATTCAGCGGCTCTTTGTTCGCTTTGCGTTTGTGCACTTGCTTTGTGAGACCACTTTTTGAATACGTTGGGTTTGATCTGCATTTTACTGTTCACTCTAGTCTAGTGTATCGAAAAATGGAGACCAGACTTGGCTAACGTATTCAAGAAGTGGTCTCACAAAGCAAGTATACAAACCTGGCTAGGTAAGAGGAGTACAGCTAGAGGTGCATAGCCTGCTTCACTTTGACCATCAGTGGGTTCGTTATGCCCTTTGTCCCCATGGGATAAAGAAATCACTATAGATTCATCCTGTTTTCCTTAGGAAACTCAAGATGTATCTGAACTGTGTTATTTGCAGCTCCTCCAGGCTAGAAAAAAATTAGCCACTACTTTTTTTTTTCATAAGAGCGGAGCACCCACAAATTACGTCCTAACAGTTCCTACAGAAATTGTTCAATGCGATATCTAGTCTTCTATCATTGTCTCCTAAGGCCCAATGATTCTTAATGACCCCTATTAGATATCTTTTATGCGTTCTACTGCAATTTAGCAGTTCTCTGGCCCTATTCTTGTCATATCCAGGACCATTTGCCTAGCGATACTGCAGGTTTCATTGTTCATACACCACAAGCTTTCCTTTTATAGGCGCATCTAATAATCTACTCTCTTAATGCTCCTATCGGGATCCTCAAATAAGCCATCGCTGTGGAGCTATCCATATCAGAGCCCTTTTTGGCCAACTCATCAGCCATCTCATTGCCCAGGATATCCCTGTGGCCAGGTACCTAGCATTGGGTCACCTTATTCTATATAGTGAATTCCTTAAGGTTGGTCTTGCATAACTTCACCAATTTTGATGTTAGCAACACAGCTTCCAGCGCCTTAATGTCTAATGCCTGCTATCAGTATATATTCAGATATGCCATGCGGACCTCTGGATGTAGATGCCAATATTGCCGCCTAGTAAATTAGGTATTTGATAGTCAGATAGACCTAGGAAACGTATTTAAGAAGTGATTTCGACAATAATCGGAACAAACATTTTATAGAACCCAGCATAGAACTACTCTTTGATATCATGTAGTTTATGTGGGAGACCAAATTCAATCTTTGGTTATATTTGGCACCCAAAATACTGACGGAACATACACGGCGAAATGAGGAATCAGAAAGCCCATAAGCATAAGTGATTAGTTTCTGATTCCTGTGGAAAGTGATGAACTCACATTTGTCCATATTGAATATCAAATTATTGCTTTTGCAGCAATCGTAAAATTTATGAAGATCGCACTGTTTCTGTTTACAATCGTTAACAGATTTAATCTGAATGAAAAGTTTAACATAGTCAGAATAAATCAAGACTTTGCAGTGCCTCTCAGCAATGTCATCAATAGATAGAATAAAAAAACAAGGGTCCCAAGTGACTCCCTTGGGGTACATCGGACGAAGCCTTTCAGACTCTAGAGATGAAATATCAAAATAAAATTTAATATGTTCTGAAATCTAAATAAGACTCCGTCCATGTAACAATTGTTAGAGGAAACCCATATTTTTTTCGTTCTAAAGAGTATAACGGAGTTAGATAACTTGTCGAACGCTTCTGTATAAATTCAATCTATCTGGGGTAGCCTATTGCAAACCTGCCAATGCTATCCGAGACAAATTCAATATGTTTAGTAGTTGTAGACCTGACCGAAATAAACCCATGTTAGGTTGAAGAGAGCAAATTCTTAGAGGAAATTGATGTTTTAGAGTAAATAATAGAGTTTCGAATAATTTGAGCATGCAAGATAATTTTGCAATAGGCCCCTTTTATTATTGAAGATGGGTACGACAAAAAAAATTTTCCATAGCTGCGGGAAACAACTATACTATCGATCAGTTTTCGGTAAATAATTCTCACAACGTAAACACGAATCCCGGCTCTTTGAATAACATTTCTCATTATATGAGAGTACATTTCTGGGCTATTATGACGAATATTGGCCTTCAGTTTTGGACTCAATTTCGACTTATATACTTCATGATCCCGCAAATAAAATTTCTATCGCCCTCAAATCTGTCGAAAAAAGTGGTCAATCGATATCAACTGATTTGAACAAATTTGACTCGGAAATACGGCCTTCAGAATATTCCTCGTTTCAGGAGCAGTATGATTGACCATATTTCGGAAAAAAAAAATTCTTGCAGCAACACACGATATCGGTTCATGGGATTCTCTGTACCATTTTAAAAAACAATAACACCAAACTGGAATTCTATGAGTATATCTAGTGCTCCTCTACAAGTCCAACATCATACCTAGGGCGGAATACAAATCCCACATCTGCATCGGGGCTAGTCGCACATCCTTAACTTTATTGGATATTTGTCCAAAAGAGAGCCTTCAAGATCATTGGCGATTTGGCAATAACTTGTCACATCGACTCACTCGAGCACCACTGGCCGCAATGTTACATGCCTTTCGCTCCTCTATTGCTACATGCATGGTCAGTATTCTGATGAAATATCTAGTCTGATCCCTTGTAGAATAATCTCTGGATACAACACATCAATTTACCGTTCACACTACTTTCGGCCGTACAGTGAAATTCCGTGATGCTTTTTTATCCTGAAATGTGCGAATGTGGAACAGTCTACCAACTTCTGTCTTTCTTTCCGAATACAATCTGTAAAAATTTAAGAGTGACATACATCAGCACTTCCGGTACTCTTCTCACTTTCCCTAATTCCTTTCCCTATCTCCTTCCCACCACGCTTTGCTTTGAATTATATGGTATCCCCTGATCCATTGACCTTGGCTTAATATTATATAATTAAAAAAAAACTGGACGCAAAGATGATTCTCGGATCAGTCTTGCGTTTTCCGTTACTAAAGTCGAATATTGTTCTTGTTGGCATATCCATTTATCATGAAATGCGCTTCGTCGCTCATGACTAAATTTCCAGAAATGTCGAGATTATCATTATGAGACTGTTGCATTTCTGCACTTCATTTACGATAATGTCCGTGGTCATTTTTCTTGTAGTTTTTGTGTATCTTGATAAAAAGAAATGCATATCTTTCCATCAAATTTTCCATACACTGGCCACAGAATTCCATTTTTTTTTTTAACTAATGTTTCAGAATTTTGAACCACACTTTGCTTTCCAACATAAATAATTTCTTGACCATGAACTATCCGAGCTCTGTCAGTATTCTGTAAATATTATAGCGCGTAATATTCCTCGACATTTTTAATTGATTACAGTCTCAATTGTGCCATCATAAATTGGCAGCATCCGCAACAATAGTCGAAAAACAACTGACAACAACATCAGCAGGCGCCTTGAATTAGCTGAGATGAGTAGTGACGCTAAAACAAAATCGTGTCCATCCTTAAGAGGAGTCAGTACCAAGATTTGCCAGTTTCATACATTTTTCAATGCAAATTTCTAGCAAACTATTTGTAGCACAATAACGATTTATATCTTAAATTAAAGGTAATGAAGAAGTCTAGTAAATAACGTCGAGAAAAATAAAAAAAAAATGCATTGGAATGGAGATATTAGTTCGGAAACTTGTAAAAAATGGTAAAAATTGATTTTTTTCAAATCAAATTCCTCTTAGTAGGTACTCTCATTTCTTTATATTGTGACTATTTTAGAGAGATAAAGCCTAGATCTAGCAAATAACGTCGAGTTTTTTCCTTTTTAGTGGCGCATTTTTTAATTGTTTAACTCTAATAGTACTTGTTTTTTCTCTCGATATTTCACCGACGAGAAATTGCAATATTTCGTTGAAAGTTTTAAAAATATAAAGCAAAATAGCATATTTAACAACTATGTGCAAAATAAAATTTAGGAGAGTTAATTCTCTTTAAAAATTTTCAATTTCTTTGAACTGCAAATTTCCGTTTTCGTCTTAAATTGTCGCATGTTGGGTTTCTGTCTTTTACGCTAGATGTCTCTAATTTGACTTTTGGTCTAGGTCTAGGCTGATTTTATATGTATTTTCATACTTTCAGGACACAAACCTACGAATAGTAAGTTTTATTGCCTACAGGCTCGCTGGCATCTAAATTGAAATTTTTGCTGAGTACTGACTCCTCTTAAATAAAAATACTTTGATTTTATTTGTAAGCTGTCGTTTTGACATTAAAAAGATTCATCTTAAGATTTCAGCAATAGAAAATGACTTTAACTGGGACTTACCTGCGACTGCTTGGAGTTAGAACTTAGAGCATGTTACCTCCAAGGAAGTTGTGTACATGTATATGTTTTGGTAACTAAGAATTAAACAATTCTACATACGAGTTAAATTTCCAAATGGGCTTTGGGTAACTATTTGGAAGTTTATTATAAATTGCTTGTTAAAATGCTTCTCCTTCGAGTAGTTCTGGATCTCTATATAAGACGGCTTCAACCAAAACTCAAGAAGGAATCAAAAGTCTAATTTGCAAACATCTTATTTCTACATTTAAGTGTGTGTATGCAATCCAATTCAACTTTTTGATAAATGCTCTACTAAGACATTTTGCTGAATTGTCAGTTTGCTTCAATCTTAATATGTTAAATTTTTTTTTTTTTTTGAGTCAATTTTTCATGTATGACAACATGATAAAGGCATTACCAAATAGGAAAAATAACTTAAAGCGAATTAAATTCTCTTAAAAAGATTTTCCTTTGTATTTGATTCAAGGATGATAAGAAAAACCTTTTCGTAATTTGCCTTTTACATTTTTATACAAATTATCCATTTCACGAAGTTAAATTAAAAACATGAATATCTCCTTTGATGATGAAGTTTTCCAAGTCTCCATAAAATGAACCGCTCCAGAGTTGCTCTGAAATATTATAAGAGTTATCCTCTTCCATGAGTAAAATGAATTTTATTTATGAAACAAACTGTGTAAAAAATAAAGCGAATATTTAAAGAAAATCTCTTATATTAGAGTATACTTAAGGAAAAAGTTCCATTTACTATTTATGTCTTTACAAATTGGAACATGACAATTTATTTGAATATTTACCTGAGTCCGGAGTCAAAATGGGGGAAGGTTTAATGAAACTCTGTTATTTCAACTCCATAAAAGACAAATGTGTCCAAGAAACATTATCAGCAAGCAATGACAAATTTAGCATAGGTCTGTAATTTTAAGTCATAAAAAGAAATTTGAATTTTTGTTTTTGCGAAAAAATACCTCAAAACACTGGGTAGACTGGAAAATTCTGTACTGTCCTGAATGTATTCCATAAAGTGGTGTTCATATTTCAAAAAAAAATAAGCTAAAATGCAGAAAATCATATTTTCCCGACTTATCGAGTAAAATGACTTTAAAACCTTGGCTAATCTGGAGAATTTCACACGATCCTATTTCCTTTCATTTGATATTTCAAAAATTTGCTGAAATTCCGAAAGAAAATTTATTCGAAATCGAAACACAAAACTAGGCTACGGCGCGGTTACTCCATAATAGCAGGTTGGGAGACAGAAAGCATATAAAAATCTCTCAGTCTCCGATTACCTTCCACAACTAACTAGATATAGTATAGGATGTCTCAAAAATATGCTTGTTAATATTAATGTTAATGTTAAGAGTAGGAGCGATTCGGCCTCCAGGACCATACGGACACCGAGACCATAGTTGATCTATTGTGTAAGATGGTTAGGCAAAATCGACTCTTTTGACGAGCTCAATTTGAGTTAGATTGCAAACTTTATTTGGAGAGATAAGTGTTTCTCCAGTAATTTGCATCCTTAGACCTGCTTGTGCTAGCGGGGTTTGAAGAATTTCTTCGCCTGCCTGATACCCGGGCGAGCTACGCCGAAGGAGATCCAGTTGCCTGTTTTCCCACTTAAGCAGTTCCCCCTAAAGTGTTTTTTTTTTTTTTTTTTTTTTTTTTTTTGTAGGCCAAATGTCGAATACGGACCAGTATATGGACATTTAGCTCCGGCTTTAACCAGTTCGTCCACTTGTTCATTACTGTCCAGTCCTTCGTGTCTAGGAGCCATAACCAAGGTTACTGGGTTATCCCTAGACAGTATTTGGAGTTTCAAGTAGCAACTCCAAACTAGTTTCGACTCAAAGACTTGAGAGGAAAGAGATAGGAGCGCAGCTTTGATGTGTAGTTGTTGGAGTTCTTGCAGCCCTTTGTTAGCCTTTTCTAAACTCCAAACTCTATGGCATAGACTTCCGCCTGAAAAATGGAAAATGAGACCCCAAGCGGAATGGACAGTTCCACTTTTGGACGAACCACTCCTGCGTCTGTTTTGCCATCTTTCCGGAATTCGTCAGTATACCAGACCTGGTCCCGTTTCGGGAGCTGGAGCCCTCCGTTTAATATCTGGCTTCTTTCATTAATGGTTACCTGGTAATCTCTTTCAAAGGAAAGTCTTTTGGCCAAAGTATCCAGTGGATCATCTAGATCGTTAATGTTGACATGCTCGAAGATATTGAGATGATCCACACTGGAGGAAGTGCAATTTATTGGCCTTTCCTTTCGAAGCATACTATTCGCTGCTTTCCCTTTGAATAAAGAGGTAGAGTGGCTATAAGCCAAGGATGGCTTCAAGTGCTCATTGAGGACACGATGTGCAGGCGTCAGTTGCTCCTAAGCGTGCTAACCTATGCACCTTATCAAGGGTTCTCCTGGTAGTTTCCTGGCACCAGACGTTTGCCCCGTAAGAAAGTATGGGACTGACTATGCCTTGGAAAATCCATAAGGTCATTTTGGGTTTCAGACTCCACTTTTCGCGTAAAGCGTGTGGAATAAGCTGAATCCCCACATGGGTTTGCTAGTTATCATTTTAAGGAGGGGATTCCAAGTAGGCTTGCTGTGTAGAATTACTGCTAGATATTTTGCTTCTTTGGAATATTCTAGTTCAACTTAAGAAGTGGGACCTGGTGATTCCTTTTCCTAGTAAAGGCAACTTGCACTGTTTTACCAGGATTTATTGATAGTCATATGTTCTGGTACAATCTGGTAACGATGTTGAAGGTAGTTTACATATGATCGGGTAAAGCTGGTTCCAGCTTTCCTTTAATAGTGATGACAATACCATCAGCGTATCCTTGGGTCTTAAAGCCGGCCTGTTGGAGTAAATTTAATAGCTCATCAACAACTAAGAGCCATAGAAGTGGAGATAAGACCCATGCGGGCATCCTGTAGTGGTGACCCAGAATTCCTGTCCACACATTCTGCCTATATTTATATTGCTTACGTGATGGTTACTTTAATCCCATCTGTGTATATTATGGAAGGTGTCCATTCCATCCTTTGTAAAGTTGAACTCAGTATTCCACAGCGCATTGCCTAGAAAGCAGGTATCAGTCCTGTTCTTTTCTAACATAAGCCTGCAGAAATAAACTTGACTTTGAATGTACCTTGGCAATAGTTCCTGTACGGGCTTCAAATGATAGCAATTAAGACGTTCACTGTTGAAATTTTGCGATTTTGTGATCTAAATTAAAGTATATAAGGGGTCATATTCTTCAATGTTCATAATGTTTTCGATATCTTCCATTCTCTAAAAATCAAACTCTTTTTGTAAGAAATTTTACTTTCAAACCTGGCTAAGGATCAGATGATGGTGATCCTCTGAGTGCCTTTCCCAGCTATCCATGGCATCGCCCGGACATCATTCGATGCCCCTATGATGTAAAAGTTTTCATTGTACATCAAAGTCTGCCTAAAATTTCTTGGCGAGGTACAAAGGATGCTTCCATTAAAACGAATGGAACAACAGGATTGAAGAAGAACGCGGTCTCTCAGGGACTCTTCGTATATATTCTATCTTTCCTGTACGTCCATTTGCACAAAAGTACCCGTAAAAATAATGTAATTCAAATTATTCAAATTTTATAGGATATTTTAGGAAAGCAAATTAGAAATTTCGTATGGCTCATCAGAAAATCTATTTTATATCTCCGAAATTTAGGGCTATATTCCCGAACTGGCCGTTATAAACGCCAGCTACATATATAGCTTGCATACTTTGAGGGTCTAGAAAAAGGTCATTGATGTTGATTTATATATTCTTTGGTTCAACTTACCGCTCTTTTTTATAAGGATCATATGGGGCTTGAATACTTACCAGTATGCACCTTGTCTTTCTATGGAGTTTGAAATACGCAAAAATATGAAATTAGGAAATATTCCCAGATACTTTCAGACCTGTTCGTCGTTTTGTAAGCGATAATAACAATTATCAAAGTCGCGTTTAATAACAGATGAGACCCTTTGTGGCATAATATGGAAATATATGATAAAAACAAAAACATTTTCTTCCAAGTGTAAAACTCTTTAAGAAAAGTGGAGAAGTACTATCTCAAATGCAAAGAAACTTCGAGCTAATTCTGCTAGAATTATGCATTCGTTGAGAACGATTAGAAGTCAAATGTCCACTACGTAACGTAGCGCATAATTGACAGTTCGCAAAGGCCACGGTATACAGAAAATAAGTATGACACATGCGAAAATATTTTCCTCTGTATTGCAGCAAAGAAGTTAGTTTTGTCGATTTACGCGAAATTGTTTTTGTAACTTCGACAAGGTCTTATGTAGCAGACCATATCTTTTGTATAGCATGGAGAGGGATATACCATATTATAATCTTTATACCATATGAGATCCCACAAGGGCAACTATGTACATATTATGTACTTCGATTTTACTAGGGTTTGATCCTCCCAAGTAGATACTGATGAAAAAAGAGCATTAATTGTTTTTTTTATACAGATTTGGGTACGCTCTTGGGTTTTAAATCAAGTCCCGGACATGGAGAGCCAGAGCCCCTATACGGTTAACTTAATAAGGGGCCCTTTTTTTTAAATAATTGAATAAAACAAAAATATTACCGTTATTTTTTAACACAGAGTGTGAATTGAGCCATATCACATCTGAGGTGGACCTTAAATAGTTCTTCACTCGTTTCAGCGCTGAAAACGACCGTTCTGCCGATCAGTTTGACCGTGATGTGACAAACACATCCGAAGCGCTATTTCGACATTTGAATAAATATCCAAAAAGCCTTTCTCGAGGATGTATACTTGTGTAATTCCAGGACCGATAGTTGTTTTCCCCGCGTTGCCTCAGCGGACGAAAAATGAGTGTCCAGGTGCAGAAACTTATCAAAGTTCCGTCTAAATTTCCCAGATAGAAAGCCTTCCCTTATGGATATCTTGAGAATCCAAAATTCCAAGCTATTTAGTTTCAAGAGAAAGTCACACTTTTTGCTCTAGTTCTCATAAGTGGAACCACGTCTTTATAGCTCTGCAATCAACATGTCGAAAATACTTCATCAATTGAAAATTTACCTCCCCCAAATATTCGTCATCCTACTCTGCCTATTGGTAAATCCGCATATAGGGATACAGGACCAATAAAATGAAATACTTTTTTTTTATTCCGGTGTCGCATGTCCTCTATGTATACCATTTTCTACTATGCCTAGGCAGAAGGTCGCCAACATTATTTGAAATTGTGACTGCAAATTCTCTCCATGCATGCAGGCATCATCACCAAGACTAGAATTTTTCCGAAAATTTCAAGTAATAAAATAGTTAGACAGAGTCTAACTTTGTGTAAGTAAGTAAGTTAAACTATATACCAACTAAAATTTAAGTGTATTCAAATCTTCAACTCATTGTTTTTGTAATCTTTCAAACTGCAGTCAATCTAGATACATATATAAAGCTAAAGTACATCGCATATTTCAATAACCACGTTTGAAGTAGAATTCACTCTCTGGAAAATATTTCGAGACAAGGAAGTCTCGTTGAAAGTATTTCCAAGCACGTAATATAATAACTAATGCGAAATACTTGTAAATTTAATTTCGTTTTCCTTAACTAACTACGTTTACTTGTGCAAAGCGCACACACGTTGTCGTCATGACTATAAGAAATTTAATTTCCGTTCAATTACGAAAATAAAAGTTCTGAGAAGAATCCTCTCCGTATTTACTTGAATACATATACATACATAAAGATACCCATCCACCTGCAGTGCACACAGTAAAAATGGAAGGATGAATATTCATATCCTGTGCAAAGATAAACTGTTGAAATTAACTAGGATCAAATGGATGATGTTAAATCAATAAAATGGCAGAGATATCACAGAAGCCATAAGATAATGAAATGCTCATACACTATCTGATGAAGATTTTCACTAAGGCCATGTAAATAGAAAAGTAATTTTTGTCATCGATATTTCTAGTACTTTTAGCTACACACAACTCTGGTAAAAAAAAAAAATATTGGAATTATAATATTTCTGAGATTTTTTCGAAATATCGGTTTTCTACTTTAAGGGCACCCGCATAAAAGTTGCATAGTCTTTCTACAAACCAAATTTTGAATATTTTGCATTCTCCTTGTACCTACCTATGTATGTATGTGTTTAAGGTGGTGAATTTACTTTTATCTATTCATTTGCTGTTCTACCTACATATTCATTAAATACATCCAGGATGGATAGATATGAGCAATATTACTATAGAAATGTCTTCTTGCTATGAAAACTGCTGGAGTTTACCTAAAGTGCAACCTGGTGCATGATTTGTGGTCCATTTGTATTGCTTTTGTATAGAGAAAATCGCTATATTGCAGGATTTCATCTTAGATAATAAATCTCTCAGAAATTTTAATGAATAATCACTAGTAAATTCCGTCAATTCTGTGATATATCCAGTCTGTATTGATCATAGTCTCCCAAATATTGTGCAATATCTGATGCAACTTTCTGCAACCCATCTAAATGGAAATGCCCATTTTAGCCCCGAGACCTCCAGATATGGGAGATATTGTAATGATACATTATCATACTCTCAACACTCTTATTAACAATGTTTATTTCTACCTAGCAGTGGAAAGCTAGGTGGAGGGGGTCAAAGTTTTATCTAGTCATATTTTGGGAAATCTAGTACAGGTCTGAATTCCTTAGGTCCTGAGAAGAAGTTTGAGTACCCACACTCCTACACTCAGAGGCTTAAACAGCTATTTATAACAGCCATCCAAATACTGAATTTTCTTCTATTTCTCTCTTTTTCATTTGAACTGAGCTACTAGATTTTTCGCAGCTTGGATCGGCTCTAACTTGCTAGAGTTATGTCCAATTCAAAACGGATTTCAATGTTCGCCTCCGCTCATTACCAGCTACAATTCTCTGCATACTTTCAGGAGGTAGGAACAACCCGTCGGGGGGGGGATGGTTCCAATGCGACATGTTGCATATCAAATTAAAGGTCTCGCCGAGTACTATTAGGTGGTATACCTTTTTCCCGATCGATTCAGAAAATTTTCTCTGTACGTTTTCGCCGCCGGAAAACCCATGCACTCGGGTCGCATACACCCCAGCTTTTATATTTCGAATATAATGTTGCAGTTTTTTTTCTTTCGTGGCCATTAGTGTTTTGCTTTGAACGTTTTTCTCACAGGAAGTAATTTTCCACGACACACCAATTCCGCATAATCATGAAAAGTAGAAAAGTCCATTTTTCACTAGATAAGAGAGATGGAGATGGAGATGTCGGGCTTAAAGTTGTATGAAAAGTAGTGGGCATTCCCCTTTGAGAATACCTTTGACAGACTACTTTGAAAGTTGTATTTTCCTATCGCATATCCTATCCTTAGAACTGTCAGACAAGTCATGATTCATTTCGCTCGAGTAGCATAGACTCAAACATCGAAGTACTTAAAAATACCCTAATAATATCTGGTTTAGACAAAATGAGCCGTATATGATCTTTTTCCTAGTTTTATAGTTAAGTTGGAGGCATGAGTTATCCTTGGATGCATTGGGAGATTTTTTGTGAAAGAAACTTATGTGGAAACTGTCTGTGGCTCAAGATCTATTAACAGCGAACACTTCAAGGATTTTCCATCTTCGGAAATAGGAAGCGGTGGGAGGGTGCATTGTCAGCGAATACGATACCTGAAACATGATAGCGATGTTATTTTTTACAAAAAATTCACGATTAAGTATCAATTAGCAGGTACATTATTGTGGTGCAATTACCAGGAGTTGTTGTGGATGCATGATAGTGATCTTACACACATCATTGAAATCGAGGCAAATTATTAGCCGATTTTTTACATTTTTTCGGTCTCGGTTCTACTTGGAATGAAGCAAATGATATGCCAACATCACCAGCAGTTTCTCTCTTCGGCGATTGTCGTCCATAATCATTTCCTTTACGTTTTCGATTTTATCACCGATTGTTGATGAGCTGAAGCGTCCAGGGCGCTCGTCATCTTCAACGTCTTCATGGACTTCTTGGAAATGATCTTACCACTTTTAAACGCTTGCTTTATTCATAGAAGGCTGGCCAAGGGAAACATTTTTAAAGCAACATTTATTGGAAATTGTTTGATACATTTCTTCCAATAGTAAAAATTTGACATCCAATAATAAAATTAAGCATCCAATATGGCTACCAATTTAAAAATATTCACAACTGGACTTATACAGCACGTGATTTTTTTATCACATCTTGTAGATATAACCTAAGTTATGTTATATTTATTGAAATGTTCTATTCCCTTTTTCTAAGACTACATTACTAAGGTTAGAAAACGTCATAATAGTTAATAGTAATAAGCAATAGTTTTCAAAGTGAACAAAATCAAAATATAAAAATAATAATAAAATGGAAAAGGTATGATGAGTACAAGTTTGAAAATTTTACAGCCAAACTTTTGTCGACGAATTCTTTTTTTAAACGTGATTGTTCATTAAGTGTGCTCCATTCGCCTATGTAAAGTACGCCCAAGTACTTCTACCTACGCATAACTACTCATGCTCTTGTCTGCGAGTAGATCAGCTGAGTATTTTCGCAAGAATTTCCCCCTAGGTGGAATTAGATGCTAAGTTGTTATTGAAATGTCAGATAGTTGAAATTTGATAGAACGTTTGTGTAGAACTGTCATAATTAATTTGTTTGTGTATAAAGAAACAAATAAAATTATTTAACTCATCGAGAACAGGAGTAATTAGGATAAAATTATAGTTAATAATCCTTCACATTTTCTTAAGAAACTTGATGTAGCAAAAAATATGGATTACAACAGAAACAAAACAGAAATTGGAGGCTTATGTCTTACTTTAGACAACACAAATTAGCGTTCCATTTGGAAAGTGGTCGCGATTACAATGGAACAGATCTATTGACACATATGAAAGTTGTTTGATAAGTCAGTAACTTTCATAATAGATGGCTCGCAAATCGGCAGAACAATTTTTATTATTGACATTTGTCATCTTTAGAAAAATTTGTGGACAACGTTAGAAAATTGATTGCTGTGTTTTCTTTTTATTTTTTCCTATAATGGAAAAAGTAAACTTTGTGATCTGATTAAGGAATACCTCATGCGTGAAAATAATATTATTTAAATTGGAGAAAATCTAAAAGAAAAAATATAACAACATGGTGGATCACTCCATATCGGTGTGATCGGATAAGCATGAAAGATGAAGAAGATGGAAGAAATGTTCAATAAAATCAATGATAATATATTAGACGATCCTTGATCGTGAGATATCTTAGATAGTAAAAACCTTATACGAACATGTTTTTTATATCCTACAAGAACATTTGGTCCTTAGAAATCTATCAGTAAGATGAATGCTGTGATCAAACCAGTTGAGTTTAAAACAAAATCGCATAATCATTTCGAAGCAGTGTTTAGACTTGTTCAAATCCAATCCAATTGAGCTTTTTTGGTCTTATATAAATATTCATAAAAGCCATAAGAGCAATCTTTACATACCAAAAATTAAGGACAAATTAAAATAGTGAACTCCTTCTGGCTAACATGTTCCCAAGAAGGCATACAATTGGTTCGCATAAGAATCATGCACATTTGCTCACCTAGGATTTGTCTGCGGGGGGGGGGGGGAATAGATTTCCCAAGTGCAAAGGGGGTCGAAAAATAGGGCTCTAAGGTCGTGACCTGTCCCCATCTGAGTACTTAAGAACTGCTTCTTTTGAAGATTTTGAATTCCATGTTTTATCTGTTCAAACCTTGGCATGGACAATAAAGGCACTGTTTTATTTATATTCAATAAATTAATCATAATTTCATACACAATGAAACCCATTTATTTATTTATTTACAACCCAAGCAATTTGTGCCGCTCTTACAAAATTAAACAAAAACAAAAATCTGAAACCATACAAATTTATAATTGATGGCGGTTATAAATGTCGATGTGTATTGTACGTCTGAAACTGAGAAAACATTTCCAAAATAACCCTACTTCCCTAATTGGAAATTTTAAATTTGTTTCAATGAAGTTGTTATCTCAATAAATACTTTTTTGAAATTCAAAACATTTCTGATGTGGAAAAGAATATATTTCAAGTTCATATTTTTTTTAAAATTTGATAGATTTTCCTTACATTTTATTCCCCATTTAACTGTTCTTCCGCTGGGGGGGGGGGCGTCGGTGCGCCTCTTATTATATAGGACAATACCGTGCATTATTACTGGTCCCATATGGTAAAGAAATATATTCCCTTCCACCAGGATATTGTACCAGCTAGCTGACAAATTTGCAATTGCCAGCGGTAAAACGGCCTAATTGTGCTACGAAATACTACTGTTATATTGTTCAAATTTGGCACCCTAGCGAATTCTCTCTTTTTCCAAATATAAAGAAAAGAAAAGAAATTCACATTAAAAAGTCAAATTTTTTTGAAGTCTTAAAATGAACCAATCGACATAAAAGGTGAAAGTCTACCAATAGAGGACTCTGCTCGTAGATCCTAATAGGTAATTTGTCAGTTGGATTCACAAAACAAATAGGGAATTAGATGATGAATATTCTGATTTGTATAGCAACGCAAACATTAGAAATTGCACACCTGATCAAAAGGGACATCGATATTGGCGATGTAAATATGCAATGACGAATATGATTTCGTCAGAAGGGATCCTCCCCTTAAAAAATAAAGTAAAAAAATAATAGAAATATCCCTAAAATTCAGAAAAAAAGTAAAATACTTATAATCTAGCAATACATTTCTAAGAAAATTTATACGCTAATATTGGTATTTACCTAGTAATGAAAATTCTCGATACCCCCACAGATATCACCTATCAGAATTTCCTGAATATTTAAAAACGAAAAAACTATCCTTCACGCATTGAACAGTATAATTTTTTTCGCTTTCGTTTCGCTTTTATGTCAGTTATATTTTTAAAACACTACGCAAAAGATACCATTTAATGTTACATAATTAAAAATTATCCTGGAACCGCGACACATGGCGCAGCATTCAATAAATCAGGTAGAGCGTAAGTGTTAGGGTGGATCTTAGATTTCTATTTCTTCCTCTTCAAAATACTTTCATGAGCAAAATCTAAGACGCTTATCACTATGGAAATAAAATACCAATAAAATTCATAATTTTTTCGTCAACTTATTAAACTCATATCTCAGTCAAAGTAATTTTTTGTTATTTTCAAGATGTTCCCTATTGGAAAAGCCTCAAATTTCGCATTATTTTTTCAAGGATGTTTCTTTTACGTGGATAGATAGGTAGATACAATCTTCAAATATACATAGATACATATATACATATGAATTGATAATTATTTTTGAAGATAGTCAATCGACAGAAATGAGGCGGAATTTATTACTCAGCTTTTTTATGTAGCACCTACTATTCGTTTTTTTCTGGAATTAGTATGTTTGTGACAATTTTAATCTTCTTGAGAAATGGTTTTTTTTTTCAGAGCATCCCACAACTTTCCACTGAATTTAGATCTAAAATGAAAATAACAAATTAGGTGTTTCTATAGGTTTCAAATGAATTAAATCGAATGGCACTTTTTTTCCGATTTGATATAATGAATTGAAATTGGGGAAGAAATATTCGCTATTATAAGAGCAGGAACGTAAATTCCAATTATAGCTGATTACGCCCAGGCAAGGTGTTTCTATGAATAATTCCAGGTTATTCCAGTGGAAGAAAATATAAAAGATGAGAAATTTTATGGCTAAATTTGGAAATTTACAAAAGCAATATTTAATGCAGTCTTACACCATTAGGGTAGAATCAGATGATCGCCTCTATTTCTTGTAAATTTTATAATCATTATTTATGGTTATGCTATAGTACTCCTGAATTTCCTCTGCGAAAAATCTCTGGACATGCATTTTATAACTTGAGTCGTGTTAAGTCGATATGTGGAGTACCCCAACTACTAGGTCTATTGTTTACTCCTAGATGAACGCCTAATGAAGTTAAACATTGATTCAGAGCCCCCTTGAATGATTAATGTTAAGTGCAAGTTATATGAAACTTATATCGAAAATTAACAAAAAAGTGGTGGTTTATATGAGAAAAGAAACCATAGATTTAAAAAATGAAGTTTTAGTCATACGAATTTCCTAATTGAACATAGATTGAGTTTCAATTTTTTTTTGTCAATCCAGTGGTGGAGTTAAAAAGAATTGTTTTTTGCATTGATTAAAATATTAATTGTTATACAGGGTGTCCCACAAGTTGTGTCAAACCCAAAGAATATGAATAGGTTATACTTTGCCGAGCAAAATATTGTATGGGTGGTGGTAGGAAATATTAATGGTTTCCGAGATAACGGGACTTAAAGATAATTGGGTATGTTTTCGCTGATGACCCTGTAACTTCTCCACGTTACACCTTATGATAATGATTTAAACTTTGGTAGATAGACAATCATTGAAATTTTGCAATGCTCTATAAATTGTTCCCCTTCACTGGATATGTTCAAGAAAAAGTGCAAAAAACGCGAATAGAGTTACTTTTTTGGTACAGAGCGTAATACATAATTTTAAAGCTAACCTTTTGAGATTCTTAAACCCAATATGAAAAATTGATCTTGATGACGTATTTTTTGATACAAATAGTATAGTTAAATAAAACAAAAACGAGTTAAAATTCCAGAATTATAATTTTGTTGAGCCATAACTTCAAAACGGAGTGGCGAAGGGGGAAAATCTATAGACCATTGGAAACGTTCAACGAGTGTCTATCTGTCAAAGTTCAAATCATTATCATGGGGTGTAAAGTGTAAAACCTACAGGGTGATCTGTGAAAATATACCCAAATATCTTTAAGTCACATTGGGACTCCCCCCCCCCCTTCAACCATACGTACAATATTTTACTCGTATAATTATGACCTATCCATAATCTCCAGGTCTCACACCAAATGATAGAAAACCGTCTAAGCTTTGCAACGAATGAAAAAGCAGCCTTCCAGTCGTTTTCCATCGTCAGTTGTAGGACGTCAAAATCAGAAAATTGGGGAAAAAAATACTAATTTTTCCAATTTTTAACTATATTCTCGCCAAAATGCATGATAACTATACATTTCATTTACAGGATTTAGAAATCTCAGAATGTTACCTTTAGTTTGACTGTGCACATGTACCGACCTAAATGACACCGTTTTTTAAAAATGCCCGTTTCTATGATTCATGATTTCAATAATTTTTATAATTTGCGTGGAATTGCATAAAATTAGGTGCGATTTCTATTGTGATTAGCAAAATTAATGAAATTATGCATCATAAAAATGGGCATATCTATAAAACGGTAACATTTAGATAGATACATGCGTAGGATCAAATGAAAGGTAACATTCGAAGGTCTTGAAATCTTGCAAAAAAGTGCTACCCTTATCTTGCCTTTTAGCGGGAAAGTCTTTCCAATTGAAAAATAAATTGTGAAATTTTCCTTTTTTTGACTTTGTCGTCCTATAACTGGCGACGGAAAAAGAGTAGAGGGGTAGTTGGGCATTTGCTGGAAACCGTAGGGGGTTTAGTATCACCTAACAGGCAAGTCACCTTCATAGGGTATATAACAAGAAAATTACATGGTATTAGGATAAAAAGCACCCAAAATTACAAAACTCCCCCTACCGCCCACAACGTGCATTTTCGGGCTCTCCTCCCATATAATTTTTTCTCGAAATTGAGTGAGCAATCCGGGGTATAAAGGAAATGCGGTACGTATGGGACACCCTGTATATTAGTGACCTCAATTCAGCTAAGCGAAGTTATATTTCGATATCGAAGTCGAATATGGATTGGTTTCGATCCGAAAATGAAAAATAATGAACCGGATCATAACAACGATCCGATATCAACTTATATTTTCGGAAATATTTCTAGGTGGATGTGCTTGTATAGCATATATTAGCTTTATGTATTCGATTTTTCTTCTAGAAAATGAGTCATATTCAAATCGGAAAATAGGATTGATTTTATTTTGTATGTTGTAACGTCAAAAGTTCAAATTACCCCCATGTTCTTGGCGAACTATACTACGGTACTTGTTACACACTGTATGTTGAAAACTGTGTTTTTTTTTTGTTTTTTTTTACTTGAAAATCATACAATATTAGTGACTATTTAATTCGTAGAATTAACAATGAAAACTACACCATAATTTTTACAGCAACTATAATACAGCTTGCTTATCCCATGCTATTAAGAAGAGCAATGAATTCGACAATTAGAATCCGAAGATCCTTCACACGGATATCAATTAGAGGAGAAGAAAAAACAGTGAAGCACTCTACATACATCTCTAAAAACCACAGTCGATTAATTTCAAAATAGACACACAATACATCAATCAACACGCAGTATAAACATACACTTGACACATTAAAAACATATGGTCGCGGCAAATGATCCCCTACTAATAGCTTGAGTTAATAGTAGTTACTATGCGTAGGTCTTAAGATGTCCGACGTTGTGCGTTAAATTAATTTCTTCATTAATTTATTTATTTAATTGTTTTCTTTACCATTAACTTTTGTGTTGTTTTAATTAAGTTGATTATAAAATGTTTCACGTTCTCTTAGCATAAGTTTATTTAAAAAGTTAATAATAGTTAATTTTGAAAATTCCTACTAGGCAATGATTATGAGAGAGGTTTTTATAAGGTAGGCTGTAACGGATATACTGTATTTTTCGGCACACTGAAGATGGTCTAAACAAAACACCAAAATATTGGCCAATAAATTAGAAGCTACAAAAATTATGGTGTAGTTTTCATTGTTAATTCCACGAATTAAAGGGTCACTAGCCCCATATGATTTTCAGGTATATACATAAAAGGTCCCATATAACTCAATGTCTTGTTTTTTTATATTATTAAGCCAAGATCATATAATACCCTACGACACAAAGCACAGCATGGGAGAAAATATATAGGAAAACAATTAAGGAACATCAGGAAAGTGGAAAACATGTAATGTATGTCACTCTTGACTTAATATTTTCTATTCTATTCAAACTTTGGACAAATACACACTTGTAGCACGACCTACATGCATAAAAAGCAATATATAAAAATATAAAAGAAAAACGAAAAACCAAAGAAAATCTTCTTAATTTCCACTACTTAAAATAACATCGAAATTAAACATTAATTTCTCGTTTTGGTAGCTGAACTAGCTAAAAAAAGTTTTAACTAGAAAGGCTACGAATATTTTTCATTTAAGGAAAATATTATCGAAAACCCTATTACGTAGAAATTAAATCGAAAAATATACCTACTCCGATACGAAATATTTTCGAAATAGTACCTACGACTGGAAAATGATTCGTCTAAATGTAAAGTTATCGAAAGTTTCTTCCAGTTCCTTTCTCCACTCCCTCTTTCCCCTAAATTTTACCATTTCGAGAAGTTTTCGCTTGAGTGAAAATGCGAGAAAATGTTTGCTGGTACATCTTGTGATTCCATCACTCTTACTCCCCTTCCTTCTTCCAACTTACTAAAAATATTTCTTAGAACGCAACTACTTAGAGCAGTGATGGCGGCAGGAAAGATGGGTTTTATCAAAGAATATATACATAAATATTCAGTTTTCTTTGAACGAAAAATTTTCAAAGGAATTTCTAAGAAAACTGAATATTTATATGTTCTTTGATAAAACTCTCCTTTCCTGCTGCCGTCACTGCTCTGAGCACTGGCGTCCTAAGAAATATTTTCCGGCAGACAACGGTTCAGAAAAGTTGATTTTAACAATTTTTTTACAAATAATACACAAACATGATTTTTTTCTTATGACTTTACCTATTTGAAATTTTTTGTTAATAAATTCTTATGCATTAGAGGCAATTTTCACTGTTGTGTAATGCGTGTCTAGAATAGTTTCGTAGCGACGTCAAGTACACAACATATCACGAAACATCTTTGAATGAAATTTATATTTAGTTCATGATCTGAGTTATTAATGGTTACCCTGCAAACATTGCGGTTCAAAATCGAATTGAATTCGAAGTAAATCAATTCGACTAGGTGAAGTTAAGCTTCGAAATCGAATTCGCTTCCGACGTACTTGCGAATTGGATGAGATATAAACGGAAGGCGATATCGAATCGTATTGGTGACCCGGGAGTGTTTCGCTAGCTCGATTTTCTTTCGAATTACTTGTATGTGTTGGTAGTTCGTTTTACTAAGTAAATACGTTATCGAATAAATAAATAATAAATGCTCACTGCAGTAAAACTTCACTTTGCACTTCACTCAATAAAACCTCAACTTAGAATGCCTGCGAAGAGCAATTTCATGAATAGAAAATATTTACTTTAACGACTTCCTCGGAAATTGACATGAGCCGTATCGTAACTTCTATATATGGCAAACAAATCGAAGAAATTTCGTGCTATAAGCGATGCATCTATTTTGAATTCTCGGAAATTTCGGCATGCTTGAAAACGTTGTTTATGGTAAAAAAATCGAAGAGATTTCGAGCCACAAGCGGTTGATCTATTTCGAATTCGCGAAAATTATGGCGTGATGCTAAAACTTCGTATAGATTAAAAAAAAGTCGAACAGATTGCGAACTACGAGCGGTTCCTCTATTTCGAATTCATTCCGCTACGGCGGAATTTCATCCAATTGTTTGTAGGGTATATACATATATTCCGAATGGATGAATGAATTGAGGAATATGATGGCTACATAGGAAATTATATGTATATGCTCATAAATAGTTTTAGTTAAGTATCGACAATTCAATTCCTTGTAGTATAGCTGTCGACCACAAATGGTGCATAACAACTCTGAAGAAATAATTTCTAAGATAAAAATTAAAGCAAGCAATATCGTCCAGCAAGGATAATCCAGTGGTTTCAGTTAAGTACTAAAAATTTAGATAAAACCAAGTAATTTATTTGTTCCGTACTTATGCTTATATTTAACGCCTACAAGTATTTTCAAATAATCTTACACAAATTATTTAATCATTTTACTTACCAAAAATTGCTAAAAATAAGAAAAAATAATTTTTGACGATTTTGCTTGGAATGACAAATTTTTAAAGAAACATTTTCAAGCTAGATAAATTAAGAGTTTAGAAAGTGTTAGAATATAACAAAAAATATATATATACATATATACTAATCTAATTAATCAGTAAGAAATTGTAATTTTCTGAATTTTTCAGTTATTTTTTTTTCTACTGGCCCAGATACAATACTTTCTGAGAAGAACTGAAAGAAAAAAGTTCAAGAATGTAAATTTATGATCAAAATGCTTACCATAAAACCATTTCAGAGTTGCAATTTTGGACTCCCCATTGCTAAAATGTTTAATGCCTATTGTTTCCGGTTGTGAATTAAAAATGCTATCAAAAACAAGAATAAGCTTTTTGCTTAGTTTCTGAAATTCTTGTGATAGGGCATTTAATTTTGCAATATCAGTAATATAGGGCTGTAATCTTTTTGAAATATAAAAATTTCCGACGGAGCTTTTAAAATCTTATCTTGCTTTCTTACAATTAAATTTAGGAAGAATTTTAAATGTTACATTTCCTATGAAATAATTCTTTGAAAATAGATTCTTATTAGCGCTCTTCTAAAAAGTAGTTTACATATTCATTGGAGCTTAAATTGATGTCCTAGTTAGTCCTAGTAAGTCCGAATCTGTGTCCATCAATTAAATTCAATTTCAGTTCATTTCTAATGACAATATCATCAAAAGTCAGAGTCACATGATCTTTATCTATCAGCTTTAAAGTAGAAAAGTTTATTTTTAATTCTCCAAATCCGCTATTTTTAATTACCGGCTGAAGCGAATTAATAGGAACACACCTTTTGATAGAAGAAATATGTTGGAAATTCAAATTTAACTTATTTCTCTCAAATCAATAAGTGAACTGTAAAACATTAAATATATTTTGAGTTCAGTATTTGATTTCTTCATTGGGGCGAATTTTTTGATTTTCTTTAAGAATGCTATTGTATTTTGTTAAATACAGTTTTGTCAATTTTACATATACTTATCGACACTACTACAGCATTCATTTAAGCTGCTACTTAAACGCTCAGGGATACTTAGAAAACTGAGGTGTCTGCCGCAGAATATCGATGCTCATCTGGTCCACTTTAAAGAGATGGACGGGCACCAGGCTCCAACTTTTTTTTTTTAAATATCAAAATTATATAGTTTCATGTTTAAGCCGTTTTCGAAATATCACACTTTTTGCAAATATGAGGAAGGGATTTTAAACATTCTTAAATTTCTATCATGCTGCTTTGAACTTTTTCCAATGTTTAGGTTATAGGTTATGTTTGTTCAGAGTTGTGGCCATTGCGCGAACCCTTCCGATCAGCCTAATTTAGACCATTTATGGTCCATTATGATACCACCTTAATGGGATCCAATCTGTGAAAAAAACCCCAGATCTAGGAGGTGCGCCGAAACCAACCACAAGAGTTAATGAACCTTACCAGGTTCCCCAAATCCTTGCCTGCTAGCTCCCCAGTTCACCGAAGAAATAGGTGCCAAGCGCAGTCCTCCAAAGCTTGGCAAGATTATGGCATTCACATAGTAGGTAATGAATACTCTCGACCTCTTGTCATCCATACAGTTTCTGTAAAAGTTATTGTATTGAGCTAGCATGTGGGGGCACTGCTGCTTTAGTAAACATGCAGAGCCCCGGTAATAAGTGTTATAAGGTTACGCATATCATTATGGTTCCTCCTCAGTAGAGATTCAGTTCTTCTAGTACAAATCTCTTACAGGTCTGTATGTCTAGAATCCTCCTAACTAAAACTAGTACTTAGTGCAGCATTTAATTCCGGATTTCCTGCCATTTCACACTAAATTACAAAATAAAAGTGACTAACAATGATTTTTGTATGACAACACCACAAAGGAGCTGGCTGGATTAAAATTATATATCTTAACGTCGACCCATTCTCAGGCAGTGTCTAAATATATAGTGAAAAACTAAATTTATATTTGGCAATCTTACGAAAGAGTTACCCGATCTGTCCCTTCACTAAATGAACGCGTTCTTTGGTTATATGTATGTAATAATGAAGATGAATTGATATAAAACATTACAGGAGATTATCAATCACACTTATTTTTTTTTAATCAATTGAATGCAGACGCTTTCATTACATCACCTATCATCAATACACTAAAACTATATTCTAGTCGATACCATCCAATTAATGAAGTGCTGGACTGATCTAATTTTAAAAATCCCTAGTTCGCTGATTCATATCCGGCTCGAAGGACCATGTACGAAATTCAACAGTGTGTTGAATTAGGTATAGTTTTTAGATTGGATTAATCTTTTATTACCTTACCTCTAGTAGGGGGTGAATAAAAGATTGGTTAGCTTCAGTAAAAACGACTAATTACTGTTTAAAAATCACTGATACTTTATTCGAGAGTCTAGATGTTTATAAAAAAAAGTTTACTTATTTTTATACCAAAGAATTGTTGTACTAAGTAGTTTACTTATTCATAACATCGAAAAGGGTAATTCAACAATATCAGCAATTTCATTAAAATTAAATTGGTGGCCAAATGAAGTACAAAGAGAACTTTGATTGCTTGTTTACAATCATATTATGGGGAAATGCACTTGAAATAATTTAATTATTACATCAAAATTTGCACTTGATATAATTTAATTATTACATCAGAATTGGACTACGGTTAAATGTGGCTTGCAATGACATATTGACAACAAACAACTTTCAGCAAAGAAAAGAGACAAAATAATCACAAGAACATTAATCAAGCCTGGTTTATGTTAGTAACTGTAGCTAACAAACAAAATCCACAGAAAACAAAAACAAAAACAAATAATGAACATTAATCTTTTTCTCTGATTATGCTATAAGAAAGGATAGACAAACACTCATACAACTACTAACACTATACTTATTCTACGCAGAAGGATAAAAGAGAATCAATAAGTACCTACCACAATCCTTTTATAATGCAATTTCAACTCAAAGTAATTCAGTGAGAGAAGAGAGTTGATGATCAAAGGAAGAGTTCTCAACCAAGGCAGCCCACACCTCATGCATAGTTATAATACAGAGCAAAGAAAAAGTTGTCTCTGCACGTAAAATATCCCTGGGGAATTACAATTCCCTTTATTTCTTGTACAGGGTTTTAGCAGAAAAAATAAATAAAACATAAAAATAAAGAACTGTTTTCAATACACCTGGTTTCAACAGAAGCATAGTTGAATGGAATGAGACAAGAAGAATCCCCAGTAAAGCGATAACATCAGAAAACAATTAAAAATAGTTTTTTTTTTGTATTTTGTTTTTTATTACGTAGATACTCCGTAGACAGGTGCGATTTCTTGTTTTATTAAATTCTACAGAAAATCGATTTATCAGGATTTTCTCCTTCGTTTTTCGTCTTAACCAACCTGAAGCTTTCTAATTGATTGGATTTATATTGGAAATACCGTGAAAATGCCAAGTTTAACTAGTTTTAAAAGGCGGATTTATTCTGCAAATCACATTTCTCTCTCTTTCTCTGTTTTCTACAAATAGTTTAATTATCACAATCCAATATCGGGGAGGGAAGAAGGGCTTTCATTAAAAATTAGATGCAATCTTCCTTTATTTAATATACAGTAATCTACAGAATATTAAGGTGGCGGTATCCATTAAAAATATATATGTGTGCGGAGGGATGGAAATATTACAAAAATTATTAAGTAAAGTTCTACTCAAAAACGTAGTTAGAAGCAAGTTTTATGACAATTCTCTTTTTTTTTTACCCAATAATTTGAAGAAATTGCAAACAATCGATTCTTGTTCTCACTGTGACAATTATAAAGTCTTTAGAGATCAATTATGGAGTCAGAACCAAAATTTATTGATATAAGTGAAAATCTGGAAAGAATAATAGATAATAAATAAATAGTGAATATTGTGTTAAGAAACTTAAGTGCAGCTCATTCGGAATATATATGTATGTATATCGGGAGGTGCGTGTTTAACGATATCGTAAATATATTTTGTTACGAGCGTGGCATTTGTTCGTTATTTAAAATACAATATTTCATATATCATTCAGAAGTTCTTTCTTTATTTAACTTTACTATTTTTCTCTCACAAATTCGCAAACTATTATCAAATCAACTCTCTATAGTTATCGCTAATACTGTCCTTCTAATTATCACAATCCAAATTGTTTACTTTCTTTCACTTCACTGTCTGAAATAGGAGTCGCCTCCTGGATGTGAGTAGCGCCGTATTTATACTCTACAAATTATTTTAGAATCTTCCTGAATATTCCCTTCTCCGAACCCAAAGTTTACTAGGATGTCACAAAACTGAAGTTGTTTCCATTTCCAATAGATGTCGCTTGTATCACTTTGTGACGCGTAACAATATCATTATAAACATTCATAGGAAATTTTGTTCTTTTTTTTCCCTCTAAAAATGGGTAATGGGAAAGGAAACAGTATTTTAGGTGAAACTGTGAATAACAGTGTTGATCCCGATATATTTAAGTGATGTGGATTTCTGACTTAAAAACAACCCCAAGTTTGACTAACTAGGGAAGTATATACATATATCTCCGGTGGGAGATTGACTTATTGAAAACGGAGTGTGAACTGAGTTCTTAACAAATAGAAAATAGAAATTGAAATTATTGCAAGTGCTACCGGGAATATAAGAGCAAATTGGTGTATACTCAAAATGTGTATACCTAAAACGAAAGTCGAAAAACTGAATGACGGTCTTAGATTAGATTACATTTGTGGAGGGGTGTGCAAGCGTTTGCATCGCATTCACAGGTTACAGTGCATTTACTGTGATCTGTTGTGAATCTCCATCCAATTTACTCAATTTCTAGGTATATACTGTTAATAAAGTCCAAAACAATTCTGCGATTGAGATTCCATACGTAGGTTGGTGAAGGAAATGCATGTTCGAGGTGTAGTAATCTCCGCCTGGCCAATGCTTTGTAGATGCAGAGCAAGTGCTCCTAGGCTTCATGAGCATCCTGACAGAAGCATCAAGATAAAGTATCAGCCAGACCCATCTTGTTTAGGTGATACCGCAAGAAGCAGTGATCTGTGAAGAGCTCTGTATTCGTTTTTCCCAAAGTGCAGGAGCTCTTTTGTTCTTCCGCCAGACGTGTCGATAAATTTTAGCCGTTCCCAATAAAGGGGTTCTTTCAGTTATTCAAAGTTCCACATTTGAAGTGCCAAAAAAAAATGGGTCTGCCCGTCGGCAATTTATGGCCCTCATGTCCACGTACGACAATGAAGATAACCTTGTTTGTCCTTGATAAATTTTTAAGAGTTTGCAAACATTCCCAGACAATCCTTGGCTTGATAGCCAGTTATGACTCTTTTAATGCAGGTTTTGGGGCAGTCGGCCTAGAATATGGTAGGGGTAGAGCCCAGGACCTTTTATATATGGCATCTGGAGCCTTATACGCCCAGTCCGACTCCACTGTCTATTTATCACACCATTGCTTCTTCCTGGAAGGACGGTTTAGTGGGACGCCATTGTTGTCGGTTTCTCAAAATCCCGTCGAATGGTCTTCCAAAATCTACCTTGGATGTGAACATATTAATATTTTCATCATTTATTCGAAGCATATCTGCTTTACGATTCTTGTATGACAAGCAAATTGTCTGGCTTTAACACTTTCTCAAACAAAGCGACGACACATGTAGAGAGATCCTACCGCTATTTCTGTCACTGCGAATTCCAGGTAAGTTTCTTGTGTATAGTGACCCCTAGAAATCTGAACTCGTCTGATAATATCAATTCCGTATTTAGTGAAAGCTTCGTTCTATTTGTTGGGGTTTATGCTAAGTTCTTTGTTTAAGCACCACATGCGGACTTTGAAAAGAGCTTTTTGCTCCCACCTCCTGGACGAGTTACATAATGCCCGCAAGGAGGGCTGAAGGCCAATACTGAAATTTATAGAATTGTAAGGTCAGGACCTATGAGCGTCGCTCATGGGTCTAGAGGGTGAACAATGGGCCCTGATTTGGACTACATTTCGAGAGATCCCTCGGAATCCCAAACCTCTATTTCTATCAATCAATCAATTGCACTACAAATTACAACGACTACTCAAAAACTGGATAGAAGCTCAGCTATGGCCGTCACTTTCAACGATGTAATAAAAATTTAAAATCGTTACGGTCTCCATTGGAGAATTTTAATGTGACGGCAATAGAGATGATATTTATCACGGTCGCTAAGATAATTAATAATATTACCACGGCGGTAACATTCTGCAGGTAAGTGTGCCGTGCCACAGATGTGGGAGTAGCTAACTTAGCTCAACTCCTCAATGATCTTTAGTGGAGTAGCTGGAATAGCTCAACTCCTAAGTAAAATACTGTAGTACTCGTACCTTGTATATGCATAACTCCTAAGTAGATGATTAGAGTATCTAATATAGCTCAACTCCAAGGTTTGTTGGAGTAGGTTGATTAAGCTCAACTCCTGGATTAAGTTGAAAGTAGCACCGAATCTCAACTCCACAAAATAACAACTCCGAAATTTGGATCTAAATGATCTTTTTATTCACTGGGCTTTGCTTAGTTATATAATTCTTAACTTACTGAGAATTACTTTAATTGACCCCTTATTCAGCTAATTGTTATGGTACTTAATGATTGTTATTTTAACGTGGTTCACATTTATTATTGATTTCAGTATTAACAAATTATGTCGAGGGAGACTTACTGGCGCTGTATACAGCATAATTTATTGTGTCGCGTGCTTTTTATATGGGATAGTTGTTTACTGTTTTCGTACAGTAGAATTGTTATGTTAATTGTTTATTTAGAACACCTTAACGCATATTACATATTATGTATGCAAATAAGTATGTCTCGATATTTTAAACCTAGGTAGGTATATCACATATCACTGATCGCCCATAATGTTTTAAAATTCATTTAATGGGGTAAAAATTGTAATTGATGTATGTATTTAGTATATTTATTATTTACATGATTTGCTTTGATGATTTTTGAAAATTTGGATTTTGGATATCAAGGATTGTGATATTATTGGATGTAGACCTTCTTTTCTCTTGTTTGTAACTAAATACAAGATCAATTTTTAAATCCATAGAGTACTTCAAGACTGCCATTTCTGTACACCTACGAGAATTCTCGGATAAATTTTAAGGTGTCCTTCTACAGATGATGTTAGAGTGGGGGGCTGGGAAGTATTTGACTATGTGAGGGCATTTAATTCACAGCTCAACTCAGTCACGAAATTGCATGATATACACGAAAGTATCTTTTATCTGAAACACCCTGTACCTGTATGGCTGTATATAAAAATAAATAGAAATTTTACTAAAAACCTCTTAACACATAATAATATCAGATTTTCACATTTTATTAAACATTTCTAATGAATATTAATTTCTTTCCAGCTTTCATCCTATGAAGCTCTTAGAGCTCCTCTACGGTAATCATGATGCTCATAATGGTATGTACAAAAAGAACTTTGACAAAAAAATAAAACTCTGGGTTAGATATATTTACCATACTATAATTATGTAAATTACCCATGCTACTTAATTTTGATATTTTATGGTATATATATATATTTTATAGATAGAAGTACACCTATATCCTCCGAATTACACTGAAGATAGATTCCTTAGAAAACCGTGTAAATCGAAAACATACTAAAATATGCATAATTCAGTCATTTATTTCAATTTAATATGAAACTATAACTTAAAAAACATAAAACTAACAAAAATATAAAAGTAATATTATATAATTTATTTTACCTTATTTAAACTAGAATTATTAATTAAAAATTTACCCACAAATTTAATTACTGTTATCGCTTTCCTAGACTATAGGCCTATTTAATGGAAAAAAGTTCAGAGCAGAGCAGAGCAGGGCAGCTCAAGTTAGGTTAATTGTCAAATGAATATTAAAGAAAAAGAAAAAAACAGAAAGGAGAAAGCAGCTCATGGAACTCAGTTTTTTGAAATTTTCTGAGATCTGTCACCAAAAAATAAAATGGTTTAAATTAATGAGAGATTAATGTAAGGAAACCTTTTTTTTTTATTATGGAAAACAGAAGAATTTTAAGAACTTTTAGTATTAACGATTCTGAATCAAATCATAAATACAAGAGAAAAAAATAATAGCCTCGTCCGGAGTTTGAAACCGGGACCTTCCAATTGCCGGGCGACTGCTCTTATTACTGAGCTAATGAGATAAATGATTTGCTTCCTTTTTTATGCACACAAAAACACAATTATTCCACTAGAATAGTCCAGAAATTTATTTATTCCACAAAAAAGAAATACAATTATTTGAATTAATATTTTATCAGATCTGTCAACACAATTTACAGTTGTCAAATGTCTGCTCTAAGGGTCATTTTGTAGAAAATGATTAACCATTTTCGCCATAATTCAAGTCCTTCACGGATGACTTTTGCTGTGAACGCAACTGGTCCAGAATCATCTTCAACAGGATCACTGTCACGATCATTTGTCTCAATAATATTTTTTTTTTTTTTTTAAGTGCAAAAGTTGACCAAGCCTCATGATCCTGTATCGCAGTTGATCAATGGAATGGTTTTATAACTCATTTTCGAACTTTTTGTGGGATAGTCCACTCTGGCTCCAAATGCCTTATATGTACATCTGTACGTACATCAGTCAAAAACAATAACAATTTACTTAAAACTATTCAGAATTACTTTAGAGTCGCTGAAACGGAAATATTGTGTTCATTAACCTCGACAGTGAGTCGACAGCCTTAGACTCTTTTAACAACAACAGCGTATACAAGTTCAGTATACAAGTTCAATTCAATTCAATTCTATTCTTCTTTATTACGGCCCAAAATACAATAAGATTAAAATCTTTTAACAGTATCCTATATGAAAAAAAGATAAAATAACGGAGACTAAAATACTTAAATAAACTGCCTTACAATAGTTAGAGCTAAAATAAGAGAAAGAAATATGTATGAATACAAATTAAATATTTAATTCAAAACTATTAAGAAAAGAGAAAAAAATCTAATAGGAAAACAGAAAACTTAAAAAGTAAAGAAATGGAAATTGAAAAGAATATATGAATTATATGGAAAGTAATAAATATTACATCAATAAATACAGATCTTGGGTTGTAGAGCAGCTAAATCGGAGAAGTCGCCTGCAAATGCCGGGAGAACCCGCGCATTGAACGCGGGAAGGTAAACTGTTCCAGAGGCGAATAACCTGAAAAAATAAAAACCAATTAGAGAAGAAGTTCGACATTGCTGCAATAGCCGCTTGCGACCCCTAGTGAAATGTAAAGGTTGCAGAAAATTAACTAGATAAAGGGACTGGGCCAATTCCAATACCCTCTAAAGGAAAAGCAGATTCCTACATTTCAAATACGTCTCTAGAGAACAACCTAGCAATGAGGGACTATAATAAGAAACATGGTCATATCTACGCAGCGCGTAAAAAACAATCAGTGGATGCCACTCTAAGTTTTCTAGAGCACACAGAATCTAAAGCTGGAAAAATAAGGCATCCATTAGTGAAATGTCGAAGCAAGAATAATTTGACCAGAGTCGTGAGTAAGCTTAGTGGCACGATACTAGAAAATAGCCAGAGACGACGAAGGCCTGCATAGATTTTAGACAGTATGGCACTTATGTGATCACAGCAGGTCATCCGGTACAATCCAAGATTTCGAGCAATATTAAGTAAAATGTCTGACAATGTAGACAGATCAATTTGTCGCGGATAGAATGTAATGCAATGGTATTTACTAGAGCTAAGACTAAGAACATTTTCAATTGACCAGCAGTAAATTCTTTGCATGTCACAGTTAATATACAAAATCTTCGACGACTCAAATAAGGCTCGACATCATCTGCGTATAGGTGAATTTTCATGTCATGAGTCACTTATGGAAGGTCATTTATGTATAATCTGAATAATAAAGGGCTAAGAATAGATCCCTGAGGTACGCGACAAAATAGGGGAAAATGATCTGAGGAATGACCATTGTGCAATATGACACTTTGTAATCTACCGAACAAAAAATTTTTAATTAAAATAATGGTAAAATGAGAGAAATCAAATCATGAAGACAGTTTCATCAAGAGCCTTACGTGAAAAACACTATCAAATGGTTTAGAGAAATCTAATAAAAACAAGATGGATATCATATCATTATCAAGAGAGGAGCGAATGTTAGTAGTTACTTTGAATAGAGCTGTTTCGCAAGAATAATTTATTCATAGATCTCAGTTCAATTCAATTAAACATGTACGCACCCCAAAAGTAGGCTTGGATGTTCAACTAGATTTCCGTAAACATAAATTTTTCGATGTACTTAGAAAATATTCCAAGAATCAACACTACATACTTACGCATTGTCAGAGGAAAATCATACTTGTGAAACTTTTATCCAAACATCCCAATTATTTTTTATTTTATATTATTAAGCCAAGCTGTACCCTATGATGCAAAACACAGTATGACAGGAAAGATAGGAACATGCCGGTGGAAGGACAGAAGATGGTAGATTGTTCCATATTCGCACAGTTCGGGATAAAAAAAGCATCACGGAAATTTTTGTATGGGGGAAAATAATTATAAGGGTAAAAAAATATGCGTGGTTTGCAAACCGAGTATTGCGTGCACGAATCGTTCTACAAAGAATTAGACTAGATATTTTATCAGAACTACTAATTAGCTGAAATTATTAGGAAATCAAAATGGCAAAAAAAGATACAACACAAGCACTCGAATACCAAGAAAAATTATTTTTAATACTTTCAGGATTGTCTCAAACATATGCAAAAGTGTGTAGATCACAAAAGATAATATTTCAAAAAACAATAAAAATAAAATAAAATATATTAAGAAAACTTTTCAAATAAATTACATTACAAATTAAAAAATAATTTTTTTCTTTGTTAGTGATATACATAAGAAATGTTTCATTGCAAAATAAGAAATGTGACAACTCAATTTAAATCTTAAAAGTTTGTGCATCGACAACTATAATCACAATTGTATAATTGCAACTCATGCCCATACTTTTAAGATTTAATCTGAGTTGCAGCATTCATTATTTTACAACGAAACTTTTCTTGTGTATATCACTGACAAAGAAAAAAATATTTTTACTTTTTAGTGCAATTTATATGCGAAAGTTTTTTCATTTATAAGTTTTTTAAATATGTTTTATTTTCTACTTTCTAGTCACAAATTCTATACACTCTCTCTACTTTCGACCCTCGAATCTCAACTCTCGAATCTCGACTCTCAAATTTCGACTCCCGAATCTCCATTCATTTCATTTCATTGGGCCGTGCAAATTGGACAACCCCAAAGGTGGCGGTTACCACCCCCCCCCCCTGCCACACCCCCAAAACGTAAGAAAATTTTATCCTATCGGAAAGCTCCTCATTCACTCATTCTAAATCATAAAAACCCATGTAAATCTATTCCCGTTTACTACCCTAAAACTCTTTCGTCACGAACGGCACTCTCAGGCGTTCAAATACAAAGTTTTTTAGTCAGGGGTTTGTGAGTTGATAAAAGTTTTTTTAAAAAAACGAAATAATTCTGAAGTTGTTTCTTGTGTCATCCGTAAAGACTTAGGTAGCAAACTGCTCATACTTAGGTACAAAAACAACGTCAGAGTAATGCTCTAATATGAAAACTAACATAAGATAAAAATATTAAAAATCTGTGGTAAGAAATTTTTAAGTAACCGTTGAAGCCGTTTCAAATTAACTGCAAAAAAACTATTTGGTTAAAATCAGCTTCATACAGGTAAATGAAAAGAAGTAAATTTTAACCAAATAGTTCTTTCCAAGAAAACAAATGTGTGGTCCGAAATGAAAAGTTAGAAAAGGAAAATTCAAATTTTTAGTTTGTACGAATTCTCCCTGAAAGTGTAAAATGAAAGTTTTTCTAATTGGTAGACTTCAAATTTTAAGAGCTTTCAAAAACCCCAACAACGACTCTATTTAAATGATTATATCAGAAGTCTTTTGTTAGTAAGTCAGATTTTTGCTTAAAGCAGAAGAAATTATCTGAAGGAGCTTATACCAACTCTGGTCGTTCGAATAGTAATAGAGCTATAAAAATGATTGGTTGCCATTATTTTCGAAGTTATCTTTAAGTTACCTTTAAGTATCGACGTGCTTTTTTTTCTCCTATAAGTATAGGCGCATGGTCTGATAGACCATGCAAAACTAACTTCTTATTAAAGTTATCTAAAATACACTCTCACAAATATGATCAACAATTAAAATTAACCATAAAATGATGAACTCTTTCAGAGAAGTGTAATTCATAAATATAAAAAATTGTAGTACATGGTAAGAGGATTTAAGGATGCTAAGTAAGAGATGTTTTGACATAAGATAAATCTTATATGTAATTTTCATCATGGAACATGACTGCTTGCTACATACCTACATGTAGGTACATATATATGAAATATAGAACTCTTAATTATCTCCAATAGAATAGAAATCCTCCAGAAGCCAGAGAGATGATCTTCTCATAAAGGACGATATGGCAATAATATATTAATATTACTTGGTTCTGATGGAGCACACCACTTATGTACAATCATAAATCTTCTCTAGCACAAAGGCAACCAGATATAACAGAGATTTCGGGTGAAGAGAATACCTTCATATCTAGTAATTAAATCAGACCAGAAAATCTCCTTATTGTATTATACCAGCCTCCTCACATTGGGCAGCTACTTATTGCCGAAATAGTAATTTATTCATAACCTTAATTCAAAATGCTTGACTGTGTGTCCCAAATAAGTAAATATACATATATATGTATTATGAAACGCTGTCCAATTTATGAAACGCTGTCTAATTTATCAATCGTTGACAAATTTAGATATTTTTAAATAGACATCATCTGAATAGAATCATCTTCGCATACTTACCTCGACAGCAAAATGTATCAATCATTTTTGAAAGGTTTTTGTACTATGAATCGGGACTAAATGTCTGTTCCACATACATATATATGTTTAGATATCCTTTTTGTGCATGTATGTCTATAGTAGTTTACTTCAAGACGACATCATAACGCAAAATATTGCATAAAATTCTTCTAACAACTTTTTTCTAACTATGCTGTAGAATATAAAAATGTTTACTATGGCGACGAAACAAACTATGAAAAAGCTTTCTTTTTTGCTTTAGGGTAGTGTAGCAACTGTCTCAACTGTTTTGATCTCTTTTCTCATAAAACATAGTTAAGCTTAAATTTTTAGATAACAAAAGGATCCTCTTTGAGAGATAAACTGCTTTTGGTTACCATCCAAAAGACCATTGGAAAAAAAGCTCCAATTTTCGTGTGGTTGTTGTTGGCATTCAACAACTTTTCCTTCTTAGTTCCGCTGCAGTCGTTCTTGAAAATTCCAGCCTTTTCTTTTTCTTTTTTCTTTTTTTTTTATAAGCTCTGACTACATTTTTCTTCTTCGATAATTTCTTGTTTGTTTTCCGTTTCTTGGGAGAGTAGAAAATTAGTGCTGCATTATTATAAAAAATTATTTAATTTTTTTCACTGTGTTTACAAATCCTGTTGATATAAAAAACAAAAAAAAAAAAAACAAAAAAAAAACAGGATTTTAATCATTAATTTGCTCGATGAAACTTAAAACTCTTTGTTTTAAACTTAAAATTAGCATAAAGTTATGCTTTCAAGGGAAGGCGAAGAAAATAGTAGGAGGGTTTTATTGTGATTCTGTTGACTTAATATTATTTAGACGGTTACTTTTACAATGTCGATGTAAGCTATAATCATCCTGTAAATGGAAAGATTTACAGCTTATGGAGTTTGAGGATCTATGTAAATATTTGGGGTTATACCAAGTCTTGTTAAAGAGAGGTATCCCCAATGGGCCATCCCACATGGATATTCGTAATGCAATATGCATACCAAATTTCTAGTGAAGAGCTGATAAGGAGTAAAGAGATATCTCTATACTTTGGAGAGATATCTCTACAGTTTGGAGAGATATCTCAACACTTTGGAGAGATATCTCTACATTTTGGAGAGATATCTCTTTGCTTCTTTTCACATCTTCCCAATTACTGTGTCTTCAATAAGATGAAACTATTCTAAATGGCTAATAGATCTGCTTGGAGCAGGAACTGTGGCTGCTATGATGTTTGCTTGACGCAGCAAACGAACGGCTTGAATACTGCTTGAAGCAGCAAATTGACGGCTTTAATACCAGGCTACCAGTCGACCAATTGCTCGATAAGTAGCCATCTTCCGGACCTGAGACGGGATTCTGTAACACGCAGAGTACGGGAGTTTGGGAGATGAGAATTTTTGTTTTATCCGAATAAAACTCTGTGGCTCTCCTTTTGCAATTCTCTAACATACTTTAGGAGTTAGGAAGAACGTGAGAACTGTCGTAATATTAAACGACGGCTAACTCTGTATGGGATGGTCGTAGAGCATTCCAGTTTTTTTTCCTACGGACTTAGGGTTTAAGAGTACCAAAATATGGGTGACCAATTGCTGGAGGATGGGCTCTTCGAGTTGGGGGTCGTACCAACCCTCACTGGGGTCTGTCCAAAATTCTTTATGTTTGGTATCATATTAAAGAGGGAGGAGCGAGTAATTGAGTGGTGTAGTTACCTTTTGTTAATTTTAACGTCATAACTAAATTTTTACCGCCGAAAAACGGATTTTTTGCATTTGAGTCATATACATCCCAGTTCCTATATTTTGCGCATATTTCTTCCATTTTTGTGTCACATCCATTAGTACTATGTTGTAAGGAAGCTTCTCATAGAAAGTGAATTTCCATATCTTACCAGTTCTTCATAATTATCAGTTGAAAATATGTATGTCCATTTTTGTACCAAAAAACAGAAATTTTTTTCCTCTTAAGAAGGACTGAATCAATTCTTTTACAACTATCTCCAAAACCATTTGTCTGACTCAAAATCTAATTACATATCTAATTAGTGGATAAAATGTAGACAAAATTTCATCCTACATGCAAGCTTTAACGTGCATATTTAAAATTTTTATAACATCTCTTTTGTACTGAAAGAAGACAAACTTAACTATTTTCGCGTGATTTAAAATTTTTAACGGGTATCTGGAGTCACCAAAATGGTTTTCCATATTTTGTTTATATATATATAGCCAGACTATGCGGTAAATCCACAATTTTATTTGAAAATCCTTGGTACCTTCAGCAAAAATACAACAAAAACAGTCAATACTATCAGTTGAGAGATATTTTTCTTACTTCTCCACAACTAAAACAGCCGAGAGTTTTGTTGAATGGAATAGAGAGTTTGGTAATTCTCAATAAAAATTCCGAGAGCACAACTCCACAACTCTCCGCATTAGTGAATCCGGCGTCTGGAAAGATTTGAGAAGCCCCAAGTCTTCTTATACTTGCTTCATACTGTCGAAACATCGCTCTGTAGACGTGTTCACCTCATCAGTTTAGACTCTCCCTATGACATCCGGAATGAGTTCTATACGTGAAAGAGACCCTAGTCCTGTATCAAGTCAAACCTATACAGCCTTGACTGCCATAAGAAGAGCAATTGCTACGCAGATACTACCTGCAGAATCTACTCCTGCAACACTAGGTTGCCAGTTTGCTTATGTCGAGCTTAAAAAAAAAAGTGGCGACTCTGAAAATAAGATTAGATATAGGCTGTCCCA
This sequence comes from Dioctria rufipes, assembly GCA_963924295.1. NCBI lineage: Eukaryota > Metazoa > Arthropoda > Insecta > Diptera > Asilidae > Dioctria > Dioctria rufipes. Next base: position 33,055,342 of record OZ002743.1, read on the forward strand.
ATGACAGCCCGACTTGATGGCTAATATCAGCTGAAGTGATTAAAGGCTGTTTCCCAATGGCACAAAAACAAAGAACGAGTTCAACCTTGAAGTTATTTCGGCTATTCCAACTACAGCCTGACTGGATGTTTAATATCAGGAGAATTGAGGAATGCGTGATTTTACCCAATACAACCAATGCAATGGCCGAGTCCAATATTGGACCGAAACCGTGTATAGGCCACTTTAGCGTCCACAAATCTTATCGATCAGTATACTATTAAAAAGGGTTGAAATTGGGATGGATTTTAGAAGAGAAATGCGATAATAATTCATCCCCTAAGTCCTTTAACTGATTACTCGCTTTTGTTGTCTTGAAATATAAAATAGGTTCATAAGTTGTCACCAGACTATTTACAAGTCTTGTTTGTCAGAGTTTTACAATTGAAAAAGCCTACCAACATTGATATGCCTTTCTACATTCAGCATAGCGTTTTAAGACGCGAATGCCAAAAGAAATTTTGCTAGGTTTACAAAGTGATTGGTCAATAGTTCGGAAATGTACGATCTGGCACAGATGCGTTGCCACAGATATCTGTTGTATGGAAATGTAGGAAACACGAAAAATTTATAATTTGTCGGAATTAAAAAAAAAATTATATATACATGTATGTATATAGGTACGGAAATATTTATCCGTTCTTGTAATAATTTTCTTGTTGTCTCCAATTTAGAATTATATTTTAAGTCGGGAAATAACTGGAGGAGTAGATGATGTTTCTAATTATGTGGCCAAGACTTTGGTTGTGAATCAAAAAAAAAAAAAAAACTATTATTTTCATCTACACACAAATTTTTGTTTTCCTAAATTTTTTTTAAAGAACTTTTATTTAACTCCTGCTATTCTCACGATTATAACTGGTATCCATTTTATAATCTAAATTGATCTTTCCTCTAGTACCAGAAAAACGGATCTACTCAGAAGGCTTTCGAGCTACAGGAGTAATGTACCTGATATGTGTTAAAACTCAATTCGCCGTAGTGGAAATTGTACGAATAAAGGTAGTGGTGGTCGAAAAAAACTCGGTAAAAACTGGGATTCTATAAAAAAAAAATGTGTTGAATGACCGTTTTGCACATTTTCGCTTGTTTCAAACCGCGGTGATAGTTGCAAAATTTAATTTAATCTTAGATTACTAATTTCCATCAAAGTTTAAAAACTTTTAAAATTAATATTAAATTTTTAAATTTAACATTCCACACAAAACCGATCACCTTGAAACCCGAGCATTTCCTATTTGAATGAAACTTTCAAAGTGACGTTCATTTTGCCAGTTTATATAAATTCATCCGAATTTTATATACTGGCAACTGGCCTCTAAAACCATCGACGAAGAAGATATGCTTCCTAGATGAAATCATAGATTATGCAAGTTTGTCATTTCGTTTATAACGCACAGAAATAATGCTAATAGTTCAAAATGGGAACATGTCTATCATTTCGGAATTATATACCATATAATATTTTGGTTTTTCACAAAACACCCTGTATCTTAAAAAGTACAGGGTTTACAGTCGCCGTTAAATGTACATTATATGGAGATCCTCATCACCTTTCCAACGACTGCTCAAACAATCCCGTACTATCCTCCTCTTCGGACCTTTTAAAAGAAAAAAAATTTAGGGTTTTTTAACTTTCACTTTCACACCTTGTTTATACAAAAAGCTGATCAACATAACTTTTTTTTTTATAAAAACTACAAACTGTGGACTCTCCTCTTTAATTTAACCTATATTAGCTCGCAACCTATTCAAATATTGAAATATTTTGTATTCAAACTTATCATAAGTAATAAGCCCCGGCTACCAGTCGCCAATATTTACATTGTCATTATGACAAGCCTTCTTTATTCCTATACAACAGGATTAACCTGTATCAGTATTGCGTTCTGTGCAGTCAACCTAGACAGATTGGCAGTAGTATTGAAGCCAACTTGAAGTCTTGTAAATTAATATTGAACCTAGTGTAATTTAACACTAGAAGTATTGAACTTTGTTATACGTCTTGTATTTCATTGCAAAGGAAGGAATTGAATTCTTATAACATACACACAGGCATAAGGCCTACTCATATACATAAATAGAGCACTCAGCTCACAATATTGCGTATTGAGCATTTTAGTTTTGATTTGTTGGATTCTTTTTTTTTATTTACATTCAATTTATTATTTCTTACTATTTATTTTTGTTTTTTACAAATCACACCACCTTCTTCTTCCTACCCTATGATTCGGTACCACCAAAATATATGTAGAGACCTCTATGAGCCTAGATAATCCGCTTATTATATTAAAATTGCTTACTAAACATGAGATCACTTTTCATTGTTGTGTCTTTTCGGTTTAAGCTTTTTATTCCACTGAAATCCAATTTAATAAGTTTTGTATGAAATCTGTAATAGTTCAGTGGATTTTCCAAATATGTAGAATAGAAACAGATAGCAATAGATACAACGAACTTATAAGGTTAGGCTAACAAAAAGTGATTAATTATATTGATTTGATGCTATGAGAAATATGTTTCCAAAAAAAAAGTAACAACTTCATATGTATTTGCAATTAATTCTTGGAACATGCAATATGAATATAAAAGAGGAAATCTAACTTTAAATTAAGATAATTGTCACATCCTTAACAACACAAAATTGTGGCTTCATATGAAATAGCAAATCAAACAGCCCATGTAGACCATATGTCAGTGTTTATGATTTCTAAGAAAATTATTCGTTTGTCATTCAACATGCTGTGCAAGACTTTGACTGGTCCAATATGCAGCAGTAGTGCATGCATTCCATCTTAAAGCGGAAGGTGATTTAAACTGATTTGACATGTTTCTGTCAGATTGATTATAGAGAGAAGCTATTACAGTTTTTAAGGCGATATTTCCGAATTTAAATCAAGAGAAAATGTTATAATTGGTGTAAGACTGTAAGATTATACCCTAGACGAAAATAAAAGTTAAATAAAGTGAAATTCAGAAGTTCTATATAGAAACATCAAGAAGGGGTTGCTCGATTTTGTGCAGTTTTGAAATTTTATTTACTACTGCTATGAAAACACCATGTATAAAATTTTAGCTCTCAACGTTGACGCGTTCTCAGGCAGTGTCCAAAATATATAGTAAAAAAACGGAATTTTTGTATGGCAACCCTATCCTGTAAAAGATTTTCAACTAGATTCGAATTAAAACTGAACTAGAGTGGATCTCCTAGATATTCGAGTGAAAAATCTAGTTGGAATTATTTAAGCAGAAGTCCAGTTTAATATTTCAATTGAATTTCTAGTGAATATGTAACAGATTTCTGGACATGAAAATTATGTATCCAGTCTTATTTTATGAACTAGGTTTCAAGTAAATTCAAATGTTATTTCCCTTTTGTCAACTAGATTAACTAATAAATTTCAAAATACTTTTCCAGTTACTTGAAGAAGATTTCAGCCATCCTAATCAGTTAGATATATCACCTAAGTTTACAGTCAATTTCAATCGAATTCGGTTTAATTAAACAGGGATCCAGTTTTCACAATCACAACAGATTTAAAAATTTTCATTTAATTTTACTAGAAATCTACTCTGGTTGCGAGCACTACATTTCTGCCAATATCCTGCACCGTGTACAATATACTCGTACACATAACTAGCGGGCAACAGGTTACGTCTTCCATAAATTTTTATTATTTTTCAGAACTGTGCGCAGGTAAGAAAAATTCGTTTGCAAGGTTTTAAGAGGCTCACAATGCTTCTTAATGTAGCGGTAATTCTCATTCGTTTTCTTCTATTTTTCTTTCTTTAAATCCTTTATTATGAAAATTTGTGTATTTTAAGGCGAGCAACCGATTACTGACACATAAGTTGCCATAGATTTTTCTCAAAATATGTTAAATTTTCAAATTGCCGGCCATTTTCGTAAACCTTCCGAAAAAGCCATCCCCACAGGTTCTCGATAATATTAAGATCCGGGGATCGGGCAGGCCATGGTAAAACGCTTATACTCTCTGCTGAAAACCGCTCGGAAATCTGTAGCGCGATATGAATAGCTGCGTTATCTTGTTGGAATATCCAATTCGTTGTATTCATAACTTTGTCCATATTGGCAGCAGCACTTTGCAGTAAGGAAATGTAAGTTGCAGCGGTTTGTCTTCCACTCAACATCCTGAGTTGAACGGGTCCATTATAAGTTATTGCTCCCCAGACCATAATATCACCCTCTCGGCTGTGGTGCCTCGTTAAATATCGTTTTTCCTTCCTTACGTCACGGAAATAAAAGGCGTATCCATCGGGTCCGTCAATACATAACCTTTTTTCATCCGAAAAAATAACGTTCCTCCACCGCCCTCCCCTTCCAATATGATCAACTGCAAACTTTTTGCGATTATTCTTATGATACGCAGTTAACTCAGGTCGTTTTAAATTGAGAGACTGCTTTATTATTCGTCTTAGAGTCCACACACTTGCGGAAGTGCCTGCTTCTGCACCGATTTCACGTGCAGTTTTCGACGAATTGGAGGCGCTTCGCAAGATTCTTCGCCGCTCCCTCTCAGTTGTTGCGGTTTTAATACCGCCCTTGTAATTTTTGCCATAGTTATCAGGATTTTTTAGAAATCGACACACCGCCAGATTAATGAGCATTGTAAGCCTCGTAAAACCTTGCAAACGAATTTTTCCTACCTGCGCACACTTCTGCAAAATAAAAATAAATTATGGTGGACGTACCCTGTTGCTCGCTAGTGCGTCTATGCATAACATTTGGCTCATTTATTTGTAATATTTTCAGTTAGTAAAACAAAATGTGATAGCCGAAAATGCCTATATGGCATTAGTTCTTATCAGGAAATATTTTTTTTTTGTCTTTTAACGAAACACTAGTTGTAAATACATGACATGTATTATACATGACATGTATTGTACATGGAAGAGAAAAGACTTAAAAATAAAAAGAAAAAACAATATTTTCAATCCATCGGCAGAGTTTCGTGAAATAGGGACACTACCCCTAATGGACTTACTGTTTTGCTTTTATTGATAAAGCCAAATTTTGTCACATGTGTGCTATATACTTAAAATTGAATACATAGTGAGACTTATACAATATATCAAAAGCATGACGTACATCGTCCTCTGTTTCTATACAAATATACTCTAAACTAAAGAAACGTAAAAAACTCTCATTTCGAAAGGTCGCTCAGATCTTTTTTGTTTAGATTGGTGTTCATGTCATCTTCAAGCCGAAAATATGAAAAGTACAAAGTTCAAATTTATTGTTGTATTCCTAAATTATTTTCAAACTTACATTGATCCACTGTATTAGTGGCATTAAAAATGTTTTGTAGTTTTTTTCTTCCCAATCCTCCATATCTGTGAAAATTTGGCAATATGACCGTTTTACTTGGCGGTTGGGCAGTTTTTTTAAACACCGTTGCGAGCATCCTTAAGTTACCTATGTAATTATTTAAGAAAAAAAGATAAAATATTTTATTAGAATTAAAATATATATATACAGGGTGTCCCGTAAGCCGACGTCAAGCCGGAATCGGGTGATAGACCAAATCATAACAGTTACCAGAAAAATATTAAAAAAAATCTAAGTCATGTATTTTTCAAATTATAGGCATTTCTTTTGTTTTCGAGAAAATGTACACCCTGTGATGGTTTTTTAGCTCCTATTGCTACAAATCTTTACTTTTTTTCAATTTTATTTTTCTTATGTAATCCCACTGACATATATAACATTGACTGCCTGATTTTCTATTTCATATGGGTCAACTTTCCTTGGCAGGGTGTGACAATTATCTTAATTTCAAGTCTTACTTTCGTTTTAATATTCATATTAAAAGTTCAGCAAATTACAAATGCATTCGAAATTATTTCTATTCCTGGAAGCTTATCTTCTACAACACCAAATATTTTTTAAGCTTGAGTTTTAAAGAAATAAGTTTACGCAATTTTTGTCTGCCTGTCTCTAAAAGTAGCTATGGGGGACAGAGAAAGGATTACAAACACTGTATTGCCATCTATGTCTATTCTATATATTCATTTGGAAAACCACTGAACTGAAACTGGACTATTTCAAGTTCAGTGGAATCCAGTCGATAAACCAAAAAGAGACAACCATACAAAAGTGATCCCATAATAATGTCAATTAATGTAAACAATTTTGTAGCGTCAGCAGTCCATTGTATATATGTTAGTGTGTAATCCCGAATATTGCTTATGCAACCTGTTGTTTTAAATTCTAAGACAACTGCTCCCACTTGGAAGAAAATGTCACATTTTTGCCGAGCCAAGAATAGAAAATTAATATTTCACCCAAATTTAACTTACTGTAATGAAAAAAAAATGTACTACGCCAGTTTGGCAAGTAACTTTAAAAGTTGACGCATTTAATAAGGATTATAAAATGGTATAACATTTGCTACAATATTGCTTAGATTACGGAGGAAAAAAATTTTTCTTCAAGAAACCTAGTTTCGAAAAATTTCTTTTCACCTCCTAAAAATGATTCTAGTGTACCCAAAGCGTGCCGTAAGATCTAACTTTAAGATTCTAGTTTGAGTGAGACGGAGAGCCATTGCATGAAATGGGCGAAATAATGTGTTTCAAATGCATTCAACTTCTGCATGACAATTCTTTACGTTTACTATGGCGTGGGTACGTTACAATAGGTCTGTTCGCGTACTCAGTTTTGGGACAATGCATTGCAATGAATTTGCACGAACTTACACATTTTCCGTTCGTTTACTTTCTCGTGCACACAAAATTACACGAGTTTTGCATACGTTACAGCTTCCCCTCTCGCATGAATTTACCCGAAGTTTTTAGTTACTGCACAATTCTTGCAAGGAAAATTGACAGGTGTCATACGAAAAGTTCATTTTTGGAATTTTCTGAAAAGTTTTTAAAGCGCAATCAAAATGTCAAATGAAGATAGTTTAAGTATTCAATACTCTCATGGGACTTTTCAAGAGTGCAACAAGTTAAAAAATAAAAATAAAACAACACTCATTCGCAAATGTTATTCCACACTTCTTCTTCTTGTTTTTCACGAAGTTGCATGAAAAGCGTTCGTTTAATTTTTCATGCATTTTACATTCTTTCCCCACCACACGAGTAAGTTTTTACCCAGAATGTTTTTGCACGAGAAGTACGCGAACAGACGTATTCTGTTCCAGCCATTAAGGGGTAACCAAAATTCCGACTATGACGGCAATTCTGATTAAACCTTTATGCTTTATTTACCTGACAACAGGCCCGTAGCTAGAACCAAATTAAAGGTAGGGCATCAGAAATTTGAAGTAGGGCGCAAATTTTCGGTGCGTTTGGGATACATCTGTTCATGTGAAGGGACATTTTGTTGAAAAACTAAGCTTCTAGAACCCTCATTTTATTACATTTTTTTATAGGTAAACTAATACAGGTATCTACAATAAAAAGAAATAAATAGACAAAACAAGAAACAACACAATATTGTAGAGATATTCAATATAATTGCAGTCTTTGATTTATCATATTGTGGAATTGTCATAGCATTTCGTCAATATCTATTTTGTCTGTTCTTTTCCATTCAAATGCAAGAAACAACAAACCTGCCATTATCTCGTAAACGATTGACATTCTTTGAGGCTTATTGATAGTAATTAGTATCGGAAAGGTAGATTCGAACGAAGCAGTACTACATTCGATTGTTGCGACTGATGCAAATAGCTCATACGTATCTCTGAAGGATTCCCTTTATCTGTATAGAACTTGTAATATGCTTTCACTCTAATCTCCTCGACCATTCAACTCATTCAAATACTTTTTCACAATAGGAGCCTCTTCTTTGGAAGTGATTTTAATACCTGAAAAATAATTGCAATTACAGTTTCTTTTTTGTCATTAATTTCCTCACAACAACTATATATTTGAATGTTGTGCAGACTTAAACTTTGTCCAACTCATCAAGACACAAAATTGAATCTCATTGTCTTCAAACCTTCTTTTCATTTCAACTGTTATTATGTCTACAGTTTCATAATATTCCGCTTTAAATAGTGGAGCTTAAATTATACCTACAGTGTTTTTACGAGAAGTTGATGAACCATACAGCATTTAATAATCCCGAGATGTCTTGCCTTTACTTGGCCTATTTTGAGATTCTTTTCTACAGGATGTTATTCTCAGCTTCTTCCAAAATTATTTCATACATCTCTTCTGACCTCAATTTCTTCCTGGACATATTTTATTATTGATATGGCATCCTTCAATCCCGTGCTTCGACTCTATAAAGCTGCATCAGCCGGTTGCAGAACACATAATAGTTTTTTTTTTGCTACTATCTTTGCCAGTCTAATTTCCTTTAATGGCAATACTTTTTCCAATATCATCAGCATTGAATTTTCCATTTTTCATTTTATCTGGAGTCTTCAAAATCAGAAAATAATATTCTTATACAACTCTTGTAACAGCCAAATGTCCTGACTAAAGCTATTCAAGTCGTGGACTAATCGTCTTATCTTCATACATGGCAGGAAGAGGTGGAAAGTAAGCAACATAAACATGGCCGACTAGTGGCTGACTGCTCAGTGTTGCCGATCATACAGACTCGCCACGATGACTTTTATGACGGTGCCGCAGAATACGGAATAAGTTGGCAATTTTTAAGGTAGGGCATTGCCATTGTAAGGTAGGGCATTGCCATTCTATGCCCTCCCCTAGCTACGGCCCTGCCTGACAATCTAAAAATTGATTATAGAGAATATTATTTTCTAAGTACTGTAAATAATATGCTAGACCAACTAATATGCACTTTGGCAGTTCCGTAGACTTTCACTTCACAATAATAAAAGAAGACAACTCAGTCCTCGTGTATCGTAAACAATGAGGACTCTATTGGATTTCTCTTTAATTTTAAATAGAATTCGGTACATTTAACTGGATTACCGGTAAGCACAAGACAGCACAACTACAAATCAGTTCACTTTAATTGATTTTCTAAATATGTAGTCTACGAATGTATAAAGGAATATATAAATTTAATTAGAAAATTTTTTAGTATGTACGAAAGAGTTGTCCCATTTGATTTAATTTTTTGTTAAGCTCGTGTTCCCCGCACTCTCGAGCTATCGTGACAGACAGACATACTAAAATCAAAATAAAATTTAATATTACCACCCCCCCCCCCCCACCCTGCCAACCAATTTTGTATTTGCCCAGGCGAACACCATGTATCACCTTCTTCGCTAAAGACCAACTCAATATGGTCAATCGACTCTGGTTTTAGCCAATTCGTCAACTTTCCCATTAAGGAGAATATACAATGGCAGAGTAGAGTGGAGTCATCAGATTACATTGTCTGTCCTTTCCTCATGTTTGTACTCTAATATAAGGTCTTCACGCTTCCCACCACAGTGGATTTCACAGAGTAGCGTCAGATTTGAAAAATTCGCAATCGTACATTGGTGAGATGATGAAAGAAAATGCAATATGTTGACTCCACTCTACTCTGACATTGTAAACGCTCCTTTACCGTCCACTTCTTCGTGTTCAGGAACCAAAACCAACGATACTTGGTTGTCCCTAGAGAGCAGTTGAAGTTTCGAGTGGCAGGTCCAGACTAGTTTCGACCTAAAGTTTTGAGCGGATAGTGCCAGGATCACGGTTTGGCTGCCTGAGCCTGTAGGAGTTCTTGCAGCCCCTAATTTAGGCTTTCCTGAACTTCAAATTCTATACCATAGAGTTCTGTCTAAAAAATGGAAAGTGACCTATAAAGCAGAATGAAGAATTCCACTTCTGGACCGCCTGCCCTTGCGGCTATTTTGCCATCCTTCCTGGATCCATCAGTATACCAGACATAGGTTCGTTACGGAAATTGGTATCATCTGTCTTCTGGATTCTTTCGTTAATGGTTACCCGAAAACCAAATGCAAAATCTTTTATGCATAATATCCGTAGGACTTGCTAGGCCTTTAATGTTGACCTGCTCGGGGATTTTACAATTTCCCACAACCGAAAGAAGTGTCAACATTTGACCTTTTCCTTCACAGCATGCCAGCCGCTGCTTTTATCTGGATAAGGAAGTACAGTGGCTGCAAGCTGTAACTGCTTTTTTTCTTTATTTCTTAAGATAAAAATTAAAATTATGTTATTGTATTCTCTTTCACTGGAAATAGACTAGTTAGACGCATGTTTTTTATATCTTTAACCTCCTTTATCGCTTTTGCATATTCCATAAAATTGCTGTGCTTTTGAAAACTTCTCCCGGGAAATATTTTCAATGTTTTCAATGAACGCTATTCCACCAAACAGTAGATCGGAAGGGGGGTTGTTATTATCGGAGGAGCCAGGAAATTTGCACAAAATCACAGCTTAATTAGATTTTCGAATTATTGAATCGTGAAGTTGTTCCGAAAATAATAACATTAGCGTTCAGCACACATAATGCATATGTATGGATGTATATGCATGACGGTGTGGGTGTGTATAGTGATTTTTGCATAAAATAAGTTATTTTACTATGGAAGGTATTTTAATTACTGTTTATTCACAACATGTTCCTTATACCTATCTGCGCATCTGTTCGTTCGCCTGAATATTTGTGGGTATCAGACTGTAATAACACACGGTTTTGAATACGTTCGTGCCGTGTCGAAATGTAACAATAAATTACCGAACTGATATATATGTATGTTATGTTTACAACTGAATTTCAAATTGATCTGTTTTCTTACTCGTGCAGATTCGTTTTAAATTATTATACCGTACCGTACCAGTTGCTAATTAAGTTTTTGTTGAGCAAACAGAGCCGTAAAAATTGGCTATTAAGCTTGTTCAAATCGTTGGGGCGGTGCCAGCGGTGGAGGCCGAGTGGAGCAGGAGAAGGAGTAAAAAATATTTAAAGGTATTATTTGAAATGCCAGAAGTGAAATAGCAAAGGGTGAAAGCTAACAGATAAACTTTATCATTCCCATAATTACTGTGTAGGTGTGAAGTGGAGTAAATCAGCATGTGCAAAAGGGCCCTCTAATTTTTTAATTAAGTCCACTTAAGTAGATGTCTGAGCTGTGTAGGCATACACTCTCTCACTCTTTCCTGTTCCGTTCTTGTCTGTAGTTTTACACTTGTTCGACTCTTGAATCCTGTGAAGTATTCTCGTGATTTTTCCTCATTTTTTTTCACATTTTTATTTTGATTCTAATGCAGTTTGCTATGAAGAGCCATTCAACACGCCCGCCCTTCTCCAATCATGCATCATTTCCGAACTTAAGTCCTTTACCTGGATACTTGATGTGAAAGTGCTGCCACCTTTTTCCCCTATTTTGAAGTCGTTCGCTTGCTGTCGTGTTTTAAATGCTTCCGTTAAATTACGTACAGATGGGTCTAAGGACATTTCAGCACGTGCTCTTCTCGACTGTTTAGAGTCACTGGAGGCTCATACACAACCAACCAATCAACGTTGGATGTATATATGTGTATAGGCTCTTTACTATAAAGTTAGACACCATCTCATTCACATTTACCCTCGCTTCTTGAACGTCGTCGTCGTTGTCGTTGTCGCCGTCGCCGTCGGCAAGAAATGAAGCAGGCCGTAAGGAATAAATGCTCTTAATTACTTAATTTTCATGAAATTTTAATCGCAATTAGTTAAGTGTGATAATTAGTTGAAGCCATTTGTTGTTTTCATGAATTTTCTGAGTTGAGATTAAGTCAACAAAGGAGATTTTCTGCACGCTTCATTTGTCGACATTACGTCGTCATCGTCGACATTGGGTAGATTTTTGAAATTTTCTTTGTTTAATGAAGAGAACTTCTACTACAAATATTTGCGCGCGCTTTTTTAAATAAATAAATTTAAAAAAAAAAAAACATTTAATGGAGTTGTGATTAAGGAAAAATTCGAAGAATTCATTTTCGTACTACTTTACACAACATCCAAATTCGCGTTCAGAAGATGATTTGAGCCATTGGTAGTCAGTGAAATAAGTTGGAGGTTGCTAGGAGACTATTTGATCGAATCATAAATAATTCACCCAGTTTCTTTCTGGTTGACGAATCTTGAGCTATTATCTAAAAATTTGGAAATTTCAAAAAATTTACTAATGGGAATTAATTCATATTAAAATTCTTGCAGAATTTCCGTCCAGCTAATCAAATAATTAAGCTATATTTAGGTATATTTAGACTGCTGGAGAAATACAGTATTTTCCAGGCAGAGTTGGTATCAATCCACGAATGGATAAAACGGATATTCGGAATCTAGAATCGATTATATCCGAATACCCGGGTAACTCGGAATCGGGTACCCGTATACCCGAGTAAACTTGGAATCGAAAATCGTGGAATCGAGTATCCGAGTAGCCGATTCCACTTAGATCCGGGTACAAACCGAAATATTAATATATACTGACAGCCAGAAGGTCATTTATTCAGATTTATGCAGAGATTGCCTAGAAAAAAATTCCAGACAGCACAAGATCAACCTATACTGGATACCTGATCATAGAAATATTGAGAGCAATTATTATTATTATTTATTGTTCTGGCAAAATACAGAAGATTTCACCAAACTTTTTAGTACAAAAAGTTTTGGAAATACATTTATTTTTATATAGAAAATACACAAATCTGAAATAAAATTGAAAATTGAAAATTCAAATTAACAATTAAAAATAAAAACCTATTAAAATTAAGCAATAATTGGAAATAATAGAAAAAGTATATTGATAAAAACAGAGCTAGAAAAAATTACAAATTAAATAATAAGAAATGAGACTAAAAGTAAGAAATAATAAGTACACAATACACGAAATAAAGCAAAATATTAAACATAATTGAAAATTGATAATTATAAAATTATAATTACAGCAAAATGATAAAAAGCTTTGCCGTGAAAAAAGAGAATAATTTGAAAAAAGGGTAGATTAATTAAAAGCGTAGCGTGAGATCCTTAAATGCACCGACAAGACTATTCCAGAGATGGGCTATCTGAAAAGGATAAGAGATTTCCATTACTAATTTATGAAAACGAGGTTTTATCACATTCTGATTACGTTCCGAGGCTGTGTGCTGGAAAAATTTACGCAAATAATACAGTTTGTTTGTACGTAATAGGATATAAATGTGAATCAGTCTTCTCTGTTTAAGATAATCTAATATTGAGCAACCTAGCAATTTTGTGCGGTAAGATAAAACGTGATCGAACCGACGTAGTTCATAAATGAAGTAGATATAATCATTAAAGGCAACTTTCATCTTTTTAAGACAAATGCCATCGAGTCTGGAGTAAAGCAAACTGCCGAAAGTTAAGTAAGGTAGAATTACAGTTTAAATCAATTTTGAGTGGATATCGAAAGGTAACGAATCAGTACAGAGCCAGAGCCTATGAAGTACAGCATAAACCTTACCGATAATCAACATTGTATTATCACAGCATTTCATATGGTGGTTCAAAATAATGCCTAGATTTTTAAGTTTAGGTAGCAAATCTAAAATTGTACCATCCAAGACCACAAGAGGAGAATCGTGCATGTCAAAAGTGCCATTATGGGATACAATAGTTTAAAACTTATCAGGGTTCAGCTTTAGGCTGGACATTGATTCTCTCCAAACCGTCACTAATTCGAGCAATACAATCCTCAAACCAACCAACAGGTCTGCTTAGATAGACCTGCACATTGTCGGTATACATGTCCACGCTGACGTCCCGAACGATTTCAGGCAGATAATTTATAAATAAACTAAATAGCAAAGAGCCCAGTATTGAGCCCTGAGGTATCCCAGAGAAGAAAGGAAGGCAACAGAAAGTACTAGAATCCAAGATCAACGCTGTCAAATTTATCGGAAAATCGAACAGTGCCAAGGTAACCAAGTTGTTTTAGTATCGGGCAGCTGTGATGTCAATAGGCACTCAAAGTACTACGGTTTCGCAGGTAACTATGGGCACGACGAAAACCGGACTGCCATTTGCTTAGGAGCTCCCTCGAATCCAGATGCTCAATTAATTGCCTATATATTAGCTTTTCCCACTTTCGATAAAAATCATAGGATATTTATAAGTCTAAAATCTTAAGTGGACTGAGGAGAGGATGTTTTGGGTATTGGCAACACAGTAGCATAAAAACGAAATCAAAAGACATGTGTTTACGTTATGCAGGATGTAGGATTCTATGAAAGGTAACACAGCAACTCAACGAACCGCGCAGACATATTATCACAAAATTTCACAGAAAAAATGGCTTCAATTAATTCACGGTAGTCAATTCCATAGAAGGAAAAAGATGAATCATTACCTCTTCTGATATTGGAAGTCATTAGATTTAAATTATCATGCACTTCATCCACAAGTCCTTGCTTTGTGTTAATAGGAGACGTAAAGAAAGCATTAAGCACATTTGGCTCAAGTTTACAACTTGTTTTTTTCATGTACAAAAAACTCCCACTTGCCAAAAAGGTTTAGCAAGGAGATCGTAATGAGATAGCGGGAGAGCTAACAAAAAATGGTTCTAATATAAATAGCTCCGATGTAATATCGTTTATGTAAGAATCTCGATCTATAGGACGACAGCATCAATAATATGTAGCTACGAGTCATCGGACTATAGGTAAATATGCTAAGAGACTAGATCTAGAGTGTAATGATTTATATCCAGGCTATAAATTTCCTAAAAAAATTGAATCAGTCCGAAATATGTTCTGTGAATGTCCTGCTCTAGAAATGAAAAGGAGTGGACTAGGTGGCAGCCACTTCTTTAGAAGCCGAAGGAACTACAAGGTACAGAGCGTAGATGTATCCTGGTATTGCTTATAGAAATAGGATGGGTCTAGGAATTTACCTATTTATAAGGAACTTAATATTACAAATTAATACTGGAAAAAAATTGAAGGTATTGTGGAAGTCAAGTGTTATGGACCATTCTGTTATAGAGTACTCTTTTTTTTTATTATTATACGTGAAACTCAAAGTTATGCATTCTAATTCAATTATTCTACATACAAGGAATCGAGCCCAGACTAAGGCGTTAATAGAAATTTTTGAAGCTGCAGCTTTACCAACTCGACTATGATCAACTCAATTAATATCAACTTCATTAGAAGAATATTAAATGGCGCGCAAAGTCTTCAATTGTGTAGGTGCTTGATAGCCAGGAATTTGAAGTGATTTAAATATGCTACCATGCAACACTCCCACATTGAGCACTTACATTTCTTAAAGAACCAACAAAAACTAAAAAAAAGTACTGTGAAACATCTTTGCTGCTTCGGAAATATATAATTTTTCATAATTTTGACTTTGGATTTTTTGCCAGATGATGTTGGGAATAGTAATCCACAATTATTGATTATGATTGTCATAATTTATTTCATAGCAAATGATTAAAGTAAAGTGTGGAATATATTCAGAAACAACAAGAATAAATGTTTTCCTATAAACTCACTCTACCGTATATATGGATACGTGCACAACGAGGCGTGGCGAGGTTAGGCGAGGCGAGGCGATAGTTGAAGAAATAAAATGATTGCACGCTGTACTATGAGGGTGTTCATAACAACGCTGTGTCGGACACCTCGAAGTATCTCGCTCGGGTTTTTCTTTGACATAATCGAAGGATTCTTAACTCATTCTCATAAACTAGAAGAATCTATGAGGATCTGTATATAAATCTTCACATGCCTATGTGAATGACGAGTTCTATTCGCTTGTTATTTATCAGGTCACAAGCAAAACTGCGGAAAGTACACTTACTATATGTGAAAAGTGGCATATAGTTGCACTACGTGACGAGCACAAAATTTCTTCTTCAGAATCTGATGACATAATTTATACTCTCACTTCGCGGTTTACCAAGAAACTGAACGCGTTGTTGTGAACACTATACCTCGAGATGTATCTTCACCTCGCCTCTCTCAAGTGCTTAGCGTAGCCTCGCCTTATCCCGCCTCGTCTCGTTGTGTACCTACCCATTAGTTACATTGCCTGAAATACAATCTTCAATCTTAAGTTAAAGACGCTGTAGAAATGAATTGGACGTTTTTCTATGAAACCCATATATCTACAGCCGTTTTTAAGGATGGCACTTGTATTTTTCTTTTTCATTTCTATTCTATTGATCTACCTCAAAAAGGTGTACAGTATCGATTGAATTACACCACTTAATGTGAGGATAAAGAATAGGGGTTGGATAGTAATTTCAATGAAACATCTCAACTGATGAGGTTTTTTTTCATGTTGAGATACTTTTTGCAGCTCATCGCAATATACCCATTAATGGCAGGTATAAGCAACTAGAGAGACTAGAAATTATTTACACGATTACATGCAGAAAATAGACAGAAAATTGAACTATCAGAATCAGAGGGTGAAACGGGCAATGGGCTACTTTACAACTCAATGGAATTTTTTAGAAAATCATTCTGTTACCTTTTAATGGGAAAGGTAAGCTTCGGTCTTTTAATGGATAACATACATAAGCTCATCGCTCTCAGAGTCTATAGTTAACTGGTTAGTAGGTTTGCGGCAACTAATTATAGGATACTTACTGAATATAGACATTTGGGTGTTATCAAATGAGTGATACCATAGATGGCACACGAACTAAATGCCGCATGGCTATAAGCAGAGTATAGAGATTGTTAAATGGGTAATGCACTCTGGAATGAGTCATAACATGCTTTAGAGCGTGCCGAAAGCAAATGTTTTTATAATAGCAGTTTTATGATCGACTTCCACAATACTTCAGATACGAAAAAATATGAATCACACAACGTGTACATCATTTCAAATGTTGTGGTCCATTCCGAAATGGACCATCCAGCCATATAAATTATGTGTACTTTTTTGGTTCTGCATACGACATCTACTTCTTGTGCTATCTATGATGATAGTAATTTCATGGTCTGGATCTCATCTAACAGCTTTTTTGTAAGCATGACATAGGTAATAATTTGACTTTTGTAATTGAAACCCATTTAAAGCATCATGAATTAATGTAACACATATGCAATTATATGTATGCATTTAACTACATTCCCCCTTCATTCAAAAAAAATAATTCAATTAACTACAAGGTCGTCGAAATTATCAACAAGGTCTTGAATCGAAAACTGAAACCCCCTAAAATAATTTACAAATCGCTAAGATCTGCTCAGTTTGACTCTAGAAAAATTCCAATGCATTCGTTGAACAATTTCAGTCCACTTAGATCTAAGCAATTTGGACTAATATTGAAATGTTAACTCAAATTTAGGTAAATTCATAAAAAAATTAGCATCTTCCATTCATGGTATTTAATGCTAAAAACTATCACTCAAATCCGCAAGATCAGCAACTTTTTTTTCAAATCGAAATCACCGACTAAGTAGACTTAGGCTGTTTGCACACACGACAATGATGCCATTCCTGTTGAACATTACCGTTGACCATTGCCGTATCCCTCGTCCATATAAAATATGTAAAATTAAATCAGCCGATTTCACACGTGACAGCAACGTTATTGCAATTGCAGCAGTGCGGCACCGGCTCTGGCGTCGTATGTGTAAACAGCCTTATGGGCACAAAAATATTCATGACCTGATAAATTTCCAAACCAAATCATCATGAATCTTCCTTCGACTGCGTCATGCTCTTAACGATTTTCTTCAAGAATTGTCATAATAAAGCTAATTTTCTACATTAGCCGAATCTCGAGCATTGCCCCAATTCCAAAGAAGCTCTTCAACGTTATTTCATACGCAGTTTCATTAGTTTCCTTCATAATTTCCATTTTATCTTCATCATTTCTTTAATAGTTTTCATTAAAATTTCGCTTATTACCAGATCTATGAAAATTTCTAAAAGACTAGTTACAAGTAGCACTCGGACTTGGTACAAAAAGCACAAAATTTCTCGATGAAGTTTCTAACTGTTGCAGAAGAGGCTGCGGTTTTCATTAGTGGCAGTCCTTTCCCAGGATAACAATGATATTATAAAGGGTTTTCCAATAAGAGGTCTTATTTGATATTCAAAGAAAAATGCCATTTTTTAGATAAATAATCGGATCTTTATTTCATTATAAAGAGGAAGGTATGCCTTAATAATGGAAAATAACATCAGCCAAATTACCACCACCAAATCGCAAAGTGGCTGCCCTATGTCCTCGATAGCCTCACGAATTCCATCTTTGAGGTTTTGAATCGATGCTGGGCTGTTGGCGTAGACCTTCTCTTTCACGTGGCCCCGAAGGAAGAAGTCGCAAGGTGTTAAGTCACAAGATCTCGGTAGCCAATTGTGATCATCTCTTCGAGAGATAACACGGTCCGGAAACTTTTCCCGTAAAAGATCAATGGTTTCGTTGCTTGTATGGCACGTAGCGCCGTCTTGTTGAAAGTAAACGTTGTCCAGATCAATACCATCCAATTCCGGCTATGAAGAATCATTAATCATCTGTCGATAGCGCAATCCATTCACCGTAACTGTTGCTCCAGCCTCATTTTCGAAAAAGTAAGGTCCAATGACCCCGCGGGACCATAAACCGCACCAAACAGTCACACGTTGAGGATAGAGAGGCTTTTCAACAATAACTCTTGGGTTTTCCGAGCCCCAGATGCGACAATTTTACTTGTTGACGAAGCCATCGAGGTGAAAATGGGCCTCATCACTCAAGATGAGTTTTCGATGGAATTCCGGATCATTTTCATGCATTTCAAGGACCCAATCAGCAAAGACTCGACGTTGTTGATGATCGGCCGGCTTTTGAGTTCTTGTGTTAACTGAACTTTAAAAGCCTTAAGACCCAAATCCTTATGCAAAATATGAATCGTGTATCGTTCCATTTTTATTAATGACGTGATTTCTACTTGTCAAATGTCAAAAAATTACAGCTCCAAAAGTGGCATCTACCGAAATAGCGAGCTAATTAAAATAACACCTCTTATTGGAAAACCCTTTACTTTCATTGTTAAATAGAAAAATGTTTTCCAAGAAACTTGAAGGACATCAGGTTGCCACCGCAGCCGTATTAACTACTATTCTGGTTATAATAATTGTTCTTCTTCTCCTTTTAGATTTATCCGAAAGTCTCCAATAAAACACAAAGGTATTCTCGCATGGTCTCGCTTCTATTTCGAGTGGCCACGATATGTTAAATAAGCTTTCATAATCACTATCAAGATCTATTTCAATAAGAAAGACTAACAGTTAGCTTCACATCTTCTTTACTGAGTAGACGCTTGATATCTAATGCAGCTATCATGAATTATCTACATAAAAAAAAAATAGTAAATATTAAATCTTAATATATGAAAACCACGTGCCACTATGTTCGAACACGCTATTCTCCGAAACAACCCAACCGATTTCAATGAAATTTGTAAATGTATATGGTTGGTTCCAGCTTGAAAGATAGTATAGTTTTCGATACGATAGGTAGCGCTGTTGAATATATCACAACTTATTTCACTTTTTGTATTATAAAAAAAATTATTATTTTGAACGCTATCATGTTGATAAATCGAAGTCTGAAGTGAAGGATAACGGAATTACAACAGAATTAGTAACGTAAGTACCTACTATCTAATAATATAAAACTACCAGCGTAAAAATACATAAAATAAACTAAGACGATGTAGAATAGTTCATTAATATCAAAATTCTGAGAGCAGTACCGAAAGTAACGAGTACCGGAAGTAGCGAGTACCGAAAGTAGTGAGTACCGATTTCAAAGTAACAAGTATATGCTTCCCATGTAACGAATCGTTGCAGGTACTGAAATGTAAGGATTTTTCCCATCACTACCCACAACGGCTACACAAACTAGAAAAGCACAACCGGTCTTATATAATATCGTCATCTCACTTTCGAAGATTTTATGATGACAAAATGGAAAAAAAGCTTTGCTAACAATCTGAAGGAAGAAAATAATTTAAAACGTAAAGAAAAAGCCTTATTACATCAGCAAAACATAGAAGTAAAAGTTATCTAAAATCAAAATAAAATAAAAGAAACATCTAAAAATAGCAATGTTGATGAAATTAGTGGCGAAGGTCAGCAAACGTACTTCGACAGCCTGATAAAGGGATAAAAAGGCAGCAAATGAGAACAGCCAGGCCTCGAGGCCTGATTGGTTGAGTCAATATAACACGGCCGAGAAAAACATTGATTTCGACGAATTGAGTTTCAAGATGCAAAGTGAAATTGCTGGAGAATTAACGACGTACAAATCGATGGATTCCGTTACTAGCCAAAATGTGGTCGTCAACTATCCAACCGAATTTTTTAACTCGCTGGAATGGCTCGATTTGCCGCCTCACAATCTCCAATTGAAAGTCGGTAATCATAATGTTGCGAAATATCAGCCAACCACGTGTTTATAATGGCACTCGTCTTGCGGTGAACTAACTGAGGTCATCGAAACAATAATTCTTAAAGGAAAGTACAAAGGACAAGACATTGTGATACCATGTATCCCAATGATTCCGACTGACATGCTATTCGACTTAAGACGTTTGCAGTTTCCGGTGCGGCTTGAATTCGAAATGACAATAAACAAATCACAAGAGTTGTCATTGACATTAAAAATCCATGCTTCTCGCTGGTATATTATGCCACCTGTTCCTGTGTCGGAATATCATCAGCTTTGTTTGTTTACGCACCAGACAACAAAACCTAAAATATCGTATATCATAAAGCATGGTAATGAATATTCTGCTCGTATTGAATATCCATGGCCACAATCGTTAATAGATACAATGATCACTCAGAAATACGATTTTTCGCATTTTTACTTTGTTTACAAATTCACAAACAAATTTATTGAAATTTGGACTAGTCAGCTAGAATATTATAAATATTACTAATACTGACCAGTGTTACCATAACATGCCAAATAGTTAGCGCTCTAGAGTAGAGATATTTTTTCAAGCCTAACTTCAGCCAATTGCAGAAATTAAAGATTATTGTACTCCACATTTTCCTTCTATGTATTTCAAACAAAATCCGGTAAAAAAATCAAAACTCCGGTTCGAAGGACCAGTTAGGATGTGTCAAAAATGAAATTTCCTAAAACTGTATTTCTTTCCTTCCCCTCTCACTTTCTATTTAATAAGCTCGTCTCTAGGTTTACCTCAATATAATAGAGAGTTTCTACGGAAATATGAAGCTAAAATCATTTTGGTGTTAACTCATATCCGATTTCCCACTGTAGGTGTATATTATTCCAAGAAACGAATATAGGGCACAAATGAGTTTCAATGATGGTGGGGAGGGGGAGATCAGGTTGGTTAAAACTCATGAGAACCTCCAACACTCCTATGTAGAGTTTCACTTGTCCACGAAGAAAATATGATTTTTATAAAAGCCAAAGTAGAAAATAAAAAAAACATTGAGAGTTTGAGTATAACATTGGCGGTCCAAAAATGGTGGGAACATCATGTTTGTATACAGGCTCCACTGCATATATAAATCTAAATGCCCACCCGTACGTCGTCGCTTAGCTACACCGCCTTTATACGGTTTCCTTTTTGATTTTTTTTTTCTGATTTTTTATATCAAAGAAGTGGGAGTAATGGGGAGGAGGAGTAGGAGGCCGGAGAAAAAGTTGGCAGTTTAAATTGATTTATGTCAGCGATTTTTCCTGTAACATTTTTCAGATTATTTCATTTTCATTCTAAGCAACTTGTCATTTAACTTCTGTCATTTTTTCCCTTTGTACTTGTTTGAAGAGTTGAACTTTTACCCCCAGCAAAGCCACTCACTTATGATACAAACGAGTAATGTCATGTTTAGAAAAATTTATTTCCGAAGGATATTGCTGTTATTTCCTTTTTTTTTGTCCTTTTGTCGCGCTATACTTATAACGTCAAAAAGATCTAATCTTCATTGAACTGAAACATTTTATTAAGTAAGGAGATGTTCTTTTTTATTTTATTTTTATTTTATTTTTTTATTCTAAAATAATGTCCTTGTAGAGGATGCGCATTGATTATTGAAAGAAAAAAATGAATTTAGGGAAAGTTAATCGCAATTCATTCGGTTCTGTTAGGCTGTGTTTTTTGATTATTTTAATAAGCTTAATGAAGCGAGTATTTTTGATTATTTTGATGCTTTTTTATATATATATTATCTCCTAGTATTTGATACTTTAAAACGGACAATTTCGATATTTACTAAAAGTGCAACAAAAAAGTCGTACAGTCTCTCATGAAACCATTAGGATAAATATCACCAATTTATCTTTTACTTAATTGTAAAGTAGTTAAATCCCTGGACAGAATCATTAAATAGAAACGCACATATTTCTCATCTCCCACACGGATGAGAGCATTGATTGAGATAATACGAGTTATATCAGATATCGTAGCTCTGTTAACACGGAACAGAGACCTACTTCTTTCTTCCTCTTTTTTCTAATATTTATCAATGATCTTTATCCAGTAAATTCAATGCCTATCATAGTTTTACTGCTAATTTTTAATTTTCCTTACTCCTATAACACCACCCTTGTGAAATCTAGTGGGAGCACATATACCCCTCTAACACCCTTGTGGACCGTAGAGTGTGTTAATCTTTTTAAAAAGAGATCATCATTTAGTTTATTCCCGTTTCTTTCAATGGAACAATGAGTTTCGACACACTGTTACTTACCATTTTTGGCATAAATATTTCTAGCAAGTTAAACTAGGGACTGATGATATCATCTATGTGACCAGAAAGACATCGTTAATTTTAGAAAAAGAGCAGAAAATTTCTCTACAAGTTCAATATCAGACCTAGAATGGAATACAATTCCCACAATTGGGCAAAAGAAAAATTCAATCTAAATTGAGTCGTTACGATAAAATTTTTTTTATATATATACAGAGGTAGGGGACGAGAGATCCTAAGCACGAAGTCCAAGACGGCCCAGTATACAAACCTGGTAAAAACCCTCTCACCGAAACCTTGCTATCCTCTTAATGAAACGCATCAGGTCTAGGTGAGGTAAGTGTCTAGTTCACCCCCAGACTCTTCTTCGAGGCATGACAGACACTCAGGACTGTCAACAACGCTCATCCTTGTTAGATGAGCGTGAAGCGAGCTGTGGCTAGTGATGACGCCAACCACATTTCTATATTGTTTTCTTCCGAACCCCAAAAGGAAGTCAGAGATATTCCAATTAGGTCCAATAATAAAATGTTTTGATCACCAGTGCTAGACTTGATTAGCCGCGCAGCCCTTTCATTCCCCATGATCCCCATGTGCCCATGAACCCACTGAAGGGACACCTTGTTGTGCATACACAGTTTTTCGTGAACATTTCACTGATAAATTATCTAGTGTGATCCCTTTCGGATGAAACCATGTACACAATACTCACACTGTAAACTGCATCCATCCATTCACTGTGGAAATCTGGAAAATGTTTTCTTTGATGTGGTAAAAGTTTCAAAATGGGCGGATATCTTGAATTGTGTGAATGTGGAACAGTTTACTATCTTCTATCTTTCTTAGCACTTTTAATCTTCGACGATTCAAGAGCTACACCCCTACTGCTCTTCTGATATCTCCCATCTTCTAATTTATTTTGTTCTCGGTTTGTTGTGCTGGCACCATAGTATATCGCCCTGAGCTGGGTACAATAATATAACATATTCAAAAAAAAAAAAGTTGGAATGGAGTACCTCATAATACGCCTATTACTTTCCTTCCTGAATTCAAAGTGCAAAGTTGATGAATATCCAACCGCTCTAAGTCTTGGAAATATTACAAGCTCTGATCTAAGTGATAATCTTCAAACTCTTTAGTGATTTCTTTAGTACCGCGATATGATGATATTAGTTTTAGTAATTTTAAAATTCTTGCAAGATTTCTATTTACTTCTCTCGAGAGTAACCATATTGTATTTAATGAAGAAGCTGTGAATATCAAACATATCCGATAGGTCCCCAGTATTCTTACTTCTGTATTGAAAAGTGTAGGCAGTCTTACTTTTGTGTTCATTCTCTGTTATTTATATAACTTATGTCTTCATGATAGTGCTGCGGAAAATATCTTTAATTATAACCTTACACAAGAAGGGCAAGAGGATTGATGTAACAAATTACCGAGCTAACTTATAGTGTATTGGCAATATATTTCAAGCATTCATCTACGAAGTTTTTAATTTTCACTGCAGGGGTAGGTTTTCTAGGAACTTTCCAATATGGCTTCACTAAGAGTAAATCTAATTCTACTAATGTAGTCGAACTTCTGCATAGACGTATAGAGGCTGACCTATTTACCATATCACACAAAACAAAATCTGCTCTTTCTGCTGAAATTAAGAACACTTATGGTGTTCCGCAAGGTAGACATCTTGACCCTTTACTCTTTTTCACTTACATTAACGATGCTGGCTCATATATTCGAATAAAAACGATTGTGTTCTTCTAAATTCTGACTTGAGTCATTTTCCATACTTGGTGATAAAATAACTATTTACCTTTAAATTGAATCATGTGCACTAACCTTTGTTTTGCTCGAAAGAAGTTTCCATTTCACTTCAATTACTCAGTACATGGAAATTTATTTATTAGACTTGGCAAAATCAAAGATTTGGTTGTTGTTTTTAACTTCCGATGTTCTTTCGTGGATCATTTACCCTCCGTTGTGAACAGGAAAATTAGCAGGCATTACTCTGAGCTTCGTAAAAAGATATTTGCGTTGATTTAAAGACCTAGCTAGCAAGTGTCTCTATTGTACTTTACTTAAACCAATATTAGAGTCTGTCTGTCCACTCCAGACTCTTTTCTAGTCTGTTCACGTTGAATTGGTCTTTGGGTACATGGATAGACTTAATCTGTTTTCGTCAGAAACGAAAACAGGAAGCGATCAACTCTCTTAAATAGTTGAGTACCATGAGAATTTATGTCATGTCTCACTCCCTGAGTTATTATGATTTCCGTCAAATTTCACATCAGAACATAAAGGGGAATGCCCACTTTTCACACAACTTTAAGCTCGACACCTCCAGACTTGAGAGATGTCAATTAAGCGGAAAAGCTTTGGCGAACGGATGTAGCTTGAGCGACTTTCTTGGATGAAAAAGTAGACCCTTCTACTTCTCATGATTATGCGGAATTGGTGCGCCGTGGAAAATAACTTCTTATAAAAAAAATGTTCACAACAGAGCACTAATGGCCATGAAAGAAAGAACTACAAAAATATATGCGATATGTAGTAGCTGGGGTGTTGTATGTGACCCAAGTTCATGAAAATTGGTCTTCCGACAGCAAAAACATTACGAGAAAGTTTTCTGAATCGGAAAAAATATACACCACCCAATAGTACTCGGCGAGAAATTAAATTTGATATGCAACATGCGGTATTGGAAGAACACCCCTCCGGGAGTTCCTACCCCCTACCCTAAAAGAATGCAGAGAAAAAATTTCTTTTACGAATTGTAGCTGGTTATGAGCTGAGGCGAACAGTGAACAGCATTTTCCAATCGGACATAACTCTACTGAGTTAGAGCCGTTGTAAGGTGTGAAAAATCTAGTACCTCAGTTCGAAAAAAAGAGGGATATACAGTACTAAAAAATTGAGTATTGGGATGGCAATAAATAGCTATTTAAGCCTCCAAATATAGGATTGTGAGTACTCAAACTTCTTCTCGGGACCTAAGAAATTCGGTTCTGTACTAGATTTTCCAAAATGCACTAGATCTCCTCTGTTTTCCCCCCTCTAGACAGAAATAAACATTGTTAATAAAAAATGTTCAGAATATCATAATGCATCGATTAAGACATCTCTCATGTCTGGAGGTGTCAAGCCTAAAATGAACATTCCCCCATTTGACAGACAGGATCCTATATATTATTCTGAATGTAACTAAGAATCAATTGAAAAATAAGCTGAATTAATGTCTATTGTTTTGTATTAATTGTACATTTGAAGTTATGTTTTGTTTATATAATTTTTAGTACTTGCATTTCATAATTTTTTCCAGTAATCAGATTTTTTATTAACTCAAATAAAGAAAAAAAAAATTAATCAAATAAAAAACTGGCCCGAAAAAGCCTATAGTTCCATTTTTTAGCTTATCTCATACAACAACAATGATAAATGTTCTGCAAAAATATAGGTTGTTACTGCTAATTATGCCAATCAGGATTATTTTTAATGCTCACCCGCATCTCTTAATGCCATAAAACTCAGTTGAGTTGCCACTTGCTAACAGAATTTCCCACTAGAATAAGAACGTACTGGAGGAAAGGAAGCTTCTATTTTTCTTCTTCAATACTAAGTTATGGAAAGCTTCATTCAGAGAGAAACTTGTTTTTTATGACATACATAATTCATATGAAGTCCATTATTGTCTGTAATGTTTGTATGGCTCTCCGCGAACATAGAGATTCATTTGCAATGCTAACTTCCTAGTGAGATACGCTCGTACCTCTACAGTAAACCCACAATGTATTCAGAGCAAACATTTTGATTTATCTTCTACTTACATAATACCACTGGCATAAGTATATTTGTAGACAATTGTGGTGAAAAAATCTTTTCAAAATCGGCAATTTATTAAGAAGATGATTCCCATACCTTTCTCAAGAAGACAAATCCAAGTTGCCGTAAGTATACGCCACTCGGACGCCGGCCACCCGGCCGGAAGCAAGCACTTATGCCTGAAAGTTTATAAGAAAGAGATGTCCTTCAGAGATCCACTGCACAACCCAGGCGTTTTACATCTATACATACATACATACATATATATATAATTCAATTTGAGTGATTTAAAAGCAAAATGTCAATATTGTTAGATGACAACTTGTTGTTTGCATAGATCATTCAATGAAAGGATTTTCTGTCAAATACACGAACGCATACCTATCTATATATATATGCATATCCTTGGATATATCCTTGGTACACTCGGTAGAACGATAGAAGGCAAACAACGGGCCCACTCCATATCCTATCCGTTGTAACACAAACGATACTTTGCTTAGTTTTGTACATTTGCATCCCGTTGGAGTGATGTCTTCGATTCAAGACGACGGAATTTTAGCTGCCTCCACTGACGGTCTTTTAACAAGCGGAATTTCTAATCAAAATAGGATAAGGGCTCTCTTAAGAATGGATTTCAGGTTTAATTCGATTAAAGGAGGAAAGTAATCATCCCAGCTAGAATGTCAACTTCAAATCTAGTATGTATGTTTGTTTGTTTCTATGTGGGCGAATGAAAAGTATAATGAGATATTTGTTTGACCTTCTTTGATGCCAATTCGAAATTAGCCTTGCATCATTTTGCTTAGAATGGCCAACGCTGTTCGTGTTATTTTGAAATTTGTATTTGGAAGGATTTTTTATTTGGCAGGACTTTTTGTTTGGAAATTTTGTCCTATTTAATGATTTCTACACAGATTAAATTAGAAAAACAAATCCTACACAAAATTCTAGCTAGGATTTAATTTATACAGGGAAGATTGTATACAAGCTAAAAGATGCCAGAAATTTGTTAAGGCTTTGTAAAAAATTTGAAAATTTAAAGCAATAAATACATATATGTATAATGCTAATTAAAACTTTGTACAGCCCGATTAACCGAATCTGGACTTTTGTTGTCAGCCACCATAGCGCATAAGAAACTGAGGAAAAAATTACCAATAAATTCATCAGAAATGAAAGTTAATGCCCATAAAATTTTTAAGCAGGCAATAACAATTTTTGCAGTTATTTTGTGAAACGAAATTCGTTATTTGTTAATTGCAAAAATTTGCATAACTATTAGAGGGTTGAAAATTTATATTCAGATGGGAGAGGTTATTCGAATGAAAAAATTTCTATGCAAAAGTGAGCGTTTCGTATTATTGACTAAATTCGCTATGAATTTGTTTCATGGCAAAGCTCTCTATGAAATTCTAGTCCCGCATAGGGCTAATGTTACTAGGCATTCATGTAAATACTAAATATTTCACATCGTATATAATTTACACTTGAAAATTATTTTAAGTGTATACATGTGGTCAGCTTGTCTGTGCAATTTGGCGTATACGGCAGGCAGGAATCAAGCCGTACTGATGAGTATACGATTCATGGTGATACGAAACGCCTGCTTTTTACATAGAAATTCCTTTTTTTAAAGATTTTTGGGTTATAAAAGAGTTTTTTTTTACTCAATTCTCGATCTGCGAATTTGGCAGCAAATTCGTTCGATTTCATATTGATTGAATTCGCTATGAATTTGTTTCGTGGCAAAACTCTCTATTACAATATAGCGACGAACTGCTTTTACACAACCGAATTTCAGAACTTCCGTTTTTTTTCAAATTCACAGCCAAGTAAACAATTGTTCTACGACTTTGTAGCATTTTTTCATTCTTTATAACAATAAAACCGTTATTTTACAATAAATAATTATGTTACATTGGCGGAAATACGTTGCAAATTTAACACATGGTAAAAAACATCAGAGTAAGGTAATACATAAAACAGTGAACCTTTTGAGAATAACTTTATTTAAAATTATTATACACTTCCCGACTAAGTATTGTGTGAGAAAGAGATCCTGAGCTGGCTACATATACCGGAAACATCCTTGCACAACACTGTGATTTATAATGGTAATAAAAATAAGGTTTGAAAGCTAGAATTGGCCGAATTCTTACGATATCCTAAATGAATGCCTGTATATAATTTCCCATACTCGCCCACCACCTCTCTGTGCAAGTTTGATTGTTAAAGTAGTTTTTCTCATCTATTTATAGAATTGTTCGTTGAACAGTAAAAATGATTATTATCAATTCCAGAGGATTTTATATTCTGAAGAATTTTTCGTAACAAAAATGTCTGGGACTTATAGTTTTTACAGTTTTTTGCGGTAGTACCAAGAAGGTGTTGTCCGATTTAGTCTATTTTTGGGCCGTATACAAACTGTTAGCCTTCGATATCGCCGCGTTTCGGATAGTATCCAAATAGTTGTTAAAAATAAAAATTTTGTATAGCGAGGATTTCCCCGATTTCTATGATTTTCGAACTTAAATCTCCATTTTTTTTTTTCAAAAAGGTCGTGTGCAAAGCTTCAGCGCCTTAGGTGGATGCGTTTTTTTTTTCGTCAGCATACCGTCTTATCTCTATTCTTCCATTCTTCTCTAAGGTGTTCGAGAAAATACTGCATAACCAAATCTTATGTTATATTGAAAATTATAACTTGATATGCGAATATCAATTTGACTTCAGATTTAAGCACAGCTGCACAACTGTTTTGATTAAAATATCCGATGACATTCGTAATTACATTGATTCTAATATGGTGACAGTACTTGTACCGGTGGACTTCTCTAAGACTTTTGGCAATGTAGATCACATACTTTGGTTTAATAACCTCATAGCTCACATAAATTTTTCCTCATCTAGCTGTAAGCATATAATGTCTTACCTTAGTGGCCGCCAGCAGCGAATTGTTAGTAGAAATAGAGTCTTTCATTTTCTTCCCGTTCTTGCAGGGGTTCCTCAAGGATCAATTTTATGCCCTTTACTGTTCACTATGTTCATTAATGACTTAACCTTGGTAGTCAAACATTGTGAATTTCATGTGTATGCTGTCGACTTTCAACTTTATAACTCTAAGCCACTGGAATCAATTGATAATGCAGTACACTGTGCCAATACCAATCTTGTGCACATACATTCTAGGGCACTGCAGAATATGCTAAATCTTAACGCTTCAAAGTCCGTCTCAATAGTTATATTTAAAGTTGAGCTTGATACATCTTTTTTCCCTTCTTTGAAGACTAATTATGAGGTTAACCCATAAAGAAAATCAGTTAATAACCTGGGTATAGTATTCAATCAAACTGTAAGCTAGAGTGCTCATATTAACCGTATTATTTACAGAGTATTTGCTACCCTCCGGAAGCTCTCAGCATCTGCTGTATATACTCCTCAAAATACCCGTATTGTTTTAAGTAATATCAATTGTAGTGCCTCTCATAACCTATGGATGTGAGATCTTTCATGCACTCGATTCAACTACCTGGAGAAAGCTAAATGTTGCTTTTAATTCTGCGAAGCGCTATGACCATGTCTCTCCATATGTATAAGTATAGTTGATATTTGGATATACACTTAAGTCGTATTTGAGAGTAAGAATACTACTGTTTCTGCGGAATATATTATATAACCAGAAACCTCATTTATTTATTTAATAAAATTAATTTTGTACAATCATCAAGAACACTTAATTTAATTCAGCCGAGTTTCAAACATCGAACTACTGAACGTAAATTTTTGGTACAATCTGTGAGACTGTAGAACGCTCTCCCAAATAACATAAAGAGAAGAAGCAATGGACCTAATTTCCGATCCTTGTTATATAGCTTTTTTCAACAGTAAAGCATGCAATATTCTTTAATCAATAATGTAATTTCTATATTTACTAATTAACTAATTAAATATATATAAATATTAGTGTATTATTAAGTATTAAGTTTCGTTTTTAAAATTTTCGTAGCTCCTGCACATAATTATAAATTGACAGATTTAATTGTGTAGTTGTTCTCTAAATAATCTAAATATGAAAATATAAATAAGTTTGGCTCTTTTCTGGTGTTTCCTGAGCATGGAAACTTCGTAGGTCCTCTTTTCTTTTAATTCAATGCATCGCTCCAGCCCTATCAGCGACATGTTTAAAGTTGTCTACCAATTTTTTGGTCAATTTTTGGTTTACCGAACCTGATTCCTTTCCTGACCTGGACTTTCTCTGGATACTGCAACATTTTTCCAAAATTTACTGAGAACATTTTGGATGGTCCTTATCGGGATTTTCAACTTTTTTTAGCTAAGTCTATTTGAGATATATTCAAATTTTCCATATGTATAGAAACATTTAATTTCCTAAGTTTCTCTTGACTGACTTCCATTTTTACTGCAAGACAGCTTTGGACTTAATGGCTTCGAATTAATGGGTTTTCATTATAAAGAGGAAGGTATGCCGTTAATAATGGAAAATAACATCAGCCAAATGACCACCACGATCCTTTTCATGAAATTGTCGATAACCAAATAGCAAAGTGGCTGCACTATGTCCTCGATAGCCTCACGAATTCCATCTTTGAGGTCTTGAATCGACGCTGGGCTGTTAGCGTAGACCTTCTCTTTCACGTGGCCTCAAAGGAAGAAGTCGCAAGGTGTTAAGTCACAATATCTCGGTGGCCAATTGTGATCACCTCTTCGAGAGATAACACGGTCCGGAAACTTTTCCCGTAAAAGATCAATGGTTTCGTTGCTTGTATGACACGTAGCGCCGTCTTGTTGAAAGTAAACGTTGTCCAGATCAATACCATCCAATTCCGGCCATAAAAAATCATTAATCATCTGTCGATAGCGCAATCCATTCACCGTAACTGTTGCTCCAGCCTCATTTTCGAAAAAGTAAGGTCCAATGACCCCGCGGGACCATAAACCGCACCAAACAGTCACACGTTGAGGATAGAGAGGCTTTTCAACAATAACTCTTGGGTTTTCCCAGCCCCAGATGTGACAATTTTGCTTGTTGACGAAGCCATCGAGGTGGAAATGGGTCTTATCACTCAAGATGAGTTTTCGATGGAATTCCGGATCATTTTCATGCATTTCAAGGACACAATCAGCAAAGACTCGACATTGTTGATGATCGGCCGGCTTGAGTTCTTGTGTTAACTGAACTTTATAAGCCTTAAGACCCAAATCTTTATGCAAAATACGGTGTAATGACGTTTGTGGAATGCCTAATTCCAAAGAACGACGAGGAATGGACAAACCTGGGTTTTCTTCAACACTTTCGGCTACAGCAGCAATATTCTCGGCTGTTCTTGAGCGACGTGCACGGGTTTTCACTAATTTGTCCCGACAGCTCGAATTTTTCTACCAATTTCTGTATTGCGGTCCGACAAGGTGCTTCACGACGACCCAAAAATGTTCGAGTTTTACGAACCGTCTCTGCCACATTTTCACCATTTTTATAGTGAATTTTAATAATTTCAATGCGTTGTTGAATCGTATATCGTTCCATTTTTATAAATGGCGTAGTTTCTACTTGTCAAATGGCAAAAAATGACAGCTCCAAAAGTGACATCTACCGAAATAGCGGGCTAATTCAAATAACGTTTCTTACATATTTCAACTGTAGTATATTATTAAAATTGTTTTTAAATACAAAGTGAGTTTTTTCAATAATGCTTCTTTTATAAACTAACATGAATAAAACTAATTTAATATGGGATTCTTAGGTTCGGAGTTTAATTTCGGGATTTTAAAATTCTCTAATTCGCACTTTGAGATTTTTGAAAAAGTCGGATTTTGAGAATTTAATATTTTGAAATTCGAGATTTCGTAGTGCTCCCTTTTCTAACAACAATTTTATCTTTAAAACGAACTGAAACTGTATTTTGCAAATCTCCGAATATCAAATAATGTACTGGAAAATAAATAAAAATGTTTTATTATAGTTTTCGGGTAATTTTAATTAGAAAAGGTTTTTAGTATAATTTTCATATACAGAAATTCAAATCTTTCTATAAATATCAAGTGTGCAATGAACATGACAGATAGTCCCTCTAACATCCTTAATTACTCTTTAATTTGTATAACGAGGCCAGCCAGCCAGGTGATTATAAATTTAAATTAGTGGTTTAAATGCAGACATTGCAACCGCAAATTTCTCACAAGACTATCCTGAATAGCATGAAACTGCCAATGAATTCTTGATAAATCAGATGTACAACAGCCTGAAATATAAATTCGTTCAGTTGAAAATAAATCGATTCGAATCAATTAATATTAAGTATATTCTCAACACCACTATAGTTTCCCACGAGACTTGATAGATCCATACACACATACATACATATCCACCTCTCTTTTGCTTCACCACAGGTGTTCTTATAACTTCTCCAATGAAGATTTGGTGAAATTCTAAACCGCCTGCACCAAGAAACGTTGGCATACCAATAAAGATTGAAGTATTCAGTCGAAGTTTCCAAATAGTCTCCCTTAATTAACCTGCAAATTACAATGGCAAACTTTTACTGAAGTATGAATTTTGGCAGAAAGCTTCTTTAATCTTGAACTCTTGCCACCTTCAAGTTAAAAAGTTACGCCACTGTTTCCGCCGTTATAAATTATAAATTCTCACTGTGAGTTAAATTACAACAGAAGTATTCGCGGTTCGACTTGTGTTGCACTTGCATTGGTAAAAGTTTGCAACGTTGCGCTCGTTGCTGCATTGTTTATCTTTTTACAGAGAGAGAAAATTTTTGTTAACCCAAAATGTAATGGTCTTAAAAACTAAAAGAAACTTTCCGGTGCCGTAAATCTCCGGCTTCCAACAACTCACGGAAAACTGCTCAAAGAAAAATAAGTACACACACATACACTTTTCGTGATTACTAAATTTTCCAGCTGGATTTACACTGTTGAACTTTGAGAATTCATTACACCATAGATGATCAGTAAAATGTTTTGTGGAAAAACTTTGTTTTACGAAATAATGTTTTACCAATTCTGGACACAATTTGGACACACGGTTGGTTGTTTCGGTTGGAGTTTAGTAAAACTTAATACATATGCCGAGCCCTCAACTGATCTGGAAATCAAAGTTTGTAGTACAACTATTGGAAACGGGTGTAAGTGTTTACCTTGTAGTTGCACCACCATCCAGGTGGTAGATTCGACCGCTTAATTTGCATATGAAAATGGATAATCGCTTTTAGCGGGGAGCAGAGAAAGTAATTCATAGAAACCCTGGTTATCATAGGAATTAACTGAAGAACTAACTTTGGTGGAGTTATGCTGCTATATATGGGGAAAGTACCAGTGGAAGGCTGGACGATTATGGAACTGATGAAGGATCATGGAAAAGGCATATTATCCTAAAAGTAGGGTCTCAAAGTAGCACCAAAAACATTTATTAATTGTGCTACTGCCATTGAGTCAGTGGTGTGCGTGTAATGCTCATGGTTTTGTTGGATTTGAGCTTCATTGGTATTTGGCAGTGATTGAATCAGTTGTCAGAAAAAAAATTGATGAATTCGTATCATTATGGCCCCACAATGGATTATAGGGAATTGAAAAAAAAATAATCCAAACATAAAACCAAATAGCACTCAATAAATACTTTCAGCGCATTAATTTAGATCCCTTTTGTCCTTGAATATTTCTCTAAAAGCATTCTATTTTTCCTATGTTGGTAGTTGTGTCTCCTTAATGGATGTTGTTCTATAATTTCAGATGTTAATCCTTAAGGTAGAACATTAGATGTTAATTTTGAATTGGATGTCTTTAAAGCACTTCCGGTGATTTATTAATCTGTGGGCTAAAAGTGATCAAATTTAAAGTGCTAACTGGCATCTGGATGAACTTTATTGATTGAATTTATTTTTACTTATGCAAATGTGGGTTACACAAATCGATGCATTTTTGCATCATTGGTCATAAACGATATAAAAAATTGGGAAAAAATATATTTTCGGGAAAAACATTTGTTTTTATTGCAAAAAAATCAAAATCAAGTGATATTTCAAATGTTATAGAATTTTTTGAAGCATTATGGCTGCAATATTTGCAGCTGTTTAGCATCTCTGACTTATTTTTTTTACCTTATTTCTATATATTCGTACCTGCAAAGTAAACAATGCAATTTCTATATATTCACCATTATCGAATCGAAAGCCTTAATTAACAAAGGCTTTTGCATTATCGAACAAATATGGAATATGGAATATGGAAATTCGGTCATTGCATTTTCCCTTCCTTACGATCATATCGTTTGATATGATGTGATGACAGCATTATCGTTCTAAAGTGCGACTACGACGATCATTGTTTATTTCAAACGCATAATCCAATTTATTGCTCTTTACAGTTCAAATCTCTGACATAACTACATTTCCTGGGCGTGTATCTTTTTTATGCTCAGAGAATTCTGAGCGCTCTGAACACCGATTTCTTGTATCTTTATTTACTTTCAGAGTACTCTGAGCGCTCTGAACTTGTATCTTTATTATTGCTCAGAGTTCTCCAACTAATCGTAGATAAACCTTGGAGCATTTAGAGCAATCCGTCAGTAATACCAATAGAGCACAAAAAA
Organism: Dioctria rufipes; assembly: GCA_963924295.1. Taxonomy (NCBI): domain Eukaryota; kingdom Metazoa; phylum Arthropoda; class Insecta; order Diptera; family Asilidae; genus Dioctria; species Dioctria rufipes. The sequence goes on from OZ002743.1 coordinate 33,090,414, forward strand.
ATCCTATTGAAAATGTGAATACTTTTTTTAAATTCCATATTTCCTTCACCCCTTGTTTATTTTTATAAAGAATTTTGTATTAGCAACACATATTTCAAAAATCATAAGTGTTGCCAATATAAAAAAAAAGCTACCAGAACACTCAGAGAACTTCGGATTTGTATCTTTGTTCCAGAGTGCTCTGAGCGTTCTGAAAAATCTGTTCGATCTATGGAGCGCAAAAAAGATACACGCCCCCTGTTCGACTTTCACGAACAATAGAAGTATCAAAGTAGCTCCACGAAAATGCTCGACATAATCATTGGTACGACATGAAAAGCTATCGCATGCGATGAAATTGCACAACAACACTTTCGCCTAATTGATAGTGGCGATCCTTCTCAGAGAACGATTCAGCATATGAGGACGAATGCCGCCCAAAGTAGGCAATAATTTTTTCGTCAACCTATGAGTTGATCGTAAATATGACGAACTGCATAGAAAAAACTCATAGCTTTTAATGTCCAGCAGTTTCTTGAAGGAAACTAATTTTTCACCATCTTCCACTTTACCACGTTTACATATTCTTTTTTATTTTCGGTGTCCTCTTTGTTATTAATGGCTCAAATTCATGTTTTCCGGTAAGTCTGCATGCAGAATCGTCTCTGTATTTGCACACAAACTTAATTTTGCACTAAAGTAATAATATTAATGCTTGGTTCATATTTTGAAGATTGTCATCTATATCCTTAATGTTACTGATTTCTTTCACACCATTTCGTTGTAGAAGCTATTTTTTTTTTTTTTTTTCCATATATTATTAAGCCATGCTCAGGGGATACCCTATGATGTAAAGCACAGCATGGCAGGAAGGAGATAGAGAAAGGATTAGGGGATTTGAGGAGAATGACCGAATTTCCGATGTATGTCGCCCTTAAACTTCCGCAGATTGTATGCTGGAGGAAAAACAGAAGATGGGAAACTGTTCCACATTCGCACTGTTCGAATGCAGTATTTGTGATGATATATTCCGCAAAAAACTCTTCAAAGAATAAATAACTTATCTAAATCCAAGTCAACATGCTGCAAAAATGAACCGAGAACATTTTTTTTGAATTTATACGATGCTTAGAAGTCGTATTTGTATGTGTATGAAACTATATTGATGAAAGTAATAATAGCTGTGAACTTGTGAAAATATTTAATGAAATCGATTAAATAAATTAGTATAGCGAAATATTTAAATAAAATGGCAACTGATGACATGTCGATACAAATGTATCGTTGGCTATTGGTGCAAAAATGCAACATTCGATTTTACGCGACACTTAATAGTTGCAAAATGTTGTTTGTTAAAATGAAACTAATTTTCATGCAAAATATATGAACTACAATAGCTGGTTCATCATCACATTTCTTTTTCAATTCTTACTAATTTTACCGACGAAAAAGGTATACCGCACTATGACCCTACTAAAATAAAGTAAATAACCGAATTAAGCAATACCGAAAATATCGTGGGTGTGCGAAAATCCAATTTACCATATTTGTGAAACATTCAGATGAACTCATTTACTCGGAATCAGCTGGAAAAAAATGCACAATACTGGTGCAAAAATGTACCGGCTGGTGTAGTTGAGATTGAGATGTTGGAAACAATTTTAAAAAGCGTTCAAGCAGTTATACTTACTTTCTAAAAACATTGTAATACTTTGAAATTTTTGTTCAAATCTTTAAGGGTACTTAAATCGCGCCTCACCATTAGAGTTGCATTTCTGCGTGCATATATAACAGAAAATAGCCCAGCAATACTTTTAATTTTCATAAAATTTTGAATTAATAGTGAATCCAAAAATCTATGAAAGAGTATCAAAATCAAAATAAAAAAATCAAGTTATGATTTAATTTTTTAAAGTATTACAAATGTATAAATTCTGCAAACGAATTTTGGGTTCAGTCGTTGAAAAAATATACTTTTTTTTTTAATTTAATTTAAAAAAAAAAATGTTTTTTAAGTTTTTGGATAGGAAAACCTGTGATTGATTATTGAAAACTTTGGGTGCTACCAGCATTATCGAGTGGCGAGGAATTTCCGATCTGTTCGTGCTTTTCAAAATTGCAGAATATTTTAAATATATTTAAAAAAGGAAACATACATAGCATTGAAAATTTATTTAAAACGAAAAGAAACGTTAATGTCATCACAAAATCGTCAAATTCTTAAAAATAAACGTCACGTGTATGCAAATACAACCACAATTTTGAAATTTAAGTTTAAAATCAAAAGCAGAGAGGACCAGGGAGGTGATTCTGATCTCTTTGTCGTAGCTAAGGCGTATATTTTGACATTTCACCACAAATTTGTCGTACTTTTTATTCATCATATTCATTTTGATTTATGCTTTTTATCAACGAAATAAACTAAAATTAATTTTGAATGATTTAATGTCAGAATACATGCCTAAAATTACGACAAATTAGTCAACTACTTCCGCGGTTGTGACAAAAATTTTGTAATGTGGTAATTGAATATTGTACACCAACTTAGAGCAATACAAGTGCTTAAATTCGAAATAATATTTTGAATTTGTAATGTAAACTGTCAGTTGCAGTTCATTCTACGTAATGCAAGGTTTATTCCATTGAATAAAAATACACAAAAGGCAGTAGAAAAGCTCATTTAATTTTGTCGTATATTCTGACATTTAAGTTCGACAAAAGATCAGAATCACCCTCCAGGCCACTGTCTACTGATCTACTGTGTCCTCCTCTAAAGTGTTAGACTAAATCTAGACTCATTACGATTATTATCTTCGGAGTTACCCTGTAAACCTTACGTGGAGTGATAAATGCTTCTTTAATAATTCGCAACCTCCAAATTTTCTTCAAACTCGGCATACTCACATATAAAATGCTTATATTTCTTCTTCCTCTTCGTACAGTCGACTTAGTCCACTGTTGGATTTTCCCTCTTCAAAAAATAATAGAAGCGGCTATGCCCAGTTATGGCTTCAAAAAACAACCTAAGCGATTGTCTCCTAAGGCCAATTAGTTTGAGCGTTTGAAGAAAAGTGCGGTTAAATAAGACATTGCCTTTCCAGATACCAAGCGCACTACATTGGAGGAGATCCAGTTACCTGACTGCCTTCTTTTTGCTGTACATTTCTAAAGTGACTCTTTGTTAGACCAAATTTTGCTTAGTATACGGACTGTCGCCTCCGGTTTTAGCTAGGTCGTCTGATTTTTCATTTATCTTCACTCCTCCGTGACCATATGTAGGGACCCAAAATAGAGATAATTTGTTTACCCTAGGCAGCATGACTATCTAAACAATGGTAGAGTTCTTACAGTACATATTTAGGCTTTCCTGTGCTCCAACCATTATAGCGTAGACTTCCACCGGAAAGATGGAAGGAGGCATCAAAAGAATAGAGAGTTCAAAAAATAAAAAATTTATAAATTTTGAAATAAAAAAATAAAAAAACGAGACTCCAAGGTCTTTTCAAAACAAAAGTAAAATGTTGAGCTAACTAAGATATTTCCGGAGTTCTGATCTTATAAGCAAGAGTTTTCCTATTTCCTCACTCCTTACCATCCTCCAAATCCTTCAAAAAAGGAATATAAAAATCCAATCACACATGGAGGCTTTATATATATTTTAATATCAAAACCACAATCTATCTGGAGATTTGTAAACCTGATACTCACACTGGTATTGGTCTAAATGTAATATTGGATACATACATATATTTGGCCCAACATACAATACATATTTACATATTTGTGTATATATATATCCATGTAAAATGAAGTTGAACAATATTCAAAATACATTCTAAATAACTAAAGATTGATTACTTTGAGGATTAAAGACAGCATCAATTACGCAAGAGTTAAGTCCGGGGTCCCAAATGCAACAAGGATATATTCTCCATAAGCCTCAGACTTCTCAGCAGCATGAGCTTGAATAGATTACCTAGCATAAATTACAATCTTCCACCACCTCTTTCGGTGAAGCTGTCACTACCATGGGATGTTAATTACACTCTGTTTGAAATTTTAGCTTAAGCTGGCTTTCAGTTACACAAATTATTCTAGGCACTGAACGAACGGTGAGTCTGAGCACCCCCGCTCCCCATAGCAACAATGTGAGTTCAGGTCTATAAGTTTAAGACAATGAAGGGAAGAAGATGGTCGATTTAAATATAGTGTTGAAATGAAAGATCATAAAGGAAGGAAGGAAGGTATGAAGGACCTATACACGTTGGTATATGTATGAAAATTTGTGTATATGAAGGTAAAATTATACTAAAATTTTAAGATCCATTGAATTCTGGACGATGTCATTATGCCATTTAATTCCCCAACAATATAATTAAAAACTCAGTGCGAGGCAATTAAAACTATCTGCAATCGGAATTGCTTTTGGAATTTAATGAGAGAAGATACGATACGATTCCCTGCTGAGCGCAAATAGCAGCCAACTGCTATATTATTCTACTGCGATTGATGATTACAATACTAAAGACATCTGTAGTTGTGCGTAATTAAATTAAATGTAAATGAACTGTAAAACCAAAGAAAGTTACCAAATGAGAGTGCAGAAAAGTTTTTTAGTTGCCAATTTTCATTCGAATTGTATGTTACGTTCAATTGTAATTTTCTGGTAAATAATGAAATTTTCTTTTTTTTTCCGAATATAGGTACTAACCTAGTCTGCCCTTCAATGTATACCTACCCACTAACACTAAAAGGGGCGGTGACGGACACAATTGTAAGCAATCAACAAAAAAGTTTTTTACCCTTTTATTAAACGACTTTATCGAAACCATTTCATTTGGAAATGTTTTCGACTATACCAAAAGAGTAAAAGCTGGTGGTAAGCCATATTGTTAAAAAACATTCAAAGATAAAGGTTTCCGTCCTTTTCTCATTTAAAATTTTCCCTAAAATGCAGCTGCTCAGCTTTCACTCTATCTCTGTCTCCATCTGACTCTCTCTCTATCTATCTCTCTATTCATATATATAAAAGCATTCCACTTTGCATACCAAATAAAATTACACGAACCCTTCAATGGTTCTGGTTTCTGTAAAAGTGGTACAGGAAGCATCAACCCTTCTGGTCTCAATTTACCGCAAGGTGTTTGCAATAAGTCTGGCATGGGTTTCAGGAGTTAGACCGTGAGGAGGTCAGTAAAGAAAAGTTGGACAACCACCAATTTAAAGTTTGATTTCTATGCATACCTACATATATATATATTTATATTTGTATATATGTTGCAGGAAGGACATTGTATGTATTGCCCGTCAGACATAAACTTCTACTATTCGCAGCTTCCGATTTCCTCGTCTTGCCTTTGTGGTAAAAATGTGTCGAAATACGGAGAGAGAGCGGTGAAAAAAAAAAGGATCTCTAAAGTGGCAGTTAACTTGAATCTGTTAAGTATCGTACCAGAGGGTTTTAATGGGTTCAACCCTAAAAGCTCCGTCAATAAAAAAAGAAAAAAAAAGGATAAAAAATATCGAACTCAACTCAACATACACCCGACGGTCACTCCAATCACTCGGTTTACGTTCGGTGATTTTGAGTGGCGATAAAGTTGGATGAGGTCTAGGGATGGGATGATCAGAGATTATGACGGATTGGAAATGGAATCGTCCGACTTATCGGTATACCAGTTTTGATTTCATTGCTCCCCAAGGATATGACTGACTTCTGCCGATGGGGCTATTTTCATATAACAAACATATGTATGTATTAATAGTGCAAGTGTGAGTCTCTATGGATTGCTGATATTTTGTTGATGCAATCGGAACAGGATAATGATTATGTGGCTTATTGCACTTTCAGTTAAATTTGTTTTTTTGTTTAATTAATGGCTTTCAAGTGTCCATTAAATCATTGAATGTACCTATGTTGGTATAATAGGGAACAAAAGGACTTTTGATTTTTTAACTTCCGGGCAAATAATGTGCTGTCGTTCTGTAACTTGTCGAAAGACAAATTTCTTAAGGACGAAAAGTTTTTTCTTCGTTTTTTTTATATATATACATAAATGTAGAATAAAACAAATGTACATATATAAAGTCTTGGACTCCGAGACAGGAAGTCGACATTCCCCAAACTATTGTAGGTAGTATGCTATACCTATATACCTAGTCTCATTTGCTCTTCTGCATGAAATGCAAAATGCTTTACAACGGACAAAAGGTAAAATATTTCCGGAAATAAGAAATTTATTTGGACATTTTCAACGTATTGCACATATTTGTGGTAATATTTGTGGATGCAGATATGTTTGGTTGGGCATATGAATGACCCACCACCCCCACCGTTTATTTTATTTGCCACCAGACATATTCACTTCACCAAGGAAATTATACCCACAACTTTGTGGCTATAGTGCAAAGTTATATATATATATATATGCATTTATGTACATATGTATGTGAGTAGTTAAAACAAGCAGAAATCCTGGAAAAATTCTATACAAAGAAAAATATTGTGAAGTTAGTTGGTCGAAAATCGAAATGCAATGTCGTTGCCGGAAACAGGTCTGAATACGTTTTTTTTGCTTGTTTTTTTGTTCATTCACATTTGCCCTGTGTCCTCTTTGCGGAGAATATTTTGTCACACCCTATATATGCATTTCCGCTTTCTCCCACAACCCCCCCTCCACAAACTCCCACTCCGAACAGTTTTGGTTTCTGTATTTTAACTGTAATGATACTGTGTCGTACGATTAAATTTTAAGCGATTTAGTCCGATTATTAAATTACTCGAGGAATTTATATGCGGACATTTGGATTGTAAAGTGGACACAATGGACATGATATGGGCAATGGAGGTATATACTATATATATATATGAACTAGATGTGTAGGTAGGTATTTACTAGTTGCGGAGGTAAAAAGTTAAATTTGAGATTTGCAGACAAATGAAAATATTCACTTTGAAGTTACATGGAAAAAAATTGGTGAATATTTTGATGTAAATAACTTAATTGTTTCCTTTTGATTGATTTTTAATTTTAAAGTTAAATTAGAAAACGGTGTGATATAGGTACTAACTGGTATAACTTTTTTTTATACAAAAATAATAATTTTCTTTTGAATTTCTTTTTTATGCTGCGGATAATATAAATGCTGAATCCACATTATACAAAGTTTATCGGAAGGATACCATCGTCATACTGCACCCATAGAATTTTAATGTAAAATGGAGCAAAATAGTCGAATAGTTAGGATATGTGATCTACAGTCAACGAATTAATTATAAGTCTAAGCAGAAGAAGAAAGAAAGAAACAGTTATATCAAAACAAACTTTTACTTCGTGATATTTTTTATTTAATCTTAAACTATTAAGGCTGAATAAATTTGCAAGCATTTTGTTCTGCTTTTCTATTTTCCACAAATTTTATTATATTGATTTAAAACTTCTGGAAAAATAGTATAAACTCTTCAGTTCAAATGCTGCTAGACTTAGATTTTGGAAAAATGTGTTTGGATTTTTTTATAATATCAATAACCTCAACAAACCATGTTATTTTCTTCCCTGTCCTAAAAATTTTTTCATGTATGCACCAATTTTTATTATTTTTTGTGCGTAGGTTTTTCAAACATATTTGTAAATGCTACCGAAACTATTTTTCCAAATTTGTTAGTATTTTTCATGTTATAATTACTTTCATAAAATTAAAATTGAGACCCCTGTAACTTGAATAAAATTTATTGTGCCACATTTATTTTAACATGAGAACTAATTTTATTTAGTATCCCAAAAACTTGATAAATCCCGCAAGAAGTTTATTTATAAAAATCAGTTTGTAAACCTCTACATGAACTACAATTTAAAACGATCTCATGGTCCTCTAATAGAAAGCTCTATACATTCTCTCTCTCTCTCTCTCTCTCTTTCTTTCTCTCACTCCCCCAATCTCTCTCATTTTCTCTCATTTCTCTCTCTCTCTCTCGCTTTCTCTCTCTCTCTCGCTTTCTCTCTCTCTCTCTCGCTTTCTCTCTCTCTCTCTATGTCTCTCTCTCTCTCTATGTCTCTCTCTCTCTCTTTTGCTGTATTATGCCACATAAATTCTTCGCAATGATAGATTTTTTTGGTTGAATAAAAAGTTAAAGAGCTTTGAAAAAAGCGATCAGAGTTTATATTGAGATTTTCTTATCTAGTTGTATGTTATCTGTGCCCATACTATGATAAAAAATGAATGATTTATTCATTTTAATTTTCAAATGCTTCTCACGCTGACGATAGGATCCAGTAGTTCAAGCAAATACCCGGTTTTATATTATGTGTATAATTTTAAATAGTACTTTATAAGTATTATTGGTAGGCATTGGTAATGTGATTAGAACAAAACTCACGCTACTACTACATAGTCAAAATTTTGGAAGCTTGGAATCGAGAGCTTTATTTTCTTCCATTCAACCTTAACAACAATTCATCACAAATTTGTGCAAATTAATCACTTAAAACGTAAAGAAACACCTTTTTTCCAAAAATTAACACCGAAATAATTATAAGTCCACCACAAAATACTAACGGTTTTAAAGTAAATTAATATGATGTTTGCCTCCCTTCTTTCCGTATAACATCAAAAATTCTTGAATTCATGTAATTGATTAATTTTAGTAGAATTTCTGGTTGAATATCATTCCAGGCACTTCGTATACGATTCTTATGTTCTAACAAGTTGTTGTACAGCTTTTCATGCTGATACACTTTACATACAATTATACCTCATAGATTTTCAATACTGCTTAGATCTGGACTGCATGGGGCCATCCAGTCTAAAACCTAAATTTCTTTATCTGACAGTCATTTCATTGCCAATTTTGTGGTGTGAATTGTGCCATTGTCTTGCTAAAAGATGAAATCAGCTCCAATCAGAAACTCTGCATGATGTATCAATGACTTTTCCTCTGAAGTCATTTTATTTTACCAAAATTACGACTCATTCATTGAAACATACAAACTTCCACTTCCAATTTGTGGTTTTGGAAGAGATTTTGTGGAATGCACTAATTTTTATTAAATCTTTAAGAAACAATAACAAACAAAACAATTTTTCACTTCTTTTACTTCTTTTCTTTATTCGATGTTGTCTTCCACAAATAAAAATATAAAAATACTTTTCTTATTTCTAGACCGCAGTTTCGGCTGTTTGTGCCACCCTCAGTAGATTAGTTTAATTTCTACAGACTAACCTACAGTACATTGTAAAATTATAGACGCACCATGGAATAGTGCGGTAGCCCATCTTTGTAGCGGATATTGGAGGGATCTGCGGAGAGATCTGCGGAATTTTCAAATATGAAAATTTTCAGGCATATTACTGATAACATAGGACGCATTTAAGGATCATGGCACCTTAGAATTGATCCTTTCTTTTTATTGTATGTATAGCCCGAAGTACTGGAAAGTCCTCAGACAAAAGCTCCTTCCGTATCTAGCGCACTATCCTGCCGATAATTTAATTTCTCAATTTCTCGCTACGATCCACATAAGGCACTCCACAAAAGATGATTCTTGGCGTACTACAATATCAACCTTCTCGACTATCTGACCCATTCTCCTGATACAAATCCTATGAGGGTTGGTTAGTTCCACCAGCTTATAAAAATGCCAAGAAACTTACGTCCTTAAAGCTGGTAGAACCGAAAACGGCAGAACGGGTTTTGAGGTAGTCGTATATTTAAGGCTCATTTAAGGCTAATTTAATGACCAAAACTAAAATTTACGACTCCCATAGTTTTCCTAGAAATCATGGTTCTGCTAGTTTTAGAAAAAGTTAGAAGAACCAAACAAAAAAGCTTCGAAAAGTAAAAAGTATATACAAATTTAAGGCTAATTTAAAGCTTCATGTATAACGACATATAAATTATTTTAGTGAAAGATACCACAGAATTCCTTCAAAGTACATAATTACTGGAGTTGATAATTTATAAAAGAATACCACTACTGCACTAAATAGCCACAAAAAACAAATTTCCACGTGCAAATCGGATTAGTTTCTAAGTATTTAATTAGAATTCAAAGAGCCTTAAATTCTGGCGGTTCAATTGTAGCTGTTTTCTAATAAAAGATGTCGATTTGGTCTGGTTCTGTTAGCAAAACAAAGTTCTGCTACCGCGCTCGCATTTGTTTTGAATGAGCCTTAAATGCTGAAAAACTGATTCGTTTTGAGAAAAAGAATTGCATTTTAACACTAGGCTCATTGGCAGAACCGCGTTTTGCTAGCAGAGCCAGGCCAAATCGACATCTTTTATTAGAAAACAGCTTAAATTGAACCGGCAGAATTTAAGGCTCATTGAATTCTAATTAAATACTTAGAAACTAATCCTTAAAACAAATCCATACATTTTTGGGCCACCCTAATTGCGTATAATTTACTTTAGCTCTCTCTATCTCTACGTTTTCTAAGCATTCTAACAACTTGTCCTTCTTTTCTATATGTAAAATTTCTACCTCTTCATTTGAACTGTGTTTGTGTTCTCTTAAATGTATTGTAAATTTAAATGTTTTGTTATTCATATTAAAATGTTCCTTAATTCTTTCCTTAAACTTGCGCCATATTTGTCCTTTATAAGCCCCTTCACATGTCACACATTTTAATTTATAAACTCCATTCTTCTCTAGAACTTCAGTTTTACTTTTTACTTTAATTATTTTAATTCCTAAACTCACTTGTCCTAATTTTCTCGCATTTTTCTCTGATTGTTTTCCGGTATATGGTAAAGATATCCATTTGAATTGGGTATCTTTAGTATCCGGTATTAAACCTGTTTAGTTTTTTATTGTACTTCTTGTTTCGTGTTAGTTTGTTAATTTCTTTTTCAAGATAACCGTTACTAATTACTATTTGTTTAATTATATCTTTTTTTCGCTTTTATCCCTTGATTTATCTGTATATGAAGCATTCTATGTATCATGTATCTATTGAAAGCAGCGTATTTATATCCATTAAAAGTAAATGATGTTTTATGGGTACCCATGTCTGTATAAGTATCCTTTCCATATACAGAAAATTCATGTTTATTGTTTTTGTGTTTTATTTTATATCTAAGTAATTTATAGCACTGTCGATTTCAAGTTCATATGTAAACTGTATCTTATAGTGTGTATTGTTTATGAGTATAACAAATTTCTCTAGCTGACGTATTGTGCCTTTCCAATGTACTTCATCTGCATCTGTACCAATAATCTGTATTTTTTACCAAACTCGAGTCATGTTTTAAAATTTTCGTTTCTATAAAATGCATAAATTTGTCAGCCAGCAATGGAGAGAGTAGATTTCACATTGTCAAACCTTCGTCCTGTTTATAAAATTCCCCTTTAAATTTAAAATAGTTATAATCTAAAATTAAATCTACCAGTCTTTTTATTTAATTTTTCTTTTTTATTTTTTTTTATTGTGGTCAGATCTGTTTTATCAATAATATCACAGGCTGTAGAGAAACATTCAGACATCGGTATGTTTTTAAATAAACTTTTTACATCAAACGAAACAAGTTGAAATCATATAAGTTTTTTATTGTATAATTAAAAGTTGGTAAAATGGTTTTTGAGTATATATAATTTATTTCCTTTGATACCTTATACGCGGGACTCTGAATATTGGAAACGATCGGTCTTATTGAATTGTTTTCTTTATGCAATTTTATGAACCCGGTAAGTTTAGGTGCTTGAGGGCTCATTTCTTATAACAGCCATATTCTTTCATTGTCTAAAATATTTCTACTGTTTTCTAAGCTAACCTTTATTTGAGTTGCAATGTTAATGCAGATTTCAAAAATCGGTTTATAAATGCAAAATTTATATTAGCTTTAAAAACTTGTTGCACTCATCTTGGAGTAACTGAAAATTGCAATTCAGCCTTAATTTAATTCACGCAAAATCTCCCCGAATACCTAATACGCACAGGCACCCAAATCGAAATAAAATTTGTGTACCGTTAGGTGTTTCTTTATAAAAAGGACGAAAATTTTTATACCACCAAATTTAGTCCTTTACGTTGAAGTTATTACAAAGGCTTTGTACAGGGTGTTTCCCACTAGAAGGTCAATAGAGCAAGAGGTGATAGTACTCAGCTAGTCGAACCAAAACTTTGTATGGCGAGGGGGCGGGGGCATATCAACCATTTGGGAGTTACATTAAAGAGGAGAGTCTAAAGTTTTTATAAAAAAAAATTTGTACTAACGACCTTTTTACAAAAATAATAGAGGTTAAATTAAAAAAACAAAAAAGTAAGAAAATCCGAAATTTTTAGTTTAGACAACCATAATTCTTGATGGGAGATGGCTATAGAGCTGATCGTTCAGTCATTGGAAACACCATGAAGTTCTGCATGCAATGAGCTCTTAACTGTGACCGTACGCCCTGTACTTTTTTTTAAGATACAGGGTGTTTTGTGCAAAACTAGCTTTTTTCTTAATCACCTTGTAACTCCTAAACAGTTGATAGGTGAGTACTATCTCCTCCCGCTCTACTGACCTCCTAGTGGGAAACACCCTGTACGATTTGGTTCAATTTAACACGATCACCCAAATCCTAAGAAAATCTTCCTTGGAAAACTCAATTTGTAGGGAATTATGTCCTTATGTGGTCAAATAAAACATTTAGAAAAAAAACTTACCCCAGACTACTGGTTATTTACAATTCTATAAAATGTGTACAATCGCACTAACATTAGTAAGTTTTGATATTGGTCTTTGTACTTTTAGTAGCATTTTGGTGTGCATGAAGCTATTGTAAGAACTATTAAGAAAAATGAAGCTACTATAAGGAAATCTGTATGTTTTGAAACAAAATTAAATGCTAAGACATCTTCATACATAAGAAATATTGTAAAAAGAGAAAATAAAAAAAGCTGTGGTAGTGTGGCTAGATGATGCATAAAAAAGATATTATTGCGACATTTAAGACACACGTTACATATCGAACATTTCAATACGTTTTGAACAAAATAAATGATGATAAAACGTTGACACTTATTGATTTGTAGAAGAAATTTTCAATTGTGGATTATATCAATCAAATTGGATAAGCATTATCTCAATTAAGACTAGCTGCTTTGAATGTATGTTGTAAAGCTATTTGGTCAGAATGTCTCAACAATAGTGATCCTTCCTAAAACCACCGAATTTTCCAACATCATACCACTGGCACATTCAATTGTGAAAAAGGATCTATCATATGAAGATATATTGATTAATTTCTAGTTGCTATACCTCTTAGCGAAGATAAAATAATATAGGCTATCCTTGAGACTGTTGGTCCTAAAGAACATATTGTCAATGACGAGGAAGAACCTATGCCCAGAGCAGATATATATAATTAAAAAAGATCTTAAATTGTCCAATAAATTGAGTAACCATTTCGTCATTCCAATTTATTAATGGCTTCTTATTAGGAACTTTTTAAGGACCTAGCTATAAAAAATGGACGAAATGATTAACAATAAAAAGAATTCCACCAATGAAACAAAAAGACGATAACGAAGGAAGCATTTCTGCTGATTCCAATGGTATTATAATTTTACAAAAACGCACACGTATAATGTTATTGTCGAATAAAATATTGTTAAACATATAAATTAATGGCATTTCTTTTACTTTTCAAATTATTATATACTTTCACAATTTTATACATATAATGCATAATTTATGAAGAAAAAGGTGCAGGCACATAAAAATGATAACATGCTAACATGAATTTTCATATGATTTATTGTTCTATTTTGCTGATTTATTAGATTTAGAACCAATCTCTATTTTGCCATAGATACAGTATATTTCTTTACACGGAACGTATCTACCGTGTAAAAACAGATCCTTAGAATACTGTTCTCTTATTTGGAATCCTTTCTATCAAGTCTAAAAAACCACAATAGAAAGAGTTTAAAAACGATTTACAAGAATCCTTACTTATAAATTCGCTGGTACTTATGTACATAGATTACCCAGAAAGGATTCGTAAGGGCTCGTTGTTGAAGCCCCGTAAATCGTCAAGTACATTTGAATTAATACATATACAGCAAAATATGTTTTCTCTATTACACTCGCCTTGGGAGCATAGGGCTTCCACATAGCCTCTCCACCTGACACTCTCTTATCATGGTTATGCTCTAGTTTCTTCAATTATTTGTGTTAACTATGCAAGTGATGAGCCTCCAGTAGTGAGCCAATAGTAGTACATATGACATTTTTCTGTAAAAACTTAAGTGTGTGGTAATTTTTAATTAGTGGAACAAACTATGGAAGTTGACAGGAAACTTGGTGGAAGGAAAGGTGTAGGACCGTACCAAGGTGGGACTCGATCCCACGACCCCTGCGCTTACTAACTAGATACTAAGGAAACCCAATTAGGTATGTGGTGACACGGCCACAATTCTGTTACAGCATGTATCCGAATCAAATGAACCGCTGTATTGACCTTATTAGTTAGGTGGTTTACAAATTAAAAAAACTACTTTATTCGGCGTAAAGAATTAGAGAGAAGGCGAATCACTTCGATTGTGAATTTCGACAAGCTCCACCAGAAACCTCAATAAAGAACAATCATATTTTTATATGTTGGCTTTTTATTCCCGAAAGGCTGCTTTAATCTTACTTCTTTCCTTAGCTTTAGAAACCACCCCAGAAACTGAAGTCAATTATCAAGAAATGACTGTGAAGACGTCCCTCCTAAAGGATTGACGTTTATCAAACAATTTCTGGATCCTCATGGATCACCCTTTCTCAAGCCATTCTTGGGATTCCCAAGGTCTGGATGTCCGATGCCATGGGGCACATATTGTCCTTTCTAATGCAAGTTCTAGGTTTCCCAGGACAGCCCGTGTAGAAACCAGACATTCCGACCTGCCTTTGACTGAAGATAGTTCCTGAAACCCCGAAACTGTCCGACAAAAAGCCAATCCCGCCGAACTGCCTTCTCACAGTAAGTCCTCAGTTAGCTAGATCTGGTGGGCGGCAGAAAGCTATCTCCAGACCTACGCAAAAGGACTGAAGATACCATTATTATCTCTCAAGTCCACAGGTACTTTTTTCTGAAATAGCTAACCCTAGTATTTCGTGTAAAGAGGAATTCAGAATTCAGTATGCTTAAGAAAACAGCAACGGTGAGATCTATTTATATTTAGCTCTTAGGTAACCTGAATATCTAAACTCCGCAGGGGTCGACAAACGACGGTGTGACTTATAAAACTTCCACAGAGTAGTGCCATCTATCTTTCAGAAAGTGAATATCATAATACTGACAGCATTCGTTAACACACAAAAAATGTTTATATTTAATAATTTCACATTACAATCACAAAGACTCCGTAAAAATATTGAGTAAAAAAAAAAAAACAAAACAAAAAAAAACTGGAAAGAATTGACAGAGCATCGCCTTGGGGGTGTTAATCTGAAAACATCTGTCGTCAAAGCTTACATACAACTGAAAATGATGTTGCCACTTCGAAACCCTAATGACCGCCATTTCCATTTGTATCCAGAATAGAGAATGACGTATTTCATCATGAAGTATTTGAAATATGTGAAATATCGTTGAGAGTTTTTTTTTTTTTTATATATATATGAATAGGAAGAAAGTTATCATGTGACATATGTGCCACAATAAACAAAAACACAAGCAAACAAAAAACAAAAACTTTTCTTTCGGAAAAACTTTTTATCTGGGAAAAACTTTGCTCTTAATTAAAGTTTCTTTAATACTTTAGCAAAGGATCCAAATATACGAAATTCTTAAGATGATAATATCAAACATTACCAGAGAGCAACAATAAAAGCACCAGAGACATTTATAAGCTTCACAGAAGTGTATAAGCCATTAACATAAAATGTACTGCATTGTGACAAAGTGTGTATACACATGTGCATGCATGCATAACCAACTCACACACACACACACACATATAAATTTATATATTTGAATCCTTAAAATCCATCTTTTGAAAGAGAAACTACTTCATCAGGCAGGAAAACTCCATAAACTCTAACATCCCCATCAGGCCAAGCAACTTTAATTTGTCTGAGAAGCCATCAGAAATCCAAGAACTTTGATAATTACCGCCACTGAAGTGTAAATTGACGGAAAGTTGCGCTTTGTATCAACTTACGCATTTGCTCAAAATTTATGTATTCAGCTGCACTCGTACCGAAAGATCCTGCCATCCTGAGTTATAAAGGAACCTGAACGTGACTACTATTAAAATACAACGGTTGCCTGCCTTTGGTTTGGTTATGCTTGCTATTATACGAGTATAGTAAAGCCTGATGTATTGCTCTGATATATGAGTCCTTGCGAATCTATACATACATACATACATACAATGCAGAAGTGTGTAAATGTACGTATGTAACTTTTGAAATAAATTGTACCAACCATGCCAAGTTATATTGTGCAGCCATAAAATGTACGAACATTAAATCTGATTTGACTGCGTTTCCTCCGTTTTTCCTGTGTGTAGTGCAAGACTAAAGCAATTTTATCCTTCAATTCTGAGTGTAAGAATGGATTTCGTGGTTTACTGTTAGCCGAGTGTAAATTACTAACTTTCATTCTTCTTCTGCAGATATGCACGTTCTACTCCGCACTGTTAAATATAAATAAATTACTGTGATATCACGTTGCAGAGTGTTTTTTATTATTTTTACATTTGGGTAACGACGTACTTTCAGTACCTTTTAAAAGTCATACACCGAAGAAAGGGTTAACAATCGACTTTTACCGGTTAAGGATATATTCGCAAATAAGGACTAAAAAACCTCCTCTGGCTAGAGGAAATTGGAAATATTTGCAGACAATTTAAAACATGAAAACGTCTTAAACAGGTGTGTGTTGATTCCTTTCTAAATTAAACTGAATTCTCATATATTCTCCAAATCCAAACACATTAACTACAACTGCTTTATGGTGAAGTGGAATTTTAGTATATTTCGCTGTGTGAATCTTTTCTAACCTCACATTTTCAAAAAGTTACTATGTACAAAATCTTGGCTTACTGCGTGAATGCCTTTCAAGTTATCAAAGAGGCAAACGTACAAACAAACTTGCAAACCCGAAATGTTTCGAGTATACCCTTTACCATAGTCTGTATATAACACGGTCTTTGCTCTAACTACTCTTTAGATCAGCACCACCTATAGTACGCTCTCTTCAATTGATCTTTTCGTAGAGGGCTATTGGATTTCATCTCGAATATTAATGGTTTCATTGGGGACCTTTGACATGGCGATCCCTTATTCGCTGTGTTCGGCAGATCATCGGCATGATGGTGACTGTATTGATGAATGGGCTAAATGCTAAGACGGCGAAGGTTAACTGTGAAGTTGGATGGCCGAACCTCTCTCTGTGTGCTGGTGGAGAGAGGCTGTGTGCAAAGTGGCTTTCTCTCCCCAGTACTATATGTGTGATGGTTGACTCATTCATTACGGCGCTGAAAAACGTGCGATTCGCATGTGAAGCTTACGCGGATGACACCCCTCTATTCATTACCAGGCACTGAATGGCCACTGCTTGTGTGCCCTCATACAATGAAGCCTCAATACTCTTGAGGGCTGGTGCACCCGTTATGATATGACAGTGAACCCTACAGAGACCAGCTTGATGCTCTTCCCCAGGAGACGTTAACTGGGCCACTTTGTTCTTCCAAATTTCTTTGGACACACTCTGCAATTGTCGCCCCGTGTCAAGTACTTCAGTGTCTACCTTGGCTCATGTGGATTGCATGTAGAGGAAAAAGTTAATGCGGATATGAGGGCCTTTCCTCAATGTAGAAAAACCGTTGGCTTTGGCTGCACATGGAAAATGGAACCGAGTATTGTGCACTAGATATATACGTCGATTGTAAGACCCCTGCTCACATAAGCCTCATGTATGTGGTAACCGAGAACTCAAGTGGGGACTGCGATCAGAAAGCTGACCGGTCTGCACAGGCTTGCTACTACTGAACTGTATGTAGATTGCAGTCATAGCGATGTTTGGAGGATGGTCGAATCGGTTCCTTCAATAGCTCTTTGGCATGTAGACTGTAACGGAAGAAGCCTCAGCTCCGTATGCCACTTGATGCGATGTTTCCAGAGCTTTGTTTTGAGCGTAATTTCTTTCTGGAATTTCCTGAAAGAGAATTGCGGATGTAGAGAAGTGCCACGTCGAGGGAGCTGTTTCTAGTGTTTACTTTGTTGAATCCAACATTGGGTTGGAAGACACACAAGCCTCTCTTCCAGGTTGAAGTTTTCACCATCGCAGTCGCAGCGAAAAGAGCCCTTGATATGGAAATCAAAAGAAATGTCATTGATATCCTCTCGGATATTAAGGTAACGTTGATGGCTCTGAGTGGCCCTCGGATAACATCTAAGTTACAGTGGAAGTCTTTGTATAAACTGTGTACCTACAGCAAGATATCCCTTCAGTAGGTTCCCGGCAACATGAGGATCATGGAATAAGGAAGGTCTGGCCTTCTAGCCGGTCTGGCTCTGCTTCTAATTTTCTTACACCGGAACCTACTACAGGCGTTACCGACTTGGTGATCAAGTCTCTAATCAAGTCGGATGAAACATGGGCAAACCTGAGTAATTGGAGGCGTTCAAAACTTTGTCTTTATGGGTCAAATGGGAATTGGTCTGATTTTCATTTAGGGCACGCAAAGAAATAATGCAGAGCTGTGGTTGGCGTCATCACTGGCCAGAATTTGCTTTACGCTCGTCTATCCATGATGGGAATTGATGCGAGTCCTGAGTGTCTGTCCTGCATGGAAACAGAACTTGAGACAACTGAGCACTTTTGGTTTGCTTGACTGGCCGAGTACGCTGGATACGCTTGGGTATGTCGTCCTATCTGTGGATGAGCTGAAAAACTTACCTCACCTAGACCTAATGCGCTTCATTAAAAGGACAGGAAGATTTTGGTGCGAGGGTTTTTAGCAGGTGAGAACAATGGGCTGTCTTGGCTTCCGTTTTTGAGACCTTCCCCCCACCCCCACCCCCTGGATATAAAAAACTGGGACCATGGACATGACTTCAATGAAGTCTAGCTATATACCACTGTGTATTGATGAGATGCACTTGTCAATGAAAGAGTAGTCCTTATTGATGTTTTTGTACTGTCAAAGGTATCATCTGTACGATCATCAGGGTTATCTAGTGGTTTCAGATGATGCGAAGTAAATAAAAGTATTTGGATCAAGGGGCCATATCCAATTGCTTTAAAAGAATTTAAAGCTGTTATCAGAATGCCTTTCAAAACAATTTAGCCGTCTCAAATTTCTGCAACCATTCAACCTGAATGGCACTGCAGTCGCCTTTTGACTTATTGACTATAATAACTCTTAAAAGTTAGTGACATGCAACCATTGTATAAAGCAAAAGTTCATGTCTGTAGCGGACATAATTTTTCAAGTGTATATTTTTACTACCTTCTAAATTTTACACTATGTATAGGACATGAATTTGTTTTTGCAGCCTTTGAGGCCGTTTTCTTGAAATCCTAACAAAAGTTGAATTCGGAATTTCAGGGCACATGTGAAATATAAGGTCAGTTACACCGGATGAATAGGGCATGTGGTGAAATTGGGCGATCTATCTGATGCTTCGAGACCGTTTTTCTTAAAATCACAACAATATTTCGATTTGGGATTATAGTGCACAATAAATGAATAATTTACTCTTCTTCTTTTTTATTTTTATTGCTAGACTTATCATTTAGAACACTTTAAGTCACAAAACAATATGGTCAAACTAAAGCGTCCTTAGAATAGCACGAATAAAGCCCAAACTCCATTTAAAATATTGTGAATTTAGTTTTTCGCTTGGATCCGGCAGGAACTTTTTTACTCCTTTCCGCTGAAGTTTAGTTCGAAATAAAATTCAGCGAAAAATTTGTGATTATGTTTAACCTAGTATAAGTCAGAGTTAGAAAATTAATATGAACAAGTAAAAAAGAAGAAGAAGAATTAGTTTAAGATCATTTTTATGATACCCTTATATAAATGCCCATATATAAAAGTAGTTTTTCGTATATATTACCAGAACGGTTCGTCGCACAGAAAAAATGATTATGACGAATTTCATTGGAATTTTTATTCTGAAGAACTTTTCATTACAATAAAAATGTCTAGACTGATCTTTTTCACAGTATACGTAAAAAACCTAATTTTTATATGGCAATACCAAAAAGGGCTTGTCCAATTTCGTCCATGTTTGAAATTGTATTTACTTTTTTAGGAAAACGCCGAGTATACATATTCTGCTCTCTACGTTGACGCGTTCTCAGGTAATGTGCAAATATAGTGAAAACGAAATTTTTATATGGCAACCCCACGAAGAAAAGAGTTACCCGATTTGTCCCATTCTCGAACTTAAATTTACTTTTATTTTAAAGCTCATGGTCAGAATTTCAGCTCTCTAATACACGAGGTCTCAAGTTATCATGAGAACAGACGGACGGACAGATAGACAGACGGACAAAAATCAAAATAAGTGTCCAATCCATTTTGCTCTACCATCATTAATTCTAGGCGTGAATGACTAACTTAGTGTGATGGCACAATACCAAATTGGATGGATTCACATCACGACTATACCCTATGAATCCACCATCTAGCTAGGGTATAAAAGCCAACACTAGCTTCACAAAGTCGAACGCATGTATTCTGTAAATTCCCAAATTTAGGTCATACCTTGAAAGCCATATTATTCCTAACATTTCCCATAAGCGGTTTAAAGTTTTCTAGTTAAAAAATTTATATCGCCTGATACCGCGTAGTGTATTTTGATGAAATTTATTGCTTAAACAAAAACTTTTATATGTACATTCATCCCAGGAGAGTTGTTGTTGCTATTGCAGCATATTTAAACACAAACGAATACAACCATGAAAGTTCGCAGTTCGCAATAGAAACTATAGCAACTATAGGATGCTAGGGTGGAATAGAACATTTCGACACCGGTGTGGAGGGTTTGGCTGAGAGTAAAGTGTACTAAGAATTTACGTAAGCCTTCGTTTGTGTCAGTAGAAATATAATTTCAGAAGTTCTGACATCCCACCACAAACCCGACGACAAGCACTGATGGTAACCTAGAGGATCTGCATTAAAAACGGGTTCATGTTAGACCTTTAATCCTGCTCACAATAGAGATGGAGTCATTTAAACTTGTCTCGTCGCCATTGTTTCAAGTTATTGCACTTTGTGCATGGCAAATTTTATTATTTAAATATTATTCTTAGGGACATATTATGAATATGTACCGTTTTATTGGTAGAAAGATACGGGTGCTTCATTACAGTGACAGAGCAAAATCCCCACCACCCCCTCACCCACCCGCCGTCTACTGTATGGGACATTCACATTTCAACACTTTTTCAAGGAATGACAGAAATCTGCAACTGACGGCTAAACTTTTTTTTTAATAGTTCATGCGGAAAAAAAAGCAACCCCTTTACAAAATGCAACGAACATGTTACGTAACTATGTTGCTACATTTGTGGCAGTTTGATGACAAGGATGCTTAGGATATGATAGAGGTTACACAGAAGCAACAAATAGCAGCATAATAATTATGCTCCTATTTATGCATTATTCACCTCTCTATGGTATAATTAGGCTCCGCTAAGACTATCGGTTGGCAATCATAGCGAGGGAACAGTGCTACTTAGTTGGCGGTAATTCCCATTAGATCCTTGTGGTATATAATTTTGCGCCCAACTCCAGTTCATAATACAATTTTACACTTAAGTCATGGGCCATAGTTTACTAGATCCTCATGTAGCACTTAAGTTATTACGAGCAATCAGCTCGGATAGTTTGCCACTCCAATCCAGCCTTGTACTTACTGCACAGTAATGCACAGGAGTATACCGAACCCATCCGGAGCTATGGACTTCTGGTCCATATACTCAGAGCTTGTTTATTTCAAATAGGTTCTGTTTGAATGCAGACCATATAGTGTAGAATTAGAGCATGATGCTAAATTGCCAGGATATAAATTGGCTTTGTAATCATTATCATCATCTCTGCTGCCGCCATTATTTTAATAACCTCAAAATGTGACTGGTATTGCAAAACTGGTACTGCTATCGGTCAAATTGGTAGAGGCAGCTCAAAAGATCCAATCACATCATAAACGTCCACAGCAGGAGCAAAGTTTGCAGAGTTAGCATAGTGACTGTCTGCAGAATTTGGTCGTTCCAATTTCTACAAATGAGTCTCTATGTAAGCGTCATGTGCATGGAATTTTTGTTTTTTTTTTCTTTTTCGTTGCACGTGTGGAAAATGTGAGAACATTTCTTTTGAAAATTATAGAATTTAGCAATTTTCAGCAAAATTCTTCTGAATAAGGCGCATTATGCTGCATGAGGTGTTTTCCTTTTTTTTTTGTATTATGAGAACAGCGCAATTCTTTAACTTAGTGAAACTTAAAATTTTATTTTTTGTCTTTGAACAAACAGAAAAAAAAGGAAAACTTTTCAAGAAGTCACTGCACGAAACTACGATTGTAGTAGGTCTGTGAATAAAATATTTGTATAAAACTTTGCTAACGAGCCTAAAAATATATAGGTATACAGGGTGTGTCTGTGGCTAGATATGCATTCATGCGTTTCGTTTTATTTACTGACGTGTACGAAATAGTAAAATAAAAACTTGTGTTCCATTTGAACGCCTCGAATGACTCTTAAAGCCATACAGACTAGACATAAATTTTTTAAATATGTGAAGATATTTGCGGATTACTGTATCGGTAGTACACTAAGGCCCTTCGCACACAGAGCTACTCAGTTGTGACAACCTTGTTGATAATTGAAGTCGCAACCTGATTAGTAGTAACTGATGATTCGCACTTGGAGCTACATTAATGATGGAACTCCAATCACTTTGTTTTTGAAGTAAAGGGTTTTCCAATAAGAGGTGTTATTTTGATATTCAAAGAAAAATGCCATTTTTTGAGATAAATGATCGGATCTTTATTTCATTATAAAGAGGAAGGTATACCGTTAATAATGCAAAATAACATCAGCCAAATGACCACCACGACCACGCCTACAGGACCATATCCTTTTCATGAAATATTCCATAACCAAATCGCAAAGTGGCTGCCCTATGTCCTCGATAGCCTCACGAATTCCATCTTTGAGGTCTTGAATCGACGCTGGGCTGTTGGCGTAGACCTTCTCTTTCACGTGGCCCCAAAGGAAGAAGTCGCACGGTGTTAAGTCACAAGATCTCGGTGGCCAATTGTGATCACCTCTTCGAGAGATAACACGGTCCGGAAACTTTTCCCGTAAAAGATCAATGGTTTCGTTGCTTGTATGGCACGTAGCGCCGTCTTATTGAAAGTAAACGTTGTCCAGATCAATACCATCCAATTCCGGCTATAAAAAAATCATTAATCAGCTGTCGATAGCGCAATCCATTCACCGTAACTGTTGCTCCAGCCTCATTTTCGAAAAAGTAAGGTCCAATGACCCCGCGGGACCATAAACCGCACCAAACAGTCACACGTTGAGGATAGAGAGGCTTTTCAACAATAAGTCTTGGGTTTTCCGAGCCCCAGATGTGACAATTCTGCTTGTTGACGAAGCCATCGAGGTGGAAATTAGCCTCATCACTCATGCTTTTCAAGGACCCAATCAGCAAAGACTCGACGTTGTTGATGATCGGCCGGCTTGGGTTCTTGTGTTAACTGAACTTTATAAGCCTTAAGACCCAAATCTTTATGCAAACTGCGGTGTAATGACGTTTGTGGATTGCCTAATTCCAAAGAACGACGAGGAATGGACAAACCTGGGTTTTCTTCAACACTTTCGGCTACAGCAGCAATATTCTCGGCTGTTCTTGAGCGACGTGCACGGGTTTTATTCTTCACATCACTAATTTGTCCCGACAGCTCGAATTTTTCTACCAATTTCTGTATTGCGGTCCGACAAGTTGCTTCACGACGACCCAAAAATGTTCGAGTTTTACGAACCGTCTCTGCCACATTTTCACCAATTTTATAGTGAATTTTAATAATTTAAATGCATTGTTGAATCGTGTATCGTTCCATTTTTATTAATGGCGTAGTTCCTACTTGTCAAATGTCAAAAAATGACAGCTCCAAAAGTGACATCTACCGAAATAGCGGGCTAATTAAAATATCAAGTCTTATTGGAAAACCCTTTGGTTTTCGGCGGAGCCCTATGTAAGCTCGGAAAATTTTCCTCTCTAGAATGCCGATGCGTTTCATGTAGGTGGGGAAGATAATGTTCCACATTGAGAAGCATCATCGAGTCAATTACCTACTAGCAGAGCTTGCAGAGTTTTACTTGAGAATCCACATTTGATATTAATTATCTATCTAAGAGTATTCTGGTCATAGCTTGCCTTTTTAATCAAGGCTTTTACTTAGTCATTGAATTTCAAAAACTCATGGGGAAGTTAACTGCAAAGTATTTGGCTTTTAGTATGAGCCCAATTTTATTTAAGTTAAAAACAACCTCTATAGTCTTTGCTTTAACTACTTGTCTATTACATCCAGTGGAGGGTTCTGCTTTGAATTTTGGTGCAAAGGTTCGTATTGTCATGTTTCTGTGTAAATCGAACTTTTCGAAGCATTAAGGTTTTATCAATGCTTCAAGGATTTTGATGAATAGATATATGAATGTTTTAACAAGCGAAATCGAATGTACGAAGTTTGACACTACTTTGAATTATACAATTATTTTTTTAGCAATATTTTTTCCAGTTAACAATGGTTTAACAGATAAATTTAATATAAAATTATTTAAATGTCCATCAGTTCTTTCATCCGTCCTACTATCTATCTGTACGGACGTTCAACTGTCGATCTGCCCGTCCACTTATCGTTCTGTTTAT
The DNA here is from genome assembly GCA_963924295.1 of Dioctria rufipes. NCBI lineage: Eukaryota > Metazoa > Arthropoda > Insecta > Diptera > Asilidae > Dioctria > Dioctria rufipes. Next base: position 33,115,260 of record OZ002743.1, read on the forward strand.
CTGACTATCCATCTACACACACGAAAATTCTATAACGAATTGTCGCAGAAGGCTCAAATTTATAATAAGCCTTTAAGGCAAAATAACTAATTTTATGTTCATGAATAGACAATATTCCACCATTCCTTCTTATAGGCCGCCATATTGGACTTTCATAAAAATGAATGGAAAATAGCTAGGATTTCTAAAATCCTCTCGCACTCCTTCGATAGTCGTACTACTCACTTGAGAATTTTCGTATGTGTGTATTTGGAATTGGATCAAATATGATTACAAAATTTGATCGTAACTAACAAGTAAAGTTAAAATTAAACAAATTTGAAGTTTTGAATAAACCAAAACTACGAAGTCTATCAAAAGTCCTAGTTTAAACTCATCTGCATTTATAACGTTGATTGCTATTTCAATATGTCTTAAACTTGGACATCACCATTTAATTAGCATACCACATTCTACTTTTTCTATGGCACAGGATATGCCATTTAAGGTTTGACATATTATTGCTATGTTTATGCAGCAGTATACATACCACATAATCTGTAGCCCAATCCATATCCAATTCCAAGCCCTTTCTCTAACTACTATGGTGTGATAGAACCTATATAAAATCCAAGGAACAACAATTTTAGGTGAAATATAATTAACGTTTTTAATTCTCCTATGTACAGCTATCTTACCTCGTGATTTGCCTACCTATCATCTTCATCTCTAACTGTAGATCCACCTTGGTATGACCTTAACCATCTTCCTATTCTCCATTAAAATGCATCTGTCCATATCTCAAAACATATGTAATGGCATACATACATACTAGCATTATTTACATTGTAATATGATATGATGTTGGTATACCCATAAGAATCTCATGGATTTATGATTATTAGTCTGAAATCTATGTATCTAAAGAGAATCAATACTCCAGGCACTTGATATAATTGTGTCCTCGACTTTAATTACGTCGGCAATTAAAACTGATTACATGTGCTCGTGTTAAATTGACGAGGAATGGAATACAAATCCGTTTGGAATTGTTTACTGCACTAATGTAACATTCTGATAAGTTTAGATACATTTTATGGCTGACCACTAAGTACATGAGAATTTATATATTTCATCAAACAAGTATAATGTGAATACATAATGTTTTATTGAATTAATAATAAAATGTGAGAGTCCATGTTTTTTGGTAGAAATGATTTGCACACGATAAAGCAATTAAAATTCAACTCAAATGTTATAAATTACAAGTGACAAGCTCGAGAGCTTAGTAATAAATTTATTACAAATATTTTAATCAACCATTAAGAGTCGATGTGACGGACTAGATACATTCGCAAATCCTGGTAACTTAACCACAAATCACTCCGTGACACAATAAATCCACGGGGAAACAATTAATCGTTGGGGAGTTACTATATATCCTCGTATAAATCAGAAAATCCCTTTAATTAAAGTACACTCGGCGACAAAACCTATTGGGCACGTTTCAATACTGCCAGCAATTTTACCGACACCAAATTGATTACGATTTGATAACTTCTACTTAATTAAATCCCGTATATATGTATGTGTAATACACGCAAATAAATTAGATACTTAATTTTTTTTTATTACCTTAAGATCTATAATTTACTAAAATATGTTTCTTTTATGTTGCAGGATTAAAATTAAAGGATCTGTGGTAAGTGAAATTACTTATTTTTATGACAAAATATTTGAAATTTTGTGGTGATATTTACGTCATCTTACCGGCATTCCATACTTTTATTGCATTGTGGATAATAATTTTGGATTCCATCGAATTAGAAAGTAATTCATCTAATTTATGGTTCCATGTGAGGCCGAGGTGCTTCGAACTTATTCCAAAATCTTTACATTAATAAACGGTAATATGTCGGCGAAGTACCACTTAGAGTAATTACGAAATGAGCTGTTCAGTGAAAAAGACATAGATTCTAAATGCATGCATCAAATCGCCAGGTGAAAATTGCTCTCCAGCAATTTTTCGCCATACAAACTGACATTCCAGCCATATATGTATTTTTATATTCGTCGATTGTAAAGGGTGTTCCGTATGTGTTCTTTCACCCGAAGACTATGAATTGGTAATGCTTAGACAAGCAAAGAATTGTTTGGGTGAGAGCGGAAAAACCTAACGGCTTCCGAGATAACGGCACTTAAAGATATTTGGGTATGTTTTTATAGATCACCAATAACCGCTGTACGTAACACCCTAAAATGATGATTTGTTATATTGATTGAGAATGATTGGACCTTTCAAATGGTCTATAAATTTTCCCTCTCTTCTTCTCCGTTTTAAAGTTATGGCTCAAGAAATTTTAAATTTCGGAATTTTAACTCGTTTTTCTTTTTTAATTAATTACTATTTTTATCGAGAAACATATCTTCAACACCAAGTTTTCATATTGGATTTAAGAAGCCTAAAAGCTTCGATTCAAAACGAGCTTCTACACTCTATACTCAAAATATGATCCTCTCTGCGTTTCTTATACTTTTCCTTAAGCATATCTAGCAAAAAAGTTCAATATATGCCTAAAAGTAGGCAATCATCTTTTAGGAATGAGCTTTTTATGCCATTTTCGCTGGATATGTTAAAAATATTGAAAAAGAAACGCAGTTAGAATTCCTAAATTTTTACTTTGATGGACAATAACTTCAAAATCGAGAGAACCACGAAAAAAATGATAGATCATTGAAAAGGTTCACCCTTACATTCAGAAGTTACAGGATGATCTATAAAAACATATCCAAATATATATTTAAGACCTGTTATCCCGGAAACTGTTTGGATACCCTCTCCCCCACCAGCCATACAATTTTTTGCTTGTCTAAGCAAGACCCATCCATAGCCTTCGGATGCAAGACCAAATACAGGATACCCTATATAAGGGCATGGTACTTGGATTCGTGTGAATGAGCCTCCTGGATATTATCGAGCAGTCGAAACTGAATCAACTCCAAATGCAATGGAGATAATATTTACAAAATTGTCGTCCTTCCAATGTAGTGGACGATCTTGGATTTTTTTTTTATTATTTTTTTTTTTCAATATCCAACAATTGTTTATGTAGCCATGTGGTGTACAAACTTTGCAACCAAATCAAAAAGGCATTATCTAAAATGAAGTCCCGACGTGCCAAAACTTAGCGATACTATTGATGAAAATATTTGAGCGTGCTAACAAACTCTATTATTGGCCCTAATTTCCATCAATTATCTGAACCCTTGAAAAGTACAAAAAAAATTCGGCATATTGACCTTGCGACATGGCCATTATAGATATTATTTATTTATTTTATTTTGTCTACCGATTACATTATCTTACACACATGCAGTTAATCTATTAGTTAATTCTAAGAAGAGTTAACACTTCTAATTATCAAAAATACAAGACTTAAAATTATATCTTGGCATAGTGATATCAACAACAGACAAAGATTTATTAAAAATTGAGGAACAATTGTTTACCATAATTTTTTCTACGCTGAAGAATTTATAACAAGCATCTAGAGCGAATTGGCCTTTCCGAAGCATATGTACTAACTAGTGATAATAATTCGGGCAAGTTAATTCTATAATCCAAAATATCTTTAAAAAATGTCGTACAGTTAACCTCCGTCGCAATTCTAGTTGAGTTAAACCCAAAATTAAACATCTTACAGAACATCAAAAGGTAAATTATCATATCGGTAGTTGCAGTAATTGTCAATCAGAAATCTGGAAGCTTTTCTGTATTGATTCCAGATGATCCATATAAAACTTGCATTTTCTAAAATCGAGCTCACGAAAGCGAAGTAGAGAACTTTAATAGTGTGAACACCTCTGAAGTTTTTAAACTTACGCTTAACTAATCCTAAACATTTATCAGCCTTAGAACTATAAACGCAACATGCTGAATGTAACTCACTTTACTATCATAACTCCCAAAGGCATTAATTTCAAAACCCCTAAAAAGGTTACTGCAATTTATAAGATAATCAAAAAACTATTCGATTGGATAAACGATGAAATGTCATAGTCTTACATTTACCAATATTTAAGTAAAATTGTTTACAGAACACCAATCGGAAAGACTATTAATATCACGTTGAAGGAATACACAATCTGATATAAAATTGATATAGAATTAACTTTTAAAAACAATTTCAATTCATCAGCAAACATCAAACATTTAGAAAATTTACATATGACTATATCATTAATAAAAAGCAAGAATAGTAGAGGACTTGAGTGGTTACCCTATGGAACACCGAAATTAACATTAATCTCTCTAAGAGGATCTTTCCAATTTTAACATATTGTTTACGATCGTCAGATAGCATTCTATATATTAAAAAAATGACTGAAATCCAAGTATAATAAATTTACGTAAAAAAAGAGAAATATTAGTCCTATCAAATGCTTTAGAGAAATTATCAATAATCCAATATGAACACATACTGATAAGATGTTATAATCATTAATGATCAATATGCCAATAATCCAATACGCATCATTGTGAAGTCGTTAATTCGGGTGCTAATACTGCGGTCGGCAGCGAAACATCGCAATTTGACTCTGGGTAGCTTTAGCGGAGTATGGCGTCCAAATGACAACAGCTGGTTGAATTCACTTACTTGATTTATTGCCTTTCATACCTATTATAAATGTAGAATGTGTAAATATTAGTGTAATTCGTTTAGACTACCTAAATCTAATTGAGCGGTGTAGCGCACTGACTAGTAGATTCCACTGGTCGCGTACTGTAAAGGATCTCGAATAAATAAAATGCAGGCTTGTTCAATCCAATTGATTTATTCCACCAAATAGAAATATTATATGTATCTATATATATATAACTAAAACGACTCTATTTTACTTAATAATATTTATCCAAACTATTTCTTTAATAATTAGCTCCCCATGCTAAACCGCACACGACAAGAATATTCTCTTACTGATACAAGACAACTGGTGACTTTATCTTTTTGACATTTGCAGAAGGGGTCAATCTACATTACTTTCCAGAGGGATTCAATCTACCTTATTTTCCAGAAGCGGTCAACCCCAAGGTATATAGAACACAAGGTATTATGAATTATGAACCACGTTCCGCCATTTGTGTCCGAACGTATAGGAAAGTACAGTACAGAGAACACAATATAATCTCTCATCTCTCTGTCTTTTCAATAGAAATGTATATACGTTATAGGACGAAACACGTCACAGTTCTAGTACAAAATTTTTAATGAGAATACCTTGTCTTCTATATACCTTGGGTCAACCCTACAGTACTACTACTAGATCTAGGATACTACTAGGATAGCTTTCCGTTGTACACGTACCAACTAAAAGCTTCCATTTGATACTCATACAAGTGTTGGTAGGTGGTTGTGATGAAAATTCCCTCCGAAATGGGAATTTCCGGGCACTTTTCCCACAGATTATGATGCAATTTCCCACATTTTTCCCTGGGACGAAAAGCCATAGAAATACACTAGAAGGAACAACTAGAGCAATATTTCAAAACAAATTCATTTTTACTGATTACACTTTCAAATAAACTACATATCTAACAGTTAAGCAAAAAGCTCAATAATGAGAAAGCCTTCTTCCTCTATAAAAGTATGTTCGTGCTATTCGTATTCTTCATTGCATTAAATTAGTTATATGTAGTACATATTCTGGAGTCCCTTTGGGAAAAGAGTGCTCTAAAAAACTTTCTGAAACGCTTTCCTAAAATCTTGCAGCGCTTCCCTTCTCTAACCCAGTTCATTACTTTTTTACTACGCAGAGGCAAGCATTTCACTATTCTAAAGAAGCATTCCAGGAGGTATGCTATGATGGGCGAAGCAGATTTTTGAAGATTTCTTTTGAAAAGCTTTATTTTGAATAATCATCGCAGTGCTTCTCATAAGAGACCTTCAATACTGCTTCCCGAGCGCTTGCAACCATAAGCATCCCTATGAGGCAAGGACATGGGTATAGAGAAAGGCAGCGGAGCATGCTTCCGAAGAAGTGCTTCAATAGACTAATCTTCTATAGAATTTCCAAGTGGCGGCTATAGAAGGTCTTGAGTTACTTACTAATTTTTCTGAGTAGAGCTCCAAATTACACCTCGAAAGCGCTTAAATTGTACGTCTTTCAAAATTCCTGTTTTCTCGTCTCGTCGCTTATACCCATTCAAGTTCACAAAGATTTTATTTCATAAGTCCTTGATATTTTAATTCATGGTTTTAAACGTGCTATTTCAAGAAATATGTAGCATTTCCTCAATTTTTTATATTTTAATAATATTCCATGCTCAATTTTGTCTTAATTATGCAGAAAAATTCAATTTATTGTGTATAATTTTTCCCACGATTTTGTTGTAGGAGACGCTATTATTCCTTTTTACAATTTTTTGTAGCTGAAAATTCCCATAATATGGGAGAATTCCCTCAATCTACCAACACTGCAACCAATAGTCTTCTGTTGTTCACATATAGGCTTGCAGGCAAGGCTTGGAGGTAGAGTTGCATATTCTAGGTTTCCCGGACAAGCCAGTTCAATTTTCTAGAATTCGGATAGGATATAAGGGTTTGAGGTTAAAGATCGCCCATTGAATCTATATAATATCAATTCAAAAAGTAACTATGAATTATAAGCGAAGGAAAATTTCATATGGAAACTTCACAAATAATTTTACAAATGTCTAACTATATACAGGCTCGTTACATGAAGGAGATTTCTCGTCTAACAGACTGAAATTGATTGAAAATAATTTCAATAAATTTACAAAATGCATTTTAAGTACAAAAACATAATTGAACTTTTCGACCCAATGATCAGAAAGGTCTCATCAATATGGCTATCTCTAATCGCCTAGCATAGAAATTGAATGATGGATGTCACAACAATTGTGTGTGTACCAATTGTTCGTTACATCGTTAAGCGTAAATTTGGATTTAACTTCCAAAGAAATCAGTGCAGTTTTCAAAAACACAAAATAATCGTTGAAAAATTTCCCAAATTGTTCGATAAAAATCAAAATGTTAAGAAAATACCATTCTCTCTTAAAATTGAAATATTTAAATTTCAACAACTAAAAAGTTACTAAAAGTAGTAGCTATACAGTCTGGAATACACACATACATTTGTATAAAATCTACTCTCATCTGCATACTTTTTGCATCAGTCCAATTTCCAATATACTGTCTACATTTCAAAATTGGAATAAGAACTTCAAATTTGAAGTCACGAACCACTAACAGTTCTGATAATGTGGTATTTTGCATGCATACCATTACATTATAATAAAATCAATTTTACTTAAGCACATGAGCTATTATGAATCTTTGGTATATTAGACTATTAATTACACGAATATAATCCCGATGATTAATTAATTAAGAAAATTATGGTAGTTCAGTAATATCAGTATGCCACTAACTGTTCCAGTTTTTACTGATTATCTCTCATACGAAATTCTCAAGATATTCGCTGCGCGTACTAAAATAAGGGTGTTTACCAAAAGCTTTGATTATTATGAATCATTTTGAATGCTAAAGCAACCGCTGAATGTAAATTAACCACATCGAGGAAAAAAAAAAGATATCTTTACCACCCTGAAATTCCCGAGGAGAGAAAGCATTTCCTCTAAAATCGTCGCCTTAAAATCTCTTCAATTTAGTGAAATAGCTTGCTCCTATAGCTAGCATTCAACATAACCAACAACAAGAAGTAAAGCTTTTGACTCCTTTCCCGGAATACAAGTTTATCCCTAAAAGTGAGCTATATACCCCCTCCCCCGTACCCCCCCCCCCCCCTCATGATATTTGGGAGTTTGAGGCAATAAAAACTTATCTGCAAATTCATAAATTTAACTTTGCTGAGAGGATTGTAAAAGCCCTCTAATCCCGATGGGTTCTGCAAAAAGGAGCCAGCAAAAGTCGAGTTTATTTATTTTTTATGCGAATATTGAGGGAAAAAAAACAAACCAGCCAACACTGAAAGAATTGAGCAGGCAAATTTCAAAGGTGTGATTTCGCTTTGGAAGTGGGTCCATGGACTTTATGAGAGTAGAATTGTGCCGAGCGATTTTGGGTCTCGTGATTTAGGTTAAATTGAAAATGAGTCATTAAACTTTCACCGGAAAGGTGGGCATGGGTGAAACATTTAAGTTTAAAAGGACTAAAGGTCTTTAATTTACGTCATAAATAACTCTTGCAATGATGTGCTGGATTAGTTGTATATGGGCGTTTTACGGTGACAATTACACATAGAATACTATGTGATAAATATAGATATGTATGTGTATGTCTATTACGAAATAATAATATCATCCCCTTGATGATGCGTAACTTAAAGCTGAACAAGGTATGTATGTATGTATATCAGGTAAATAAATACATATATACAGCAAGGTCCAATCTTAAATTCATGCAAAGCATTTCTAGCTCTATATTATTTGGCATGGGGTTGAATGACATAAATTGGATAACTTTTTCACATGTCTCATATCATAGCAACTCAGGCAAGAGAGAAGATCCACCCTTAAGGGCGAAAAATCCAATAAAAACCATTTTGTGGACAAAATAAGACACAAGAAGTGGATATACCCCGAGTATTACGTTCCTGCCTGACCTTAAGTATGTTATATCCAAGTCAAATGGATTTGGATTTCCACAACCTTTTCTCAAGTAAACTTGTGCTGCTTTCGTAACGGACTTTTTATGTACATTATATTGGAGGAGATCCTCTGGACAGAGTCCAATATGAAAAGAATTTGTATTTTATATAAACTGTGTACAAGGATATAACTAGGGGTTGCAGGGGTTATTTTCATATTAAAGAAGAAATATTCCTGGACAATGAGATATGTATGCTATGCAAATAGATTTTATGGTTTGTTGAATATGTTTTTAAATATTTCCTTAATATTCTAAGGATAATGTCATAACTAAGAACTTTAAATTGACCGATAATTTTTATTATCTTGTGACTATCAATTTTATTTTTCAATATCAATTTCTCCAGGTAATTAAAAAGATTTGATTTTAGCTTAATCGAGTCTCTGTGTGCTCAAAAAAATAAAATGATATACTCTTCCTAAATATATTAGCGCCATTTTTTTTATCACTATAATGTCATTAGGCTATTGGTTATTTGTATGCAAATTCATTTCGTATTTTGGTTAGTAGGTATATTGATTTTCAAACCATATACTGAACCGCGCAGTGTTTGGCTTAAAAATAATAACTAAAAATTTTTCACTTCTCTGAAATGTGATTTGGCTTAAAATGATGATGGATAAATAAAGTAATTCGTGTTTATGTATGTAGTATGAAATCACAGATGCAGCGTGTAGTATGAAATCGATTTTTTTTTTCAAAATTATTGCAATAATTTTAAGTGCACTATTCAATTTCACAAAATTCAACTTATACCCCGAGTCGGGATCTAGTTATCGGCTTAGTATTTCTGGCAAGAGTTCCAATTCATTTCATATTCTCTCAGCATCGGCGTTGGATTTGGCATTGACATTGGCACCGACACCTCCTACGCCATTAAGCTGTTCATAGCCCAATAACGGCATGGAAATCCAAATAAATTACATAGCTTTACAAGGGGTAACCCGCTTTAGTCCATTTTTGAAATTTTATTTACCGTTGTTATGAAAACACCACGTACCAAATTTTTTGTATGGCAACCCTACGAAGGAGTTGCTTTTTTTAAATTGTTTTTATAATTCTTGTCACTTTTTAGATATATATAAATATGGATTTTTTTCCGTATATATTTCGCCAATTTTACATCGGTATTGATGCTAATGCCGATGCCGTCATTATTGTTAACATAATGACATGGCAATAGCCATGTATATTTGTTGATTTTGACAGCTGCAATCTTCAATGCTAATGCCGATGCCGATACTGGGATTTGACCATTAGCGGTGTGAAAGTGTGTGTAAGATTAGGTATCGAAAGGTAATGATGAAAACTTGAGTGAGGATTCCTGCAAATGGATGGGCACTCAAACGTCAAGGATCAAGTCAAATTGTCGCGTAAACTTGGTTGATAGTCCCTTACTTTGGCATTTATCTCTACGCGAGTTCATTAAAATAGGGTGTTTTTGAGCTGCATGTTGCCACAAAAGTACATAAGTGTCCAAATGTTCTGACCTCACGGAAGCTTAAATACGTTAATAATAATTGTATAGGCGGTTGTTTATACCTACTCTAGGCCAGCGGGAAATATGTCAAGCGGTTGGAAAGGGAAGCGCTTCTACACCATAGCCAGAAAATATCTTTTCCGAAGCGTTCTCTTAACATAGCCAAAGCAATATTTGCGGAAGCAGACCTCTTCTCTGAGTTTCTGGCTTATTCATTTTTTATTGTTAAAAGATGACTCACATACATCTTAAAGCATAGCAGAAGTTTCAATATTTTCCGAAGAGCTCTCTTATTATAGCCAAAGGAAACTGTGAGGAAGCAGATCTCTTTTCCGAGTTTAGGCTTATTCATAGCCCATCTGGTTTTTGTTGTGAAAAGATAACTCATATACATCTGCAAGCGTTCCAGGAGTATCACCCTACAGGCCCTCCAAGAGTTCTTCCCAAGAATCTGCAACTGAGTGTTTCCTCCTGCGGACATGCTCTAGTTAAAAAGATATGTACAAGAATACGGTGGGGAAACGCTGTAAGCTTCCAAAGAAGCGCTCTTGCATCCGTCTTTGAGCACTTCCATTTCCCGCTGGGAGATCACAGGAAATATTTCTGTGAATTTGTTTATATGCCTGTATGTATTACCGTATACATATACATGCCCACGATTACCGTAACTTTCCGTATATCTTTCGACAGCAAATACGAAAAAATATTTATACTTTTTTCGCGCAGTACTGGCGTAGCCCACAATGAATGTGTATCAATGCTGTCGTAAACATATTTGAAATTCAAGAATAGATTATGGAGTTTGATGTCATGTTTGATACATATTCTGAAGATGTACTAATACTTCTACCACTCATACAAGCAGTATTAGCCCCTAAAAAACCATTCCAGAAGGTCAGATTCACCGCCTTAATTAATTCACTGAAAACACTAATTGCCTCCAGGAGCTTTATGGATTCTTAAATTCTTCACTTTTCTGGATGATGGATATCGAACAACATAATATGAAGGTGATCATGTTCATTTTTGTTAGATGAAGAACTGCTGAAGGTCTTGTTTTTTAAAGTTGTTCTTGTTGTTGAGATTGCCGTGGATACTTATAATAAGTTGTCCGTTCTAATTTTAGGCTATAATAAGCCTCCAGATGACTCGAAAAATAAGACGGCACTTCGAAACTACAATTAAGGCAACTATTAATCATAGCATCTGAATTAGATCTTTCCTTTTATGGTTTCATTTACCTTTATTTTATAATATTTGCTTGTTTCAAATCTTACGACGGATTTTTCAACCACTTCTACTTAACCGATTCTCATGGAACCTCGCACACGAATTTTCTCCCCATGACAATATGCGTCAACAAAGGGGCAATCATTGATATAGTAAATACTGTGTGAATCGAAGAACTACCTTCTCAGCATTTTAATGTTCTTACGGAGAGAGTTTGCTGTCGATAAGACTTTAAGAACATATTCAAACAAACCAACCAACAGGTCAACAGTCATATTACACCATCCATAAAATGCAGGGTAGTACTGTTGACCACTCTATAGTATATATGGACTCCAAACTATTTTAGGAGAGCAAAGCTTATGTGCATTAGAGTGCATAATTATGGCATTTTGCCGAATAAGGTCTTTGGAAGGCTACATATCCAAATCCTTAGGGACTATGAAAAATTAACCGATAAGAGCCTTGCAATAAAGAGGCGCTGAGAGAGTTCGAAATAATAAGGAAATTTCGTGCTTCCGGGCCCTCACTTTTAATTTTTCGAATCAAGTGCGAATCACTATTTGAAATACCACTTGCATTGACAGTAAAAAATACACCGCGAGGAAATCTGGAAGCCAAAGGCACCCTAGTATTATTTATGTCTGATCAAAGCCCTTATTCCGCTGACGCAGCGACCCAAAGTGGATGTTGGACTCCGACAATTGAGCATGTTACCTGCCGTTGGTCCTCCACAATTTCTTGCCAGTAAACAGTACCTAAATCTTGGTAAGCCCCGCATTTATGACCCATAATTATTTTCTAGCTTTCAGTATATTATGTAATTTTAGAACGGTTAGACTTACTTTTTTTACCTATTTGATTTGAATTATTCTGTTTCCAGATCAAAGTATCTTAAAATATAGGTCCCCTTTATTTCTGCTTATTAGCTGATGAAATTATATAAGCCCTTTACTTGGTGACGTTTAGTTTCAGAGTTGGTCGGTTGGTTGGTTAAAGTACGAGATGAGAAATTATGAAGCCGCTGAGTGCGCCTATTCTGCTCGCTCATCCATCTCCTTAAAGCAAGCCAATTCCCTTAAATAGGTTTAAGAACCCTTACTACAGTTATCCACCTATATCTAAGGTTCTTCTTTACTTTCTTGAATTGGATATATTCGCTATAAGCCTGCTTAGATGGGTTAGTATGCTGCCTCTGCTGTACGTTGATATCTTTAAATAACTTCTCATGTTCGTAGGACAACTTTTTATTGATGTGGTATTTTCTATAGTATAATGGCGATATTATCGACAAAATTATCCAGCAAGTTAGGTAGTAAATTTTTCCGTATAGAAAGTTTTGCTATGAAAATTCATATCGAATTAAGTCAATCTGAAATTGACTCAGTTTGCTGCTAAGTCTACAGCTCGAGAATTGAGTGCTTTGGCGTATACGGTAGGCAGGAACCAAGCCGTACTGACGATTATACGGTTCCTGCTTATATGAAACGCCCTCTTTTTGTTTCCGTAAAAAGTTTTTTCCAGTAAATTTTTCATAGAACTTCAATATTTATAGGAGAATCTGAACATAATATAATCACTGGTATACTTTTCGAATGGTTGAATGACCATTGATTGGTCCTTAACTGATTGGATTGAATATGTGTTGTTTTTTTTTTTTTTGTATTTCAATATAATGACGAGAGATTAAGTTATAGTTGAGCAGTTCTCAAGAGTTGCAAATCATTTAGCGTTACCAACCTTCACCAAGTGAACGCGATCTACATTATAGGTTCATCAATTGAATTGTTATATATACTCCTCAGAAAGACTGTTCCTCATTTACTGAACATCCCTCGCCCAAGTGTGATAATAACAAAAATAAATTTTCCCTTTAACTCATTTTTTATTTGTATTTCCTTCCTTAACACTAGTTACTTGAAATCTATCTGATCTACCATAACTCCTTTTTCCATGATATTACAAGTGCGTACAAAGCTATTCTAAAATTTCTCTTAATAATTATGTCAGTATCACTACAACAAACAAAATTGTTTATAATTGTTTCAATAATATTTATGTAGGTATAATAAAAAAATAAATAAAAACTGAATATAAGATGTGCCCTTATCACACTGGCCTAAACCTAGTCCATCAACTGAATATACTGAGCTTGGACCAATAAATAAGCACCTTATTAAT